>CAFUXE010001222.1:17835-42199 GCA_903364295.1 Serranus cabrilla | reverse complement strand
AAAAAAGAAAAACTACCATTAATACCAATAAATTGTTGAAATAACCCCATATAATATAAACATTATGAAAGCAAAGACTGTAGCAAACAAGCACAACAAATGACAGCTAATAATAACAACGACTCAGCTACATTTTATTACACTGAATTTAAAACATTTATGTTGTTGTTTTCTTCCTCTGCAGGCTATTACATGCTCATAAAAACTGAATACAAGCTGAATATCTCATCAGCAGCCAGACTCATCAGCTTCCCTCAGCCTGCCGGTCAAGTCTTATGTGTGAGCTTCTACTACCACATATTTGGAAACAGCATTGGTACGTATGTAAACCAAGGACTGTCTGTAAACTGATAAGGAGTCAATGTAGCTACTGTGACGTCACCCTCTAGTCTGTGGATGACCGTTCTGGCAGTCTGGCATTTTGGCAGTGGCCATCTTGTATTTTTTTGTAGCCGTATTTGATGACATGGTGGAGTTATGGAGGAGCAAGTTAAATCATCAACATTAGCTCTTCCATAATTCATGTTAGATATAATATTAATTGCTAATCAAGACGAGCTTAAACCAGGCTTAAATCAAAATTACTTAATATCAACAACTGACTTCACACTTTTTAGGCCTCAAGGCAATGCCCACTTCTTTTTTATAGTCTATTTTTCAAATATATTTCATACATAGGCAGTTATACAGTTCATAAGCTTCTTCCCATATCCACAGAATTCAGATATATTCTCCTTTAGTTTTCTTTGTTTTACAACATCGCGCAAGATCTAATGATTTTTTTACCATCATCAGGTTCACTGAAGTTTATTACAAAGCGTTCTGGAGAAGAAGAGACGGTCGTATGGATGAGGAGTGGCACCCAGGGGAACAAATGGAGATTTGCAGATCTTACCTTCATAATTGACAAACCAGTACAGGTACAGTATGATTCACAATGAAAGTTAGAATTTAAGTAAATGCAATTTAATGTGTGTATCATCAAACACACGCTTCTTATTCTGAAATTTCAATTAATTTATGTTGTTTTCCAGTTTATTATACAGGCTGTTGTGGGTGGTACGCAAGGCAGCATAGCCATTGATGACCTAACGGTGTACAGCAGTGAGTCCGGCTCTTGTCCGGCTGAGAGAGAGTGCACCTTCCAGGGATCCCTCTGCGGTCTGCAGCCCAAACCATCCGCAAGCTTCACCTGGAGCCGCATCAAGGGGACGTCCCAACCAGCCAACTCTTCAGGCCCCGCCACGGATCACACGCTGGGGACGGAGCAAGGTTTGCAACTCCTTCAAATACAGAATTTTTGCAGCTTTGGATTTTTATTCAGTCTTAGCCAGGGTTTCTCTGAATAAAGAAACTGGCTTTGGATTGGTTTGACTGTTTGGTACATTGGGCTTCAACGCTGCAGATAAATACATCAGAACTCTTTCTATGGTTCACCATCAGTCTCTGTTTGGATTTAATTTTAAACCTGAAAAAGAGATGCATTGAACACATTGCATTAATAAGTATTTATTATTATCCTGCATGTTTTACTCACATGTAATATCAAAGGCCATATACTGAGAAAATGGCTTATTTTCAAGTTGAATCTTGTATTATTTCATTATGAAAACAATGCAGTGATTCATCTGAAGCATCTAATACAACTGGGCCACATAATAAAATGAAAAATAAATATTATATATTTTTGTAATTGCAATCTCATGTAGGAAGCAACATATGAACAGTTGTACTTAAATTCTGATATTTATTATTTTTTCTCTTCTCAGAAAAGTAAGAAAAAATAGAAGAGACATTTAAGAGGATGTTGCTGATCCCCTGCTATGCTTAACGACATACACACAAACGTTCATGCATACACAAACACACACTGACAAATACACATCAGCATGTGCATAACTCCGCCTTTTTGTGTAGGTTACTACCTGAGTGCCCAGTTGTGGAGTCACCCTGTGGGGTCCAGGGGGGCAGTGATGACTGCAGTGATGGAGCCCACCGCTGCTGAAGGGGAGTGCCTGTTGTTCTGGTACTACATGGAGGGAAGCGAAGTGGGAGAACTTGATGTTTCCCTTCAAACCATTAACAACCACACTGAAAGGCTCTGGAGCAGAAGTGGAGATCAGGGGAAGCACTGGAGGCACGGAAGAGTCACACTTCTCAGTCCCAGCACTCCGTTTCAGGTACCTGGTAGTTTTCAGATAAAGAATGAATCAGTGCACATTTTTTAGTGACTTTTTTTAAAACTTTTTTTTTACTTGCTTGCATGTAAACACATACATATGGATTTTTTTTACTGTAGCTGTAGCTCCATCGAATGGAAAGTGCTTTTGGTTGATTTAATTGCTTCTTTTCATTCGGGTTCTGAGCAGCCTTGGTGGAGGTTTGCACTCTCCAGGTTTTCAATTTTTTTTTGTTTTTTTTTTAAATACTTCAGTTTTATAACATGTATGTCATTCTGAGTGACAGGTGATTTTTGAGGCGGTGGTCGGGGACGGACAGAGGAGAGATATCGCCATTGATGACCTCATCGTCCTGAATGGCGCCTGTCCGCCGCCAGGTTAGTGCCCGATGTAGAGCTGGAGAAAAGGAAAATGGATGAAAGATTAAAGTGAATGTCTTGTGTTTTTGAAAGGAGTTGTTCTAATCTGGGTATTCATGAATGGTTGATCACTTACAGACATTTTTAACTTTAAAGAACATGGTGATGTATGTAATTAACTTTTGAAGCAAGAAATATTTTTTTCAGGCAGAAAGTGTGGGGGTTATACAATGCAATGTAAGAAAACATTTTCATTAAAAAACAAACATTGTGTATGTTAAGCAAAGTCGAAATATAATTAATTCAAGAAGATGAAATAGAAACTCCCTTTCAGACACGTAAAATCTATTTATGTTGTTGTGAACATTTTCATATTACGGGTTTGATTTATCTGTTATTCTTGTTTTGTTCAGTTTTTTTCTCTTTCTTGTGACCTGCTCAAAATAAAGTAAATAAATGGATAAATACGAGTATCTGTGTCATCTTGCAGGGTTCTGTGACTTTGAGATGGACCTCTGTGGTTGGGTGAACAGCCCTCCAGCAGAGTCCGGCGTGGACTGGGACTGGCTCTCAGGGGAAAGCGACGGTCAGCTTATTCCAAACAAAGACCACACCACTGATTCTGCTTTGGGTAAGTGGCCACACACCTAAACTACCTGCATCATGATGACGTGCACTCTGCACAGCAGGGGCCCTGTGCATAGAAGCACAATTTGAAATTATGTAAACTGTTTGAATGTGCAGGACACTATTAGAAAATAATGATCCTGCTTTTATTATGCTGTTGTTTTTTTTCTCTACAGGTCACTTTGTGTTCTTCACGTCCTCTCAGTCTAATGGAGAAGTTGCCCGGCTGGAGAGTGAGACGATGGAGCCGGTAGAGCGAGCTTGTCTGGAGATCTGGCACTACGCCGATGGTTGGGCAGTGGATAGTGAGTACAGTCCTCTCTGCTTTGTCAGTTAACTTCAATTTGGTTATTTGAAGTTCACCCTTGTTAAAACCTGTTTGAGGAGTCGATGCTTCTGACAGCTGTTTTTATTTAGTGGTTGGTAATTAATTTACTGTGGATGCTGTTAAAGCTGCAAACAAATCTAACATCGTCATTTAACAAAATCTCCAAATTGATGATAAAATAACCAATAAATATTACATACTCAATAAAGATCTAATTGTCCTGGTCTGTGTCATTGTGGAGAATAAACATTCATAAAACCTCTTAATAAATACAAATTCTGGTCCTTTGATGCTTGCAGGACCCTCAGACGTTACACTGACTGTGTTAGTGAATGAGTCTGCTGGACTGCGTCCTGTGTGGAATACAAGTGGATATATGAATGAAACGTGGATCAGAGACAGAGTGGACTACAGCGCAGCAGGGCTTCACCAGGTAGAGCAAAACATCATTTCACTCGAAGTTTCTTGAGAAATATTGAATCAGTGCACATTTCTGAATGAACTATCGTTCTGCATCACAGATTATTTTACAAGCCAGTTGTCCCGACTCAAAAGAGGGATATTTTGCTCTGGACGACGTCCACGTCATCAGGGGCAGGTTTTGTGACGACTTTATTCCAACCACCACTCCAAACCCTGTGACCACCACAACCACGGCTCCCGCCTCCGACATGGACTGCTCCTTTGAACAAGGTGACTCAGGAAAACCGGAATCTGTGAAGCTTATATCATAAATCAATCAGTCAGTCAATCAAACTGTATTTGTGTAGAGCAGCAAGTGTAGGCCCTGAAAACAAAAACACACAACACTTTCACACTTAGAGATCCAACGCACACAAAACAACAGAAATATTTATTATAATTACAGTAATATTAGTAAAACACAGTGAAATAAAACTACATTAAAGAACTAGAGAAGATAGATTGAGACAATAAAAATAATAAGAGATATAATAGTAGGCTACAGTATAATAATAAAACTTAAGTACAAACTTATCTTCTAAAAAAAAACACTTTACTAATGTAGTTGTTTATTATTGTAATAATAATAATTATTATTATTGATAATTATATAAGTGTGAATAATTCTAGCAATAGTTAAGTAATAAAGAGACAAAATAAAATAAGATTAAAGGAAGAAAATATGTAATAATGCTGATAATAATAAGAAACTAACAGATAAATAGAGAATATAATTTTACAACATACATAAATAAAGTAAGTTAATGAAAATAATAAGTTTCACACTTGGATATTTGCATGTTTTAAAGTTAATGTTCTTTTCTCTATTTATCCCATTTTCTGTGTTCAGAGTCAAGTATTTTAAGATTTAAAGTGACATCTTGTAAACAGGTCTCTGTAGTTGGGTGCAGGAGGTCAGTGGGGACTTGAACTGGACTCTCAGTCGTGGACTTGAAGTGGAGCCGCCGTGGGACGGACCTCAGTATGATCACACTGCTGGAAACAATCAAGGTATTAACTACTGATGATAGCACCAACACTAGAAGTATTTGATTCACTGGAATTAAACTTAGAATAAGGACCTTAATAGGAACCTGACAGTGCCGTGTGTTTGACCAAATTAGTTACATGGTTATTGTACTTTTCAGCTAATTTCAACTATTTCAGTCATTTTTCTAGGAAAAAATCAGGAAAAAATAGCTGATGCCAACTCCTGGAATGTGATGATTTTAGCTTTTTCTGTTTTATATAATTGTAAATTTAATATAATTGTTTTTGGGAAAATGTGTAGGCCATACAAGGTATTCGAAGAAATCGTCCTTGCTTTTTAAACAATTTCTTGGATATTTTTCACAATTTTGACTTAAAAAAAAATATATACTATTGTTAATTTTTGCAGGGAAATTAAAAATAAAAGTAAATACACCAGAGTTAACTAAAAAACAACAAACACTTGAAGAACAAAAAAGGAACACACTGCAAAACAGGCTGCCAGTGTACAATAAAGTATAATAAATCAAAGGCAAACATACAAGGCAGTCAAAGCTTGAGGCTCACATTTTAAGCACTAAAATAATTCTTATTAAAGTCAAAATAATAAACACGTTAGTTGTCAGGCACTCTCCTATCAGTCACTGTGATCTGGTGCCGTTGTGTATTCAGTGAGTTCCCTCTCAGTCAGTCAGTCAGTGCTCTCTGTGTTTTCTTGGTCCATCAAGGTTTCTTCTTGCTGTTGAACGGATCTGGACCGAGGGATGGGCAGAGAGCAGCCGTCTCTGTTCCCGTCACTAATCCTACATCACAGATCTGTGTTGGGTTCTGGTACTACATGCTCGGACCTTCAGTATCCAGCCTGGACCTGCTGGTTCAGACAGTATGTATCCTTGTTAATATGAATTTAAACCTTTTGTTCCAGGCTTCATTATTACACTCGCTTTGTTCTAGAAATCCTCTGAACTGTTGGTCTGGACTCGCCGAGGGACACAGAATCCAGAGTGGATTAACGCACGAGTAACCGTCAACATGACCGATGCAGTGCAGGTAAAATTAAACTCAACCACATGTTCATGTTTGCAATAAAGCTCCACAAATACTGACGTTTCTTATGCTGAAACAACATCATTTTTTGAGAATTTAAACAATCAGGAAACTAATTATCAGGCATAAACACATAACATAAATAAGCACAGAAATCCCTTTAGCGCTGCACCCAAGAGGTAGAAGCTTCATTCATAATCTTCTGCGTAAATCAACATCTGAATGCTGTGCAGCTTCTCTTTTATTTATTTTTTTTGCATGTCTGTTCATTCTGTTTAAACCTATGGTTGCAGATTAAAATACTTATATTCAGTCACAATTAGAGCTTTCAGCTCAACCAAAACTTATCCACACTCCCCAAAGAAACGGCAACAGGGACACATTTTGCAATAAATATGCAACTGTATTACTGTTCTAATGCTTCCCATTTTTGTTAAAACACCTTTCATGCATGCAGGTATTCATGTCTGTTATGTTCCTGGAGAATGCAAGCATGCTGCGCTTATTGCACATTTTACTTACTAGGATCTACATTAGTTTCATCAAGACAAACATGCACACTTACACAAAACCAACTTTCTAAAACGCTTTCCATTAAATTATAAATGTCCTTTTTTTTTATGAAATGCTTTCCATGTTTCTCATTTGTCCACAGATTATGTTCACTGGCCACAGAAATACCAACAGTCAGGGATTCATTGCCATTGATGACATTTCGGTGAGGGAGGGTGTCTGCAGGAATCAGAGTATGTGATCACAGATCTCCGTTGTTTGATGTTTGCAAAACGAAGTTAAAACACACAGAGATTATTACATATTTTCCCTATTTCTTTTACAGATGTTTGTGGGTTTGATTCCAGCCAGTGTGGCTTTGAGAACGATGTGAGTCATAACGGTCGCTGGGGTCGTAAAAAAGGCTCAAAATATGAAGTGGATCACAGCTATGGAACTGACAACGGTGAGTAGAAATTTATTTTTGTGTTTTGTAGAAAATCCATCACACGGACTATCGTGATTCCTTTATTTTTTTACTTAAATTTGAGTTGCTGTGCACCACTTACAAAAATATAGGGCTCTTAGTCTTGTTGGCACACTAATAATTATAACATGAACTGAAATAACAAACAAGAAAAACATTTCAATTTCCTAATATATCCACTGTAGTTTTAAGACTATTGGGGGGAAATAAGTGGGAATCAAACTACTATCATAATTAATGCAGAATCCATTGTGAGCAAAATAATGTCTTGCTGTAACTGGATGTTTAGTTCAAAGCTCTAATCTTTTCTTTGCTGCAGGTTTCTATATGACTGTGATGACATCAGACTCTACACAGCCTGAAGTAGCTCAGCTGCTGACACCTGAGATCCCCTCAGCTGCAGAGAAGTGTGTGCGCTTCTGGTGAGTCAGTGCTGCCCTCACACACAATAATGCCTGTTTACTGATGCAGGCTTGAATGTTTCTGTGTCTTCTCTTTTTGTTCAGGTACTGGATACCTGCTGGGTCTTCTCACAACCTCGCCGTGCATGTGCTGCGGAGCGGAGCCGAGGAGCCGGGTGATGCACTTTGGCATCGATCTGGAGCGCCCTCTTCAGGCTGGGAGGTGGCAGAGGTCACTGTGTCCTCCCCTTCAAAATTCCACGTATGCCTTTTTTTTTTTTATGGTCTTTTAACAGTGAGTCTACTATTTTATTTCAGTATTTATTTTCTTCATAGTAAGAACAGTATATGTCCTGGAACAGGTGGTGTTTAAAGCAGTCCATGTGCCAGGCGTCGACTCTGCAGTGAAGTTAGATGATGTTTCTGTGAGCGACGGGGCCTGCAGACGTCCAGGCAGCTGTGACTTTGAGTCCGGGCAGTGCACCTGGGTCAGCGTCCCCACAGAAGACGGACATGAGTGGGTGCTGGCTAACGGAGGCTTTCAGGGTCCATCGACAGACCACAACACACAGACCCCAGAGGGTACGACCTTTGATGTGCCTCAGTATAATAAGATAAACATGCATCTGCATGAGATCTTACTAATAGGGGAGCTTATCCCAGTATGAACCCAGTAGATGGACTTTCATGGAAAGTCTTTATTCAGTACCCTAAATTAGGGCCATTGTAGGTAAAAACTCATTTAAAAAAGGAGCTGGGGGGCAATATTCAGAAAAAAAACTCACAAATTTGCAAGAAAATAAACTCACAAATTCACAAGAGTGATTTAATTTGCAAGGTTTTTTTAAGCCATCATAATTTCCAGATGTATATCTTTAAAACTGCATTCATCATTATGTTATTGTGGGATAAAAAGCAAATGCTGAAGTGAAAGACGTCACCCACAGTGAATGATCCTTCAACTCTGCAGTGTTTTAGCATCTTTCAGCTCTGTTTTTTAGTTTGATGGTCGACTTTGTTGCTGCTTTCATTCAGTCAGTTCTTGTAGCACTTGACCTTTAAACACAGACTCATCATAATGGTCAATAAGCATCAATCAACTCCAACCAGGATCCGACAACTATACAGTTCAGCTCCTCCATAGATTCTCATGCAATGCTTTAAGATTTTCTTTATTTTCAGGCCGAAAAAAACAAAACTTGACCAAAATCAGGGGAACTATTCACACATCAGGCCACATACATCTAAACCCATCACATAAATGAATGTTGTCCCCTTTGTTTGCCTCAATCTCACATTCCTCACTGAAACTGTTTTGTTGAAAATATGACAAACCTCAGGAAATATTTGAATATAATGTTAGCTTACTGACATTAGCTTAACCCCTCAAGTCAGAAGTTGCAATCTATGATTAATAAGTGCTGCTGTTTAACTGACACAGCCTGTTAACTTCTCTTTTTATCCCTGACTTATGTCCTGTTGCTAACACTCCTCCTCCCTTCCCTGCAAATGGTTTCCTCATGTCTGTTCGACAAAAGAAGCGTGAGACCGAGAAAAGCTTCTGAATCATTAGAGATGATCGTCTTTCTTTCTCTAACTTTGATCCTGATGCATACAGAGTTTGAAGAGTTCAAACAGCCCAAATAAAGCTGAAACTGAGATGCATTCAGCATTATGAGAGACGTGTGCATCCAGTTCACATGTTTAAATTAATAACCAATGACAATGCAGTAATCATGTGTGCATAGGTTGGTAAAAACCTCTATTTACTCAGTGTTCTTTTTATTTTAATTTCTGCACACAGGTTGGTTCTTGTTGAGCTCATCGCTGCAGCAGAGCCACAGCAGTGTAGCGCAGGTGTTATCAGAGTGGATCCAACCGAGAGACACCACCTCCTGTCTCACCTTATGGTACCATATGGACAGCAGGTCAGCAGAAAAAAAGGACAAACCGCCGCACTTTTTTTCACACCATACAGTATGTGACAACACAGAGGATGCACTTTATCCTGTTTATCCTGTTTAGTTTCCTCACTGACTTCCTCAGGAAGTGTGCACAAATGTCATTCAGACATGAATCACCTGCCTCCACTTTGTGCAAGACTAAAAATATTCTGTGGCAGAGTTCACTCTTTGCTCAGACCTTTGTGAGACGTGCCAGACGTGCCACTTATCCATTAAACCAAGTTCTCTTGCTTGCTTTAATAGGTAAAAGTTTTTCTGAGTCAAATAATACTACACAATCAATGCAAATATAAATAATAGAAAATGTGCTTAAATGGTTATTGCACTACACAGTTTTTTTTAACAAATTTAATTTTAATATTGGCCTATTTGTGTGAAGTTATTGTGTAAGATTGACCCTTTTTTCAGTTGTTTTTCTCAACATCATGCATCACCTGATGATGAGGAATGCCTGTCTCATCATCTTTATATATATATGCTGACTTTGTGTTTTTTTTGTATTCTTGCCTCTATTGTCTACATTTTAATCATAGTTACAGTAAAAAATATGTTTTCTGAGCAAGTGAATGAAAAATCTACTTTTTTAAACGCAGCTGTTTGCAGGATGCTAATGATGAGGTTGTAAAGCATTTTGTCTGATTTCACAGGGAAACAGTTTGGGAAAAAGGCACAAAGAATAAAACACAAACATATAAACACCCAGTTTTCTTCTCTTGTTTTCTTCTGTTGATCAAACAGAAGCATCTGTATTAAACTTAGCCAGTTTGAAAATCCTGTAGCAGCTTTAATAAATTACATTTTCCAGGATTTCCTTTTTTTAATGCTCATCTTTTGCAAGTTGGTTGGTTTAACTTAAAGACTGAAACTGATTTCAGATATTTGATGATGTTTCTCTGTTTTCTGTCAGTGACTCGAGCTCGTTGAAGGTGTTCATGCGTTCAGAGCCGTCAGAGGTGAATCTGATGTTCAGCAGTAACAGCAGCGGCCCCGGCTGGACCAGGATCTCTCAGTCTGTAGAGAAGAACTCATCGTTCCAGGTAATCTGAAAGAAGCTTCGTGGTACAAATAACATGAATAAGAGAAAAAAAATGGCTGTTTTATCAGGTATATTCACTGATTCCCCTTAATAACCTTCTGCTCAGCTGCTGATCGAAGCAGAAACGAACAGCAGAGGATTTATTGCTGTTGATGACATCACTGTCACTCCAGGTGTTTGTCAAGGTATCGATGTTTTATTTCTATCGTTTATTCCTGAAATATGATATTCAGACAATAAAATAAATGAAACCTTTTTTCTTACAGTAAATGAGACAAGTGTTGGATTTGCGCGGTGCACATTTGAAGATGGAGCCTGTGGCTGGGAGGACGTCAGCGTTGGCCAGAGTCAGTGGAAGACAGGAAGGAACGCTACTGGGAACACTGGACCGTCTGTGGACCACACAGAGGGCTCTGAGCTGGGTAAGGCCACACTCGATCGGCAGCCTGCAGGCCAAAGCTTCCAGCCCGGCCTGCAGAATAATAACCTCATGACTTCAGAAAGTGAGGAGGAAATAAACTTGTTCTGGTATTTAGTATATTTCCAACGACGGTTCTGTAATCCCAGATTTTAATTATCACTCCTCAGATTTTCTAGTTAATCACTGAATCCTGAGTCAGCCGGCTTTTGGCTAACTTTCTTTGAAAGTTCCACATTAACTACGTATATAAATGATCATGTTACATTTCCAATTAATTAGGTGGTCTGAAACTAGAGTCTGACTTCTTATTTTTTAACCTGGTATGTTAGCCTTGGGTCGCTGATTTTTTCAGGGGAAATTGGATGTTTCTGGGTAAGCCGACTAAATATCACCGTTATCATCCACAGTGTGTGTGTGAATCTTTTAGTCATTCCTGGCCATGAAAAGATGATTTGTTTATTATATTGAGACACAAGGGAAAAAGTGGCTGAATAAGCTGAATTTGTTTCCCCTTTTACAGTATATATATATATGGTGGGCATTGCTGCCTGTGGTTAATGTTAACCACAGTTTCTACATCAACATCCTTGTTTTGTTTTAACATGTTTTGATTCTTCTGTGTCAACTAACATCACACCTTAAAATGTAACGCCAGTTGTTTGCCAACTGTAGTTGGTCCTCTGTCTGTACAAATCTATTTGAACCTGCAAAATACTCATACAGGCCACTTTACTAGATGAAGTGTGTAACTTATAAAGTGGCTGGTGTGTTCTGCTTTTGGGTTGGACGTGTTGTGTGGTCAGAGATTTTCTTCTGCATACTTTGGTTGAGTGGTTATTTGAGTTACTGTTGCCTTTCTATCATCTTGAACCAGTCTGTTCATTCTCCTCTGACCTCAACAAGGCATTATAGTCCAGAGAACTGCTGCTCACTGGATATTTTCTCTTTTTCGGACCATTCTCTGTAAACCCTGGAGATGGTTGTTAATTCAGCAGTTTGTGAAACACTCGGACCAACAACCATGCTGCGTTTAAAGTCACTTAAATCACCTTTCTTACTCATTCTGTTGCTCAGTTAGAACTTCAGCAGCTTGTCTTTCCCATGTCTACATACCAAATAAAGTGGCCGGTGTATTTGCACCCCTGAAGGGTAAAAGGTTTATGCTATTTGTTCTGTTTGGGTCCTTGCAGGTTGGTACTTGTCTGTGGAGCCTGACCGAGGGAACCAAATGAGCCCTGCGGCCGCGCAGAGTCCCACCATGAAGCAGGCCGGCGCCAACTGCACACTGCACTTCTACTACAACATGTATGGAGAGGGTATGTTTGTCATATTACAGTTTATTTAAAAATCACATGTTGATGCTCTCCTCATATGCAAGTCTGCATGCAAAACTGGTTGTTACAGACGTAGAGGAGCTGACTGTGCTGCTGCAGGGCGGCTCCAGGACCTCTGTGCTGTGGTGGCTGTCTGGTGATCATGGAGATAAGTGGCTTCATGGTGAGGTAACAGTTGGCAGAATCCCTCAGGACTTCACCATCCTGTTTGAAGCCTCCCGGTCCTTCAGCAGGCCTGGACACATCGCCATAGATGACATAGACTTCACCCACTGCACCCTGCCCGGTAGGCTTCACGTTCTACCTGCACATTTCAGCTGACCGCTTCTTAAAAAAACAGATTCTTTAGTTATTTTTGTGTTTCCTTTGCAGAGCCTCAGCCCTCGTGTCCAGAGAGTATGTTCAGCTGCAACAACAGAGTGTGTGTGGAGCTCAACCAAGTGTGTGACTTCAGCGATGACTGTGGGGATCGGTCCGACGAGACAGACTGTGGTGAGATTACACAAATGAGAAATATGTTAGAAACAATGAATGCACTTTTAAAAATATTTTTACATTAAGTTTTACAACCCTGATTCCAAAAAAGTGAGGACACCGAAAAAATCATGAGTAAAAACAGAATGCTTCAAGTTCAAAAAGAGTGTAAATATTTACAAAAAAGCAAGTTCATCATTTTGATCGATAAATATATTGTTTTTATACTGTATTTAATTGAATGTAGGTCAAAAAAGGATTTGCAAATCATTGTATTTTGGTTTATATTGAGGTTTTCTTTTACAGCATCCCAACTTTTTTGGAATCAGGGTTATAGTTTCATTCCTGTGATCAGTAAAAATATAGCAGTATGTGATGTATGTGCAAGTCTGTATGTATTCCATAGTCATGGCTAGTCATTAATTAGTCAATTACTTGATGCACAGAAAATTAAGTGAAAGATGTTTTTAGATATTGTCAGCACTTTTTCAAGCGAAAAATGCCAAATATATGCTTCTTCTTCATATTTCCTTTTTTTAGGTCTTCGATAAGAGTAAATAGGATCTCTTTATGTTAGTCAGACACTTAACATCTAAAGACGTCACCTGTGCTGCAGGAAATAGTGACTGGCATTTCACTGCGCTCTGATGTTATTTAGAGCAGCCCAGTCATGATAACACACGTTCACAGGTTGATGTTCTTGAGTAGCTGTTTACAGCTTCCCTCTCTATCGCTCTGTCTCGTTAACCTGATAATAATTAACAAGGTGCTGTGGAGCGCTGCAGCTTTGAACAGGGCCTGTGTTCCTGGGCGGGGAGTGATGTGGACACAGCTGGAGCTGAGTGGACGCGTCAGAGTGGACGGGAAGTCTGGCCCAAACATGGACCTCCCAGGGATCACACCAAAAACTCTGCTGCAGGTATTAGACTCACCGGGATCACTAGAGCAATGACATAATCCGCCAGGGGTGGAAAAAAGTATTCAGATCCGTTACTTTAATATAAGTACAAATACCAAACTGAAACTCCACCACAGTAAAAGTCCTGCATTTAAAACTTGATTAAGTAAAAATACGAAAGTATCAAAATGTACTTAAAGCATCAAAAGTTAAAGTACTCATTATGTAGAATGAACCCACTCAGATTGTTTAATATATTCTAAATATGTGAATGGAGCAATATTTAGTTGGCTGGAATCTCCTCCATCATCACTGGATTCACTAAATCCTGCACACTGCTCCTTTATTCATTGTTCAGTATTGTTGTACTTTAAATTCCCTTTGTCTTGTCTAATTAAATTGCTCAGGTCACTACGTCATCCCTGGGACTCACCTGACTGAGACGGGCCAAGTGTCCGAGATTCTCTCCAGAACTTTACTGCCCAGCACCGACTGCACTGTGAGTCGAACATTAGGAAGAATGCTTCCGTGCTAATCATTAGCAGGTATAATGTTTAGCATGTTTATCATCCCTGTTTAGCATGTTAGCATGTTACATTTGCCAATTAGCACTAAAAACAAAGTGCAGCTGAGACTGAGGAAAGATCATCGGATTAAACATTTTGAATCTGATGATAGTGAATATAAAGCAATAGGACTGTCATTCTGTATTGTTTCAGATATTATCCAACTTTTCTAATTTCACTGCATTTACCAATTATTATTATTAACCGAGCTGAAGATCCAATTTGACTATATTTGACTACTAGAGTGTCTCTGAAAGTGGAGCCTCAATGTCGCTTTTTTCTGTTTCATGCAGGATTGCAAGTCTTGTGTCATATTCAATTAGTTCTTCAATTAAAAATCTACAGCTGGGGGTACAAATGCATATGTTCTGAATGTCTCCATATCTGTATTTTTTGCCCTACCTATCCGGCACAGCACAAAAAGAACATATAAATATATTTCACTACAACCTTTCTGCGATGTTCGTTTCTTATCTCTTCCTTAACTCTGATCTTAAGCAATTATTAATCAGCCTTGCATATTGATTACAGTTCATAGGTCTGTTGACCCAAAAAAGAGCAATAAATGATTCTTGTTCTTAAAGCACATCATGACCTTGTTTTCTGTACGTGCCTCTCACTGCACCATGTAGGTGAGATTCTTCTTCTTCAGCCTGGACGATGCTGCAGCCGGACTGACAGCCACGTCCAGGACGCTGCAGTCTGGTAGTGGCGACACCGTGTTATGGTCGGGGGAAAACCTGCAGAGCTACAGCTGGCGGAGAGCAGAGGTCACTTTCTCCTCCTCAGTCAAAAGCAAGGTCAGTGAGGACACAGACAGTCAATCACAATGTGGACTTCAGTCAACCAGGGCCTCCTTTATTACAGCGTTATCATTCCCTCGGAGATAATTAGCATTTATTTGCCTTTACAGCTCATTACTGTACTGTTTCTGTTCGCTCTCACTGCTCTTATCAACATTGTTTCAGCTCCAGCAGATGTTTACAGCTCTGCTCACCACCTGCTCAGTGCCAAACAGCAGACAAACACAGTTAGTAGCTAGCTGGTGAACACTGATATATTTAATGGAGACCAAACACAAGCTGCAAGGGGAGTGAACATGGGGCTTTGGTTCGCCAGACACCAACAAAAAAACTTCTCCAAATGAATGTTAATAATGCTCCATGTCTGCTGGATGTGAACGTGCACTCAGAGGGGCAAAAACGTTATTAATTTGGGTTTAAATGCAGCCAACGACAGCAGCAGTATTGATAGTTGTAGAAAGTAACTCAGGTAAAGAACTGAACAATTGGATAAAATCAGTGTCTTTGCATTTATGCAAAGTCATTGCAGCCGGGGAATAAGTGTAACATCACTGAAGTGGCACTTTCTACCTGTATATGGTATCAATATGAAGTCCTGATGGCTGAAACTTTCTCTTAGTTTTTATAGCACATACACCTGCTTTAGAATGCATTAAAGAAGTATAACTCTTACATTTTATAAAATGGGGCCTTTAATTTTGTCTCCTGTCAGATTGTCTTCAGATATGAGCGGGGTGATGGTCTCAGAGGGCTGGTGGCGCTGGACGACGTCTCTTTCTCCAGGCAGTGTGTGTTTGATCCTGACAACAACAAGCTGCCTGACACATCACCGACCTCCGCTCCACCGAACACACCGACTCCTCCAGCCTCAACCACCGCCGCACCAACCCGCCCCTGTCAGGTAAACTACAGGGAAACATCAAGTAATTCATTAAACAACAATTGTTGAAGATAATCCGGAGCAGCTGTTCTTTTTCTCTGCAGGCTGATGAGTTTTTCTGTTGGCGCTCAGCTGGAGAAGTTTGTATTCTGGCTACTTTACAGTGTGATTATCATCCCGACTGCCCACAGGGGGAGGACGAGGACGACTGTGGTGAGCTGCATGTTACACTGAGTTTAAAATGCTTTTTCCATCAAGTACATTTTGCTCAGATGGATTCATTAGCAGGCTGCAAGATAGTAAAGTAGGGCGGTCACTCTTAATCACACAGAGTGAAATCTGTCTCTTTCCAGTACATGTTTTTGGGGGTTTTTTTTGGCCATTTTTAGGGTTTATTGGTAATGGCAGTGATAAAGAGTGAAAGGGGGACACAAAGGAAGACGTGTCTAAACCAGGCCCACTGCTTTGCAACGTGGTTTGTGATCTACCAGTGAGCCAGTACAGGTTTTAGCACAAGTTTTGCAGAGGGGCCCTGTTGCAATGGAAAGAGAAAAGTTGAGCAAAATATATATGCACGGTCACCCATAAAATTGGTTTCAGACAGGATTCTCTGTTAATTGTGGTTTCATTTTCATTGTGATGTGTTTGGATGAGACTGATTAATAAAGTTTTGAGAAGATATACTCTTTGTCTTCATGGAAAGACGTAAAAAACATTCCAACTTTATCAGCCAATTCGTCAAGTGATCACTGATTAAGAAAGTTCTGTGAAATGTTCACTTCTTTTAAATATATATGGCTGCACAAAGTGTCACAAAAGCAGATTATTTGAAGATGTTTTAAAAAAAAAAATGTGATTCAATAACTGTTATTCATCACCTTTTTCTCCCTGATTCTCATGTCTATGTTTCAGGTGGCTGCACATTTGAGAGTAACCAGTGCAGATGGACTGACTCCAGTGTCGGACGGAGCAGGTGGCTGAGACAGAAAGCCAGCAACGACACTGAGCCGCCCGCCGATCACACAACAGACACAGGTGACTTTAGTGACGTATTGACTGGTTGGATTGTTGATTACAATAAAACAGGTTAGATGACATGACCCTGAAATCATCATAACTACAGTCAGCATGTTTAACAAACAACTTTGTTGATATTTGCTGATGTTTTCCTTCGTTTTCAGGCTACTACATGACCGTGAATATCAGTCAGGGTTCAGCACAGCGTGAAGCTCGACTCCAGAGTCCCCCTCTCCCCCCCTCATCCCCCTACTGCCAGATGCTGTGAGTGATAACCACGACGTCTGTAATTATCCTCCCTGAAGTCTGTAAAACATTTGTTTTGATACAGAGTTGAATATTTAAAGTATGAGTTGCTCAATGCTCTCCACCGCCCGCGTTTTTTCTCAACCATGCAACTATCTTCCCAATCCAACGCTCTCTCTCTCTTCTTCCTTCCTTCTTTCCTCAACGCAGGTTTCACTTCCACATCAGTGCACAGAGTGCTGGGTCACTCAGAGTGCTTATGCAGCAAGCTGAGGGGAGTGAAGCAATCCTGTGGTCACGCAGTCACAACACTGTCTCCCATTGGACCCCAGAGCATCTCCCTCTGGGTCTGCACCAGCAGCTTGTTAAGGTGGGCGCTTGTTTATCTACTGAACTGTTAAGTTTTAATCCTAAAGGATAATAAATAGGGGCAGGACAAGAAAACAAACTATACATGAGGATAGAAATCATGGATGAAGAAGTCAAAGTCAACTTTATTGTCAGTTCTGCCATATTTACATAAAGGACATAAAGAGGATTGAAATGCTGTTTGTGTCAGACTATGGTGTCTTTATATATAAATATACAAACAAAACAACAAGGGATTCAAAATGCAAGGATAAAAAAAGCTAAATACATTAAAGTTTGAGTCGGGCTAAGAAAAAGAGCTCTGGATGTGGGAATTGGTTGTGTGGGGTGTGTGTGTGAGGGTGAGTGTGGTTTGTGAATGTTGGAAACTGCATCACATTTGCCCAAATATGTCCATGTGAGAGGTGTTTGAAGTGCAGTAAGTGCAATTCAATGTTGCACTAATCGATTGTAATCATTTCTATTCTCAGGTTTGGTTCAGCAGCATGAATGAAGTGACTCAGACGGAAGATCACGTAGTTGCTGTGGACGATATTTCTTTTATAAACTGTGAGAAATCCTACCGACCACCAGGTGAATAAGGTTTCCTTCAATTCAACATGTGGATGTTTTGTGAATGAGAAGCACTGACAGCTGGCTCATTTTAAAACCATGTGTTCCTCCTCAGCTCTGTCCGCCTGTGGCTGCTCTTTTGAAGATGGTCTGTGTGTTTGGGTTCAGGGGGCTGAAGACGAGTTGGACTGGCTCAGCTGGTCTGGTCCCACTGAGACCCCCAACACTGGGCCTGCAGGAGACCACACGACCGGCAAAGGTCACTTTTATTCCAGAATATGTTTAGACAAGCTTATTAGATTTAGAACAGAAAGTACATCATTGCCAATGTTGAGAATTTTTCTTTGAAGCATGCGGCCATTACTGGAAACATAATGAAACAGGAAGAGTCGTACCACAGCCTGGTAACACAGACCAAACGAAGAGTCGGCAGGAAAACCCCTGAGTGTATTTACGAGTTGTGCAGATTGTGTTTTCAGTTCTTTTTTCTTTTTTTAAATTAGTCTGTTTGTCAGCAGGATTCCTGAACATCTACTAGCCCCATGTTCATGATGGAGCAGATCTGCAAATTATTTATGTTTATTGATATTAACGTTTGGACTGCATTTATGTGGTGTCAGAATAATCTGAAAAATAACTTTCTTACTGGGAAACGACCCCTTAACCTGGAATGTTAACACTGTGCTATAGGGCAGTGCCTTCTTTTCTAGTTTCTAACGTGTTCAAATGAAATGAAAAACTTGTGACTTGGAGTTGCAAGCACACATTTTTTGTGTTAATGCATCAAAAGACAGAAAGGTTAACAAATACTATTCATGTTGTTTGACAGGAAAGTACCTCTACATCGAGACTTCTGCACCCAGTGTGAAGGGAAACGCGGCCCAGCTGAAGTCTTTGCTGCTGCCCCCTGCTGGTGAAAGAGGATACTGTTTCACATTTTGGTACCACATGTTCGGGGCGACTGTCGGCTCCCTGAGGATGCTCCTACAAACAGACGAGCCCTTGAAGAAAACATTGGTAACAACCTGCATGAAATTACTTGTTTCTTTGTTTTATTGTATGTTTAAACAAGCACAGAGATCACAGAGGTCAGAGAAGGCCACTTTTCTGCACATTTTACTTCCCTTTACTACAGAAAAACGGCTGTGGGGTTGATTGAGAAATATTTGCGATTGCTCTCACTGACTTTTCTATCTGTTATTATTCTTTTCACACAGTTGTGAAATGTGGATTGCAAAATAATATTAATGCATGTATAAGGAGTGCAAGCTGCACAGTTTCGGTGCATACATCGGTGTTGCAAAAACCTCCTCACATCCTCATTGTGACGAGTGAATCAGCCTCCTGTCTTTCCTGTAGGTGTGGCAAAAATCAGGAAACCAAGGGGACGAGTGGCAGCTGCTGCAGAGACACGTGACCCTGCAGGAAGTCCATCAAGTGATCCTGGAGGCTACAGTGGGGGGAGAGGCCGGGGACATAGCCATCGATGACATCTCCTTCACCAGTGGACCGTGTCCTGCCTCCGGTAATAAGACTGACGCTGGAGAGAAGAGAAGAAAAAATAACATTTAAAGATGGGGCACGCAGTTTTCTGGAAAAGGCAAAGAAATCCCACCAGAGTTTTAAAAACAAATAACCATTAACATGTTTTATTCACAAACTTGTGGGCTAGAAAGCCGTTTGAGATGATTTGAGGCTCTAGCAAGTTGCATAAACTTGACGCAAAACTTGAATTAGCTGCAGCCGTGAGCCGACCATGGCTACTGTTAGCAGAAGCATAAACAATATGTTCTCTGTTTCTCTTAATCACTTCGCTGATATGTTTTACTGCGTTTGTTGTCAGACTCTCTTAGACTCTCCCTTTAATAAATCAATTATCCTTTTTTTGGCACGCTCTGCAGTGTAGGCAGTTGTTCCTAATGCTGGAACTGCAACTTTGTCTGCAGGATTTTTCACCCCTGAATCAGGCCTTCGCCATCTGAAGAGACATGCACGTGCATCTGCATTTGTAGAGCAGCCAACAGGAACGCCCTCTCTCTGAAACCACCCGTGACTGGTCAAAGTCTGCCGCCACACGCTAGATTTTCTAAAGCCTGAAAACAGAAACCAAGAGGTGGTGCAGAAGTCTTGTCTTCTCTTCAACCACTTGAATTACAACACAGTGAAAAGATTTTATGGAATTTTCGCCCAATGGCGGCAAAAAAAACTACAGATAAACTTTTTACATGTTTGTTTAGTTGAGTAGACTGTAACTCTCTGATGTGTCCTCAGTGGAAGAAAGCCGACAAATGCATGTCAGGATGGTCAACACAGAAATCTTAAGCTTCAGCTACAGAAAATAGGAAAAACACATTTTGACAGGCATGTACTGGATAGGATTAGAAATTATCAGTGAAAGATCTTTTAAATCACAAATTATGAGGCACAAAGAGCTTTCAGGGCCTCAAAGAAAACAGGAAAATAGCCACAAATGCAAGAGAGATTTTCTTTAAATTCAGTTACCTCCTGTTTAACATCCCATTTAGTCAGAGTGTTTTAGCAATATTAAGGGCCAAACTTTGCAAAAGAAAAAATAATTTGAGTTTTTATTCTTAATGCTTCCCTGTAGATGTGTGTGACTTCGAGGAGGGGAGCTGTAACTGGCAGCAGCAGACCGACGATGACTTCGACTGGGTCAGACAGTCGGGCTTCACCCACAACCTCAACACTGGGCCCGACAGCGACCACACCACCAGCACGCCCACGGGACATTACTACTACCTGCCCTCCTCTGAGGCCGACCGCACAGGCCAGACCGCAAAAATGTCTTCACCTCTGTACCCTGCAGGTGTGTGTTTAGTCTACAACCTCAACATTCTGCTGGCTGGACTTGGTTCACTGTCTTAATGGAGAATAAAAACCTGGTTGAAGCAATTTGAACACATTGTGGTTGAAGGGTCAGGCCCTAGCATCATATGTATTTAATGTATGTTGTATTGATTGATGCTTTTTGTTCAGTGTTTGAGGAAGAAACAGAATCTTTTTTTATTGCCAAGTAGGTTTTCACATATAAGGAATTTACTGTGGTGTCTAAAATATTGGTATAGATGAAGACAAGTACTTCAGTCAAAAGACAGCAGCTTGAATAGAAAATATGAAGAATAGAAAAGTCAACATACAAAAAATATTTAAAAATATAAACAGTAGAAGATCTGGACGTCTCAAGTTGACATTAGATAAATGTTTTCTCTCTGGATATTCTTTGTGGTATTTCCGTGATTTCTGATCCTTTTTTTCTTTTTTTTATCTCTGTAGGAAAAGCCGCTTGTGTGCAGCTGTGGTACCACATGTACGGCGAAGGAATGGGTACACTGAACGTTTACCAGCAGAGTGAAGACGGAAAGGAAGTTCTGATTTTCTCTCAGAGAGGAGACCAGGGCCGTCTGTGGAGGCTCGCTCAGGCATCACTCGTCAACAAGGATCAGCTGTACAGGGTGAGGGAGTGTGTGTGTGTGTGTGTGTTTTGATATTTTTGTTCTTTTACTTCAGTAAGTTTTGAATGCAGGACTTTTTCTTTTAGTGGAGTAATTTCACAGTGTGGTTTTAGTACTTTTACTTAAATAAGAGATCTGGATTCTTCTTCCAGCCCTGAATGAGACTAATGTGATGATCTATATAACATTGGTGTTAAACTATAGAATAGTAGGCAGTTTTTATCATCATGCTTTGTGCTTCAGATCGTGGTGGAGGGTGTGAAGGCTGGGCCGACTCTCGAGGGAGACATGGCCTTTGATGACGTGCAGCTGACAGACTCTCCGTGTCCTCATCCTGGACATTGTGACTTTGAGAGCAACATGTGTAGCTGGAGCAACCTGGGCGGAGGAGTCGACCAGGGCGACTGGCTCCGCGGCAGAGGAGACTCCCCGAACCCAAACACAGGACCCGGAGTGGACCACACCACCAACTCGACACACGGTAACAAGATGTACATCGAACTCACTCACAGGATGAATGTTTGATCAGATCAGGTTCAAAGAAGCTTCAGTCAGTTCACATCTCTTAAACTCCCTTAGCGTATTTTCTAAGGCTTAAGTAGAAAGATAGTAAATATTTTATTGACTGACTGATTGATCTTATTTTACATTTTGTTAAAATACATGATGTCTCAAACATATAAAATAAATACAACAAAGAGGCCGACAACAGTGCAAAATACTAGATACATACAATTATCAAAGCTTTGACATTTTCTAAAAGTCAGTTTTTACTTTTTTTCTTAAAAAGACATCCACTACAGTTGTAACATTTTCCAACACCAAACATAAAAAATATTTACCCATGTTGGTACCAGCATTATTCACCAAAATAAAGTTCTAATGGGGGTTATTACAGCACATTAACATGAAACAGCAAAACAAGGGTTTAGACAGAAATACAAACAACAGCAAACAGTGTTTTTGTGGGGTTCTGATACATTATAATACATTATAATTTATACTTGCAATAACTCGTTTTGCCACTTGGGGGCAGCAGAAACAAGCTGACATTGGCTGACATCTCATCACATTTTAAGTTGAAGACCAATATGTTTTTAGTGAAGCCATTTTGGTTTTTAACACGATAACACATCATGTTGACGTGTCCTGTTATGAAGTTAATAGAAGAGTTCTCTCTCTCTGTATTTGTGATTTTCCTCCAGGTCACTATCTGTACGTGGACAGCTCAGTGGGCGAGTGGGGAGACAGGTCCTTCCTGATCAGTGACGTGTTCGAGCCGATCGCTCAAGGTCACTGTTTGAAATTCTGGTACCACATGTACGGCAACCACGTGGGGACGCTGAGACTTTACCTAAATGACCGGTAACGAGCTGTTCATGTCTGAGGAGCCACAACATTAAACATGAACTGCACACTGAAAACATTTTGAATTAAAACTTGTGCTGTCCTGTCTCAGAACGATGCACGCCGTCGGGAATGAAGAAGGGATCCTGAAGTGGATTGAGACGGGGAACAAGGGCGACGAGTGGCTGCAGGCCACGGTGCCTTTGAAACATAAAGAGGCATTCTGGGTAATAATGAGCTGCTGATTGTTTCATCAGACAGTATTTGTGTTTCCATCAACAAATTTGAAAATGAGCACGAGAAAAGCTTGATGGAAACACCACAATTCTATAAAACTTTCAAAAATGCACATAAAAGTTTTTAAGCTTGCATGAGGTGGTTTCGTCTTTCTCCAAACATAGTAAATGCACTGAAGGGGAAATGGAAACGCTTTTTACGAATAAGTTCTTGTGTTTCCGCTCTGACATGAAAGAACAATCATAAGTTGACCAATCGAATCAAATTTCTGAAAACTTGGCGAAAGTTTAAATAAAACAACTACATGTAGAGAACTTAAGTGTCAGACACTTTTATACACATTAATCAATAACAGCCGCGTTTTCTCATGTGATTAATTTTGAATTTGAAGTCTCCCTGCTTTCTGTCGCAGCTCGTGTTTTTGTATCAGCGGGGGATGAATACGGGTGGGGACGTTGCTCTTGATGACATCACCGTCCTCCTTGGCGGCTGCTACTCAGACCCGCCCATTCCTCCTCCTGGTGATAATGACGGTAACCTGAAACCCTGAGCAGGCAAAATAATTTTAATAAAATGAAGGATGAAAAAGCTCCAGAATGTACCTTGTGATGCAGAAGTTGAAATGTTAATACTGAATAGCTAAATCAGGTCATTCTGAGCTCAGTGTGAGCAGAAAGTGTGAGACAGGAGTTGAGCTCTGATGATGTCTCTGTCTGCAGACGTGTTGTCCACAGGTCTGGCTGTTGGTCTGACTCTGCTGGCTGGAGGCATCCTCTCCGTCATCCTCTGTGTGGTGAACAGGAAGTGGAGTAAAATGTAAACCTTTGTTCATAAACACACATTTAAATGTCCTTTTATTGGGTTACAAAGCTGTTAATGTCCTATTTATTTATCAGAGTTGCTTTTAGCATTTGAACCTTTTTAATCATCCCAACAGTCGGCGTACTTTTATTACTTTGGTCCTCGCCTCTGGAACAACATTCCTGAAGACCTACTTGTTTAGTTCAGCTTTTAACTGAGTTTTATTTATCGATGATTGTCTTTTATGTTTTAGTCTGGCTTTAAATAGAGCTTTATTTTTTCATTTATGTATTTATAGTATAGTCTTTAGTTAGGTTTTATGATGATAGTAATGATAATGATAATAATTATTATTGTTATTATTATTTTATGATAATTATTGTCTTTTTTGGACCTATTTATTAACTTATTTCTATCTATTTAACTGTTTATTGTATAGAACAACTCATCTCACTTCCTCAGTTCTTGTTTTTATTGTGGAAGCTCTTAATTGTTATTTACTGTGTTCTTACTACAACTATAAATCATTCATTATTGGTTTGTGGGGGAGTAGGGTGTGTGTGTGTGTGGGGG
>CAFUXE010001222.1:0-17821 GCA_903364295.1 Serranus cabrilla | reverse complement strand
AAGCACTTTGTGTTACATGTTTTTTGTATGAAAACTGCTTTGCAAATAACAATTAATTGATTGATTGTATAATTTACATCATGTGTATAAGATCACCGAGGAATTCTGTTTTTGTACATTTGAACATTTCTCCTTGTGTGTCTCAGAAATCGGCCGACTCTCATGAATAACGAGGATGTTGTTGACCAGAACGCCGTGTTTGATCTCTTTGACTGCAAGATAGCTGTAAGTAAAAATTAATTATTAACAAAAAATCTTATCCAGCCTTCAGAATGCAGATGACAAAAAAATCATATGTATCTGTTTCCTCCCAGGGCACACAGCATGGAAGTGAATCTGACCTTTCCTTCTTCAACAACCTGTATGATTCGTCGCCACGTGAAACAGACGCCACAGTGGCGTCATCGCAGGCTTAGTACAAATTAATAACTTGAGACAAACAAGTAAACCATTTGACCAATTTGTAAATATTGCATATTTTATTTCCATTAAAACTATTATTCAGAAATGAATAGATTGATGTTTGTGAGGCATCCTGCTGAGAGAAATGGATTAAATAAGAATTTCTTACTTAGTTCTAATAAATGAAATCTAGATTATTAATTGTCTACCTACAAACCCATTGACTTCGGATTTGAAACACTGATAATATAAACTCATTTTTATAAAATGGAATTAAATCAAGACCTTGTTCATCTTTCGTGTTGTTGTTGATGTAGAAACAACAAATGTTGTTATTCATTTTAGTGTTTGACAAAAGTTGACAAATTCTCAGTAAACCTTTTTTTTTTTTTTTTTTACCAAAGATTTTAGTGTGGTTGTTTAAAAAAAACTGTACATTGCAAAGAAGGATGTTTTCTGTTTTGCTGAAGCTGAAATTACAACTTTCTGTGAATGTATGAACAGCTTCTCAACCCTCTGCAGGAGTGAGGGTGAAACTTATTCCAAACGGTTTACTTTTGGCGATCTTTTAAATGTAGAATAAAGTGATTTTGACAGAAATATCACAATTTTAAACTTCGTTTTTGTTATTCAGATCCTTTAATTAAGTAAAAGTACTAATACCACACTGTGGAATGACTCCACTAAATGTAAAAGAGGGGGTGAGCACCTGTGCTGTAGTAGTACTTATCTTCCTCCAGTAGATGGCAGTAGTGTGATTTTAAGCTGCCATTAAAAACTTAAAGAAGAAGAAGAAGGACTGTTTTTTTTTTTCCTCCCAAAGTAGAGGAAGTGTGAGAGAGGAAAGACCACTCGGCACGAACAATGGGAGTCCAGGTAGAGACCATTTCACCAGGAGACGGTAAGGGTTTTTAGTACTCCAATTACTCAATAAATTGAATATATTGCCTTTTCAATCCAACGCCGTGTTAATTCGCCTTTTTGCTCCTCACAGGAATTAATTTTCCGCAGAGAGGACAAACGGTTGCCGTGCACTACACTGGTAAGACATAACGGTTTCATTGCTGACCGCTGTTTTAGTTACATCGTTCAGAATAGCAAATATTATCCACATAATCTTAAACAACTGGTGTATATGTATGTTTGGGTAACGGTATATTCGCTCCATTGTTTAGAGATAAATGAGGATCGATGCCACATCTGTACGGTAATACGCAAACTGGGATACGCTTAGCTTAGCTTAGCTTAGCTTAGCTTAGCTTTAGCTTAGCTTAGCTTCTCACAAGGAGTGGAAACATGGGGCCGATGTCCAAGTTAGCCTAGCTCCGACTAAACAGAGTTAACAGAATTAGCCTACCAGCATCGCCACTTGTCCTTTTTTTTTACTTTTAAAACACAATAGCTCACCGGGCTAGTTGTTCATTATTTCCCGTATTTGTGCTAAGCTAACAGCATTCTTTCTTTAGCTGCCTATTGAATGGCTAGGCGTTAACCTCTTAACACCCACCCTCCTTTTCCGTGGGAGTAATTTCTCATAGCTTAACGGAAAAGCTTACAACCGAAGAACTGCAGGGTCAAAATACTCACGTGAAGCTGTATTTGATAGGTATCATCTTAGCATGAAAACTGCTTGTTAAGCGTGTGGCTAAAACCAAAACCTGAACTCGAACAGAAACGTTGTTTTCTGGTCCTCGTCTATACTCAGTGTTGGCAAGGGGTTTGAAATCACACGTTTGAAACTTTCCTTTAAAATGTAAAGGGGTATTGATAGTTACCCTACAATGTGAACAAAATTATTACTGATTTCCCAGGCATCTAGATAGAAAGTCTGCTTTGCTTACTGGTATTGTATGCCTCTTTTTGTCCTGTAGGAATGTTTTCTCTTTCCATAAAGCAACGGTTTTATATTCTACAAATGACAGAGTTCATACAAAATCTTGAAAGTCTGCAAAATGTTTAACTTGAACCATTATGGTTTCTAGGTCAGTAATATGCTTGAATATTAACTTACTTCTTGAAAATGCTTAATTTTTCATCTCTAGTTTATTTACATATTAATTTATGTAATCCACAAGTGTTTATATGTGAAAAGAAACAGTGCTGTCATCATATATGACATTCTATCTTGTTTTTCTGTCGCACTGCATTTAAATTGCCCCAAAAACACTGAAGACAAGTCTAAACCTTTGTAAAGAAATGATGTCCTATAGAATGTAACATTTTTTTGTCATTGTTGAACAGGAACGCTGACAAATGGAAATAAGTTTGACTCCTCCGAGGATCGAGGAACCCCCTTCAAATTCAGAATTGGACGTGGTGAGGTCATTCGTGCTTGGGATGAAGGTGTAGCCCAGGTAAGGAGAATGGCTTTAATCCTCTGCAGTGTTACTCAACTTATTACTGTGCAGTACAGCCGTTATTTCATAAGTCGTTAAAAAATGGGGCCAACGTGGAATTTCTTTTATATTTTCTACTTGCCCCCTTGTCCTCTGCTCTGCATAAACTGCCTGCAATTCTGCCCAGTTTGGGTGATTTTTTTTGTCTCAGCGGAATAAATCATGGCCTCCCAGGTGCACTGAGGAACGCAGAGTTTAATGTTTTTAAAGATCTAGTTATTGTAGCGTTTTATCATAATTCGTATATCATATTTTTATTTTCTTGATGTAGAAGCCGGCTGAACTAAGTAAAAATACAATAATTCACAGGTCTGTAGGGCTGGGCAATACAGCTAAATATCGCCTTGATGGTTCTGTCCAGATTCACTTTTACTTGCACAGATCAGAATATAAAGCATTTTAGGAAAAGTATGGTGTCACATTTTCATGCTGGACTGGCCTGTCAACTAATCTTGCAACCAGATTCATTATCCCATTAACAAACAAGCTAAGCGTGCAGATCAGTTTGCAAGTCTTATTTGGTGCTGTTAGCTCAGCTAAGAGACAGCCAGAATTAGCTCCACGGTGTTAAGATAGTCTTACCAACTGCAGCAGGTGCATATACATCATAACTATTCACATTTCCATTTGACAGGCCTAACAGCTGATCCTCATGTTAGTCTCACAACGGTTGGGTTGAAAATGCCCCATATATGCTTGTTATCATAACTGAATTTAACAAAGCAGTTCTTCTGCTTTTTGTGATTTGTGACATTTTAACCGTACGGCACAAAGTACAGTTTTGAGTGTATCACACATGAGGCCATGATTGTGCTGCTTCCACAGAGGTGTCAAGCTTATATAATACAGTGAAAAACTAGGCATGGGTAAGTCAAATGTGAAATGGTTGTATAATCTCTTGTGTGGGAGTTTGAACGATGTAAGCACCAACCAATGCATTGTGGGAATTGAAGGCTCCATTATTTGAGGTCAACCCATATCCGAGAATAAAAGACATCTGAACCTTTTGTTTTAATACAACTCTTGTGAGTCCCCACGCATTATGAAACCACTGTAGTGCACCTGTTGTATTACCATATTTAACTAACTTGCTCTTCTTCCCCTCCACAGATGAGCGTTGGCCAGGTGGCCAAGTTGACCTGCTCGCCGGACTATGCGTATGGGGAGAGGGGGTTCCCACCCGTCATTCCAGGAAATTCCACTCTCATCTTTCAAGTGAAGCTGCTGGCCATTTCCTGAAGTTGATGGTTGCTCTTCACATTTTATCATTCCACCACCACTCTGACACAAATAACAGTTTAATTAAAGGTGCTGTCAGGAGCATTTATAAACAGGAATAAATCATTGTAGAAATAATTGGGATATGTTGATATGATTGACACATTAGACTGATGCTGGTTTCATTTGTAGTTCTAAGCTGACACCTGGATCAGAGAAATTAAGAAATGGCATAACATTTTGGGTAATATGATAATTCCTTCTAGGGTTTATGTGGCCTTCATTTTTACAATTGTCTATTAAATTTTTTGACTGATCCATCAACTGTTAAATAGCACATTAGAAAGGAATAGGATAAAAAGACAATAGGATAAAGAGAAAGGAACACTGGAAACCAATAGAATGAACAACCCATCTGCACTAAAATCTGCACAAAAACATCTTATTTGTTCATAAGTAGTTACTCCAGTGTCTCACAAATCACATGAAACACCTTTTAATGAAGCTCTTATTTGTTTCCTGCATACGCGTGTCCTTTCAACAGATGAATTGAGTTGACAGCTTGAAATTTTGACACATTGTTAAGAAACACTTGCAAACAACAATGGCCTACGATTTCCCTTTTCTTCCTCACTTGTGTTGCCTTTTATCGTGTGATTTTGAATCCTGACCCTTGGGTTTTACTCTTGGGTCTTTTTGTCATAGTGTTAAAGGCTTCAAGTGTCCTTGTGTTTGGCTTTACATATTTTTTGGCAATCTTTTACTTCCTAATCGTGTCATCCATTACAAATTGAATTTTCCATAGGTATTTCATTCTTACATTAAAAAAAATTACACAATATTTATGCGTCATTCGTTGTTATTGACGAGATTTCGACTTATGAAAAAGTACTTGTTATAACTTCTAATTTATTTTCACCCAGCTAGCAAATCTCTCTAGACAAAAATGTTGCTTGTAAATGTTATGCCGATTATTTCCTTTCAGGCAGTGCTGCATCTGAAGTGTCATTGATGCATTTGAGCTCAAAGTGAAATTGTTTTTGGTGTTGTTTGATCCGGGCAGGCCTGCAGGGCTTTAACTCTTAACATTTGCCTTGTGGAGTTTATCATATTGTGCTTTAGTAATGTTTTCCTTTTGAACAAATGCTGTCAAACTGGGTTCTGCTCTATGGTTAATCTTGGGCTGCACAATAGAAACGATTGCATTTGTTTACAAAGCTTCCAGACAGAAAACCTGTGTCAGGTAGCAATTCCAAAAAAGTTTAACCAATCAAGTAAATCAATGGTTGAGGAAGTAGCCAGAGCTTTTAAATAAGTTAAAGGTAGCAGCTCACAAACAACAGCTGATGCTTCCTGCTAAGACATGTCGCTGCTGATGTATCTGTTCAACCGGCCATTCGTTTTTCCTGTGTTCTGCTGTGGGTAACTGTTGTACCACACCATTTAGTACAGCAGGAGAAATTATTGCAGATCCAATAACTGAACAACATTAGCAGTTTAATCAGGATATGGATACCAATGTTCAAATGATGTCCATAAAATGGCTTAAAGGTCTGTCATAGGTTGTGATTGCTGCCATCTTGTGCTCAAAAGTTTGAATTGCTCTTTGTTATCTTTAGACTTCACAATCGGGGAGAATTACTTTGACTAAAGGATAAAGGCACCCTCTGCTATATTCTTTAACTTTTTAAGCAATAGTAGTAACATAGTGAAATATGTTTTTACTTTCAAAGTGCCAAAATGAAATGTACATAAGTTACAAAAGCAAGAATACTTCATAGAATTACCAATTTAAAAATAATGTTTATCACGCACACACCAAACTTTTAATGGTAAGATTTTCTATTCTGTTGAAATAATTTTCTTTCTTTTTTTTTTTTATCACTTTGTGTGTTGTGTTTTTGGTTGGACAAAAGCAGTTGTGAAGATGTCACATAACGTTATTAGATTATACGAATTTCTCATCAGTTTTATAGATAAACGTATCAAGTAACTGATCAGCAAACTAATCCACAAATGTAACTAGTAATCTATATACTATACTATAACACTTACTGGGGCATTTTTTTCTGCATGATGTGCACTTTTAATACTAAAGCACATTTTCATGTTTGCATACTTTAAACTCAAGTAACATGGATGTTTTGACTTTTTACCTCATAATTGTGAGAATTACGGCAGCCCGTGAAGGCAACGTTTCCTCGGGTCAGGCTCATCGCCGGACGCGCTTCAGTCTTGAGTTGATTAGAGTGACGCACAGCAGGTGTGCGGACACTCTGAAAGCTTAAACATGGACTTTAAAGTGACGAAAAGACTTTACCTAAGGCTAAATTAGTAAGGACGTTTGCGCCGAGTTTGTATGTGTAATTGTAGAGTGGGTTAATTTGTTTTTCTTTTAACTTTACAAGTACCAACAGTGAGACGTTGGGAGTTCCCGGTCAGAGGCGCAAAATCTTGTTGCGCCGGATCATTGCTTGCGGTTTGAAAATGCGTTATGAACTCAGAGGAAGGATGGCGATGACCCTGACGAAGACGGCTAATCTCATCACAGGGCTGGTTCTCGTTTTCCAGTTACAAATAAGCTTCATGAAGCTGAAATCCGCTTATGGTAAGTTGTAAAAATGTATTATCTAAAAAAAAACGGTTGTTTTAATGCTAACGTTAGCCTAACGTTCGACACAGGAGGTCAGTTTGCGCAATTCGGTAAAGCTAGCTTTATTCAGTCAACAAACTACATTGTACGAGTGAAAATATTGATTTAAAAAATACTATGGTATTTTATATTTTTTCTTAAGTTATACACTAAAATACCTTGCTAGCATTAGCTAAAAAATACTACTTTATAAACCTACCTCCTGTGATTTTGCGTCATTTTAGTTAATCAGTTTGGCTTCCGTGTTTTTCTCCTGTAACTCACATTTTATGCATATATTATCAGTTTGAACAATAAGCTTTGTCAATACCAGTATGTTTGGAGTAAATATACCATTTACAGAAACAGCATCATGATTTTTGACTTTTTCCTTTAATAAGAAATCCCTAGATATTTCTTAACCAGTATCCAGTGTTTCCTCGTTTTGTCTTTGATGCAGCGTAGACCTTACAGGATGCTAATTAGTGTCATATGAATGGCTCAAAATACTTTCTTTAACTTCACTGCAAGGAGAATTGAATTATATGATTTAACCTTCTAATTTGTAGAAGCTAATTTCAGTTGTGTATGTCCCGTGGTTTATTTTTGTTCACCTTGGATCATCTTTATTTTGTGGTATGACTGATGGAGACCAATTAAAGTGTCATCAGTTTCAGGTGTGTTTCTGAAGCAGGGCTTCCCCCCTTTTGTTTTTGCTGGTGTTATAGAAACCACAAGAGCCCTGGGTGAGCTGTTTTGAACTTTATGATAACTCTGACTGTTGTTGATCTGCACACAAAATTGCAGTGGCAGTAGCAGCCACTACAACTCTTGTACACTTACTGCTTTTATTACCAATGAAACTCCTTCTACTACTTCAGATTATGTAGCATCAGCAAATGATGAGATTATAGGGCCTCTGAAGCCACAGGGCCACCATGTGACAGTAATATGGACACAACACCCACGGCTGCCTGGCCTCACATGCTTGGTCCTGGACCTGCTAGTGTGAAGAATGTGAAGCATGCTTTCACCCTCTAATGTGAAAAGAAAAATTAGGACGCACTGATGTCACTGGAAGGGGCGGGATGACGCGGTGACTACACACGTTTGCCACATGGCACAAGCTGGGGAATTGTTTTGCTGGAGTTTGTTTTGCTTGATTCATTACTTAATTGTTTGATTGTAAAATTAGCTGGTTTTCATTTGTGGAAAATGTATCTTAGTCTTGAGAACTATAACATTTATCTAGTTGTGGAGTTGTGCTTCAAGGGTTTTCTTGATATGGTTTTTCTATTCAAATGACAATATAATTCAACATTTTTACAGCCCCCAAACTGTCAGTGTTAGCTCAGATGTCAGGCATTTTATTTGATTGTTATTCTGTATCCTCAGGAGTCTACCGGACTAACACGCAGGGGCTCTCTCCTCCAGAGGGAGAGTCATATGTAGTCTCAGGGAACAACAAGCCCAGGGAGAGGAGTCCCAGGTCTGGGGCCCCTGGCTGGGCTGCAGATAAGAGGGGCCACTACAGAGACCAGCACCAACCAGAGGAGTCAAATCCAGACCTGCTGATGGAGGAGGGACATGACAATTCTACACAGATTGTGGTAACGCTATTTACTTAATTTTGGAACTAAAATCATGTTCTTGTGTCCGGCCGAACAGAACATAGCAAAACTTTTATTCCACCCTGATAAGAAACTACTGATTGGGTAACAGCTCTGAAACAGTGAAAACGTGACTGAATGTGCCTCTAGACTGAGTTTGCATGTATTGACAGTAATTGATTGATTTGTTGCACCTGATAGGGCAGGACAGATTACACCTTTATAATTCTTATTGGTAGATGTAGATTTATAAAGCTTTGGCTCAACCTGAGTAAAGGTCTAATCAGCCACAATAACTGAAAATACCTGTGTGGGTGTCTGAGGCTTTAAATAGGTAGTTTGGGGCACTTAGGTAAGAATAGTTTGAAAGTGGTGTGATTCATGGATAAGCTTCCTGCTATAAAACCCTCTGCATATAATGCTGAGCTTTCACAAAGACTGTACTTTTTAAACAAACTTTATTCCACAAAATATATTGAGCTCAGACTCATCGGCTATCAGTCTGAAGATGATTTAGCGCCTGGCTGATTGTTGCTAGCAGGATCCGGGCCAAGACTTCCTCTCCTATGTTTACAGTCCAATTAGCACCGTGAGACACAAAAATGTAGAAATATTTAATGCAGCAGATTTAAAAAGTTTTCCCTCTTTGTGGAGCCAGAGATTTTAATAAAACTTGAAAGCCTCATCAGCCTGAAAGCACACTTTTTATTATTTCCACATGAAGCCCAGTAATTGTGATTAAGTTCCACTTCACATGTTTTGTCTGTAACAGTGAGTTAATGTACAGTATGTTTAAAACTTTTCAATCTCTGCATTTTTGGACAGGACATCGATCACGCCTACTATACATCTAAAATCTACGGGCCTGGAGACGCAGCCAGTAAAGAGCTGTGGGTGAACACGGATGAGATGGAAGAGGAGGAGTGTAAAGTCTGTGGCTTCCTGTCCAGCACCCACAGACAAGCTGAGGTATGAAGTCAGTCTGTGTGAGTAATGCTGCATCAGGCAGATGGTTGACGAGAGCAGGACGGTAAAATTAAGTGAGGCCAGCAGAGAATAACAACAACGGTGACAGTAAACAGCACTGACATCCAAGTTAAAACCTTTTTTACTTTTGACAACCAGATGTTATGTAGCTCCCTCAAACAAGGAGAAAACTTGGGTGGTCTGGATAAATAATTGAGTCAAATATTTTATGAATAAGTTGTAAAATAATAGACACAAAACTATGATAACATGATTTTATTGAGTCTTTGTAAATAAAACAACACCCCCATAGTTTGGATTTTGCAGCTGTGCCATTCTGTCAGACTGTTTGTTTTTCCCGTATCCGCCATCTGCCCAATCCCATTTGAATGCAGCATAAATGGGACAATCAGTGTTTTGTGCAAATGAAATGTCTCCTGTAGGCATCCAGTTTTTAATGTGTCTTCACTTTGACTTCCTTGTTTGTTCTAATATATGCAGCGTAATATAACTCTTGTGTTTATGAATGTGGTTGTTTACCATCTTTAACATACAGTTGATTTTAATGCGTTTTCTTTCCTTGTTTCTAGAGAGTGAATCTCTCGTTCCACTTCCCTTTCTACGGACATATACTAAAAGAAATCACCGTGGCAACTGGAGGTGAGTCTCTAATGGCACATTTTTTCTTTATCAGTTGAGAGCTCACACTTCTGTAGCAACACAGTTTCAGATGTCATCTCAAAAGAAGAGCAACATCATATGAATTCATCATTTTTATTATTATATTTTTGTAGATTGTACAGCCACACACTGCACACTTATGTTACAGGTGGTTTCTAGTGGTGTTTTCTGTAATATTTTGGGCATATGCTTGTGTATTTTGTGTTTTAAGAACTAGAGTAACCTGCAAAAATACAGCAGAAAAAAAGCGACACCATTGTGAATGTCTTGCCTCATTGCACACAAATGACTGATGGTAACTTCTGCATGTTTTCCTGCCACAGGTTTCATTTACACTGGAGATATAATCCACCGAATGCTCACAGCCACCCAGTACATCGCCCCTTTAATGGCCAACTTTGACCCGAGTCTGTCCAAAAACTCCACTGTGTTTTACTTTGATAACGGTAAGAGACTTTGCTTTCATCAATTGCTACTTTTTTTGTGGACCTGCTGTAGAATGTTTTTACTTTACGTATGAATTGTTCATGTTTGTCCCCCATGTAGGCACGGCGCTGGTGGTTCAGTGGAACCAAATCCATCTCCAAGACAACATCAGTCTGGGGACTTTCACCTTCCAGGCAGTTCTGCACAGTGACGGGCGCATCGTCTTTGCATACAAAGAGGTAACATTTCTTCCCTTCTTCGCGCTCTTCTGTGAAGGTGAAATTGGTTTAATTAGACCGTTGTTTTTTTCATAGATTCCTTTAGACATCAGCGACATCAGCACTGAGAACCATCCTGTCAAAGTGGGCCTGTCGGATGCTTTTGTGGTTCTTCATGAGATCGAGCAGATCCCAAGTGAGTGCTCCATCTGGTGTATACAAACTAAAATCACTGGATCTTAATAGTAATTAACAACATATTTCTTTTCTCCAGATGTTCGGAGGAGAACCATTTATGAGTATCACAAAGTCGACATCCTCAAGTCCAAAATCTCCAATTCAACAGCCGTCGAGATGCTCCCTCTACCGAGTAAGTTCATTCTTATTCAAGTACACAAAGAGATGTTTTTCTAACATTTCAAAACACAGATTCTCATCTCATCATCTCATCAGTAACCAAATCTGAACATTACTTTCACACTTTTGCCTCTTTTGTTAATGAACAGCAGTGGCAGCTCAGCTCTGTAAAAAAGTTTCATTCCCAGAAGTCAGAGCCGTCTCTTCCTCGTCACTCTTCACAGTTCTCTTTATTCTCAGCATGTCTCCAGTTCTCCAGCTGTGGTCCATGTGTCACTTCTCAGATTGGCTTTAACTGCAGCTGGTGCAGTCGGCTACAAAGGTAAAGTGGAAAGCACTCAGAGAGCACATACCACTGAAGAGGCTGCACACTGCCACTACATGTAGGTTCATAGGAAAGGAATATATGAATCCAGAGCTGCACTGAAATACACAGAGAGAAACTATCTTTGCTGATGGGAGCTATTATTGTGAATGGGTTAATGCATTGTACAGCAAATGATTTGTGCATTTCTGAATAGCTTCACATTTTTAAGGCTGTTTTCAATAGTTGTATTGATAGAGTTGAGCTGTTGGTTGCTATAACTGCTCCTCCTGTCTGTATGGCTGCAAAGAGAAATCTCCCTAAAGTGATTTTCATGTGAGTGATGTGGGGTCAAAATCTACAGTCTTACCCAGTAAAATCCATCTTTAAAATCTGGGCTTTATGGGACGAAATTGAATCCTGAAAACACTACGTCTGCAAGAAACTAGTAGATCAGATTAACTCTGAATGCTCATTTTCAGCTTTGCTGAATGCATTTTTGCACAGAATTAAGTTGAAATCACATTAGGAAAGTCTTTTTTTTTAATAAACAGGAAAACAGTAACAGTAACTAATAATCTCTCCAGTGCAGTATGTGAGTACATTAAGTCTAAACCTGCCTTAATAAGCCTTTTTTCCCTTATTTTGCTGTACTATATGCTGGCCTATTGCAGAGTAGTATAAAGTGTATTAACTATATTATACTTAAACGACAACAATTGGTGGTTTAAAAAGGCTTCAGACTACAAATGTGTCCCCACTTCCTTTCTTAGGTGTTCCAGTGGCTTCGATCGTAACCGTCAGGACTGGGTCGACCTCGGCTGCCCGGAGGAGGTTCTTATTATTTTTGCACTTCAATGATACAGAATATGTATGAATACAGAAAGCTGAGTTGAGAGCTTTGCACCACTTGTGTCTGACTAACTGATGTTTGTTTCCCCAGAGAAGAGATCCCCGATGTCTCCAGATGACAGATGTCACAAACGTCACATCTCGCCACCTCACAGACACAACCACCCCTGCTTCTGCTTCAACAACCACAGTGCAGCACAGGACCTCCAGCACGACCTCTGACCCCCTCCGCAGAACCACCACTGTCCCCACACCCTCCACACGCGGCAGCACGAGCAGAAGAACCATTTCCACTCCACAGCCTCCAACCAGCAGACCTGCAGAAGGTGAGCTGACAACTTAAATCATCTGTAGTAAACAAAACGTGGATTTTATTTATCTTAAACTGCAATACTTGCAAATATGGTCCTGTTTTTAAATTTTCTTTTAATATTACTCGTATGATAGTTTACCGTTGATACGTTTCAGTTTTTAGTGTTAAAAGTTCAGGGCAGGTGTCAGTGCTGCCTCAGTAGTTAATACTTGTTGTTGTTGTTGTTGCTGCGTGGTTTCCATGCCCAGTGTGTTGTGTAAAGTCTGACAGCGTGAGGGTCAAGTGGTCAGCTATTTCCCATTCCTCTGTTAGCTCTTAGCTGAGTGTATACAGCGCCATGTTAAATACTGCATAGTGTCCTCAGCTGCTGAAGGATGACTCGATGTATGTGTGTCGCTCTGAGTCAGACTGCAGAGCGGCTGTTGTTTTTGGCTGCGGTGGCCATTGTTTGTAAGCTGAAAGAATATAACGTGCGACTCAAACTGAATTCATGTTTTTTATTGAGAATATAAAGAATCCCAAAATTAGAGAATGTATTTTTTAAGAACTGGAATATTTTTTTAACTTAAAAGGGCAAAGAGGAGAGTGTGTGAACTGAAGCATTTTAAGTAAAAAACCTACAAAAATTGCATATATTGTTAAGACTTCCTGTTCCCTGTAAATGGCCCCATGCTGCTCAATTTGTGAACCAAAAGGATTTGCACTTTGAGATTTCACTTATAAAGACCCACATTTAAAAAAAGGTTCTTTATTAACAGTAAAATGGGACAAATTTGTTTCTCCAGTTTTTTTATTCCAGAGAAGACCAAGCATTCTTAAACAGATTTCTTGTTCAAATAGCTTATCTTGCCATTGTCTTTCTTTTTCTAGATGACACAAAGGTTTCTTTTCACATCAATGAAGCACGTGAGTCATTTCTGTTCCTCCTGTTTGTTCTTATTACCTCCACCAAGGAGGTCATGTTTTCAACGGCGTTTGTCTGTCTGTGTACAAAATAACTCAAAAAGTTCTGCACGGATTTGGATGAAATGTGTGTATTGGGACAAGGAACAGGTGATTAGATTTTGGTGATGATCGGTGACCTGGAACACCATCTGGAATTTATTTTGCAAATTTATAATATTGCGTCAGCGACCATATTGCCTTCACTAACTGCCACCTTGTAGTGGAGGAAATATTTAAATGCCAGTGTGCTCCCAAAATACATGCTTTCAATATGCAAGTGTGCAATTTGGTATTGCATAACTGACCCTATTGCCTTGGCCTCCGAGCGGTTTTCTAGTTGGTACATGATATTTTCAGCAGAATGTTCATATTTGCATTTGATCCAGCAGTTAAAGCCGCTACATGTAAAATGATTATTTAATTACTGCGTTGTGTAAATGATGTGCTGTTTTCAGCTCAATAATGTCAAGTGTTCCTAAGTTGAGGCCACGATTCACATTTTAAACACTCAGTTACCTTATGAATCATCTCTTTACAGCAGGAGACGAGGAGACGTCAGGACGGAGCGAGGAGCAGCCACAGACCGGCCTGCTGGCAGGCATCATCATGGTGATGGTCGTCATGGGAGCAGGCGTCCTTGTGTCTGTCTACATGTACAACCACCCCACCTCCAGCGCCAGCCTCTTCTTCATGGAGGTATGTGGCACCATTATCCATCAGGAATTCTCCACAATGCTGACACTTAAATTAATTAGTAAAAGTAATCCAGTACATTTATCTGTTGCATTAAAAGCTGTCCCTCCATCCACACTTGACAGTTTAGATACTTTATTCTTAAGTTTTGTCACTTAAACTGGGATGTTTGGAAATGCTTGCTTAGGTGCAGGTTTCTGAAAGCTTTGGTTACTGTGTAGACGTGTGGACGTGTAAAAATGAAGCTTTTTGGAAATGTTTTTGTCATTTCCTTGGTTGTTGCTTTGTGTAATGAGCATGTCCCAGAAACAACAACAATGGCCGACAACGGTTATTATAAGCAGCGCCACCTCTTTGTTCATTCATACATATTTGAAACGTCTTTCTGAACATTATGTGTGGACTGACAAACAATTAGCTACTCATGTGAAAATTGTTTTTGTTCATACTGTTGCATGCTCAGCATCTTCTCAGGTTTATTTTGTACACAAGGGTCATGTGGACCCTCAGAACAGGAGTTCGTAGTACAGATCCTTATTGAAAAGGTTTTAGTGAGCAGAATCATGTTTTTGAAATATTTCCCACTTGTTTGTTCACTTTCTGTCTCTCATTCCCTCATCAGCGGCGGCCCACACGCTGGCCGATCATGACGTTCAGACGCGGCTCTGGCCGCCCTTCCTACGCCGAGGTGGAGGCTCCTGGTCAGGACAAAGACGGCACGGTGGTCATCGACCCCAAACAGTCTTTTGTCATGTCGGACAGAAGAGAGAGTGAACAGAAAGAAGGATTCATAGTTCCCGATCAGAGGGAACGCTTCCTCGTCTCAGAGAGCTCCTGACCAGGACTACGTTTCCCAGAAGGCTTTGGGACGGAGCTGGATCTCATGAGGAAGATTTTTTCAACTCAGCTGTTGCTCAAGTTCACTTTAAGGACATCATTGAGTGTTCAGAGAGAAACCTCTATGAGGAAACAGAACATTACAGTTTGCTTAACGAGCCTCTGGACTGTTTGAATGAAACTGAAACACTTCGCTCTGCTCAGGTCACTCTTTTGTTTACTGCAGCGTCACTGAGAGCGGGAGGTGACGCTCGCTGGATGTTTGTTTTGAGACCATTTCTCTCAAAGACGCCTCTTATTTTCCACAGCGGTTACGTGGCGTTCCCACACCTTCTTCACAAGCAGGAATCTCATATTCGGGTGTCATTTCCTCATCTCAAAAATCCGGACTAAATTCCTCACCGTTACACCCACCTGCATCTGAGGAGCAAACAGGCTGCTCAGTGTTTCCACTGCTGTTTACCTCAGAGTCTGACGTGTTTTTACAGTGAAGCAAACGTCTGCAACTTTTTACATTTTTATTTTCTCAACTGAAAAATAAAGGCAGAAAACAACATATTTACTGATTGGTTTGCTGGACAAATATGTACACTACTAACATTTGTTTTAGACGTGAAACAGTCTCCCAACATTTTCTAACATGCTATAAAAGTTCCCAGACATCTGTATATTTATGAAGTAACAGTAAAAACTGTAAATTGTAGGTTTTAGTCAGATGCTCAGGATTTTTTTTTTCTTTTTAGTCGCTGTTCAATATTTTGTACAGCTGTATTAATCAGACAACTAATTAAGTTAAAATTAAGTCTATAAAAGTATTATTAAAACATTAGGATGTTTTAGCATGCTGTAATACAATAATACAACATTTTTACTTCTTGGAATCCAAAAAAAGTCTTAATTGATTAATTGATTTTTTGAGTTGAGGGTTTAACTTGTTTTTCCAGGTTGATTGATATTGATACATTTTCAAAGCTGTTATAAAGTACCCTCATCTACTTTCATCAGACGACACGAGAATCGGTTACTTACAATACTTTTGTCCAAGATTGTCTAAAAATTAAGGCAAACGGTGTCTGAATGGATCACTGAAGACTGGCCTGCAGGCTGCAGAGGGACAAGGCACTGCTGTGTTGGAGGTACTGCAAAGATCCCGGCTCCATGATTCAGATTTCCTCTCTCTCTTCTGGAAAAAACAACTATGCATTAATTTGTAACCCAATTAATGACATCTAAAGTGTTTAAATGAAATATAAATTAGTCAAATAGCACTTCCCATTACATAGCTGAATATTTCACAATACAGCAAAAAATAAATTACTTAACCAAGTCAAATAATGACACAAATATCTCCATACTACATTACACATACAAACATGGCAAACGCAAATACAAACAGTATACAAATTAAACTGTAACATCCCTTGAAAAAGTTTAATTCTACTGTAGATTTCTTGTTTAGATCAGTTTAACATATGACTCATTTGTTATTTTATGCAGGACTTGTATATTTGTGTGAGTGCTTTTCTAGTTGTTCATTTATTTTTTGTTTGTACCACCTGCAGACACAGTATTAGTAGAATCAGTGTGTGATGATTAGTATATAATGCATTACATACAGGTTGTATCTTACCTTTGACTGGTGGTGCAGGAAGTCGCCTCCTCAGCTGTCTGGATGAGTCCACAGTGACGGGCTGCAGGAGGATACATGTGAAAAAAATGGTTTTATTCCTGCATAGTGTTTAACTTTCTTTGGTAGTGACTGTGTTATGATAAGATGTAAACAGGTACCATCACTGGAACGGTCCTGGTCTTGGCGAAGCGTGACTGTTGTGTGTCCACATTGAGGCCTGCACTCTTCAAAGCAGCAATCCTGGCTGAGATGTCACAAATCTGCAGTGGAGACGACACACACGAGTACATGACTCATTTTGGTTGTTCATATTTGTCTTTGACTGCAGCTCCCTCATGAGGCGTTTTTAGGAGCACTTTATTAATAAGCCATTTTCAGCTGTTTAACACATCTCTAGCTTCCACCCACCTGCAGCTCGGACTGTTGAACCTTAGCAGCAGCTGATGCCACCTGCTCCTCCAGGAAGGACAGCTCCATGTCGGACGTTGCGCTGCAGATGCCCCTGGCACACTCCTCCAGGTCACTGAGCTCTGCCTCCAGACTGTACACCTCTCCAGCCGCCACGTACACCTGCAGCACAGTTCAACAAGACATCAACCTCAAGACTTGGTGACTATTTTGACTGTTTTATGACATTCTTAGTAAAACTCGACATTTATGAGACACTACTGTAATGCTGTTTGGCATTATTTATGAAACAACATTTTTTTAATGAATTATTTTATGGCTTCTAACGCTCTTAAATTTTTGGACATACAGTGTGATGGCATTTTGTTTGGAGGTGGGGTTTTTTCAATTTGTGGACTGAAATATGGTGTTTTCTTGATATTTATCTATGCAATGCTATAGGTTGTCTAAAATTTGAAGAAAAAAAAGTCATACTATAACATGTTTTTTTTAATCAAAAGTGTTCAAATTTTAAACTGCCCAAAAATACATCAAATGGCTCAATAATAGTCTGTTGATAGGTTTTAGAGCATAATATGAAAGACACCATTTTTGAAGATGTCCAAAAAATGAAAAAAGTTATACTTTAGTATGTCGTTTTTTTTCAAAAGTGGTCAAATTTTGAAATGCTTGAAATGGTCCAATTATAGTCTGGTAAAGTGTGCTGTGGTATAAACTTTTGGGAAAATACAGAAAAACCCCTTTTTATGAGCTATTCAAAACTGAAATAGTCATTCTATAGCATGTCGTTTTTTTTTTATTCAAAATGCACCAAATCCGCAGGATAGCTTTATTAGAGTCTGTTGATGCGTGTCAGGGTGAAAGTTTTTAAAAAATGACAGAAAAACACCATATTATGACGTGTTTTTGTCAAAGTGGTCAAACTTTAAAATT
>CAFUXE010001221.1:454202-474867 GCA_903364295.1 Serranus cabrilla | reverse complement strand
CTAATAAAGCTATCCTGCGAATTTGGTGCATTTTTAATAAAGTTGAAAATTTGCGGGGAAAAAAAAAAACGACATGCTATAGTATGACTTTTTGAACATTTTCCAGTCTCTCAAAGCCTTTAGTATTAATTTACAAGCTGTTTATGTCAACTTTGATTGTGTGTTTTGAACATAAATATTTATTTCTTGTTAATTTTCAGATTAGTTATCCACAGAGGACTTATTTATCTTTAACTAGCTTAGCTTGTGCTACCAGGAGACAGACAAATATAATTATTTAATTAAAAAATAAATGATTTTTGGTTTACATAAGTGATTTTGTCGATGAAACGTTAGGTTATCTTAAAATTTAAGTATTACAAAAAATTAAACTACAAACATTTTTCAAACCTTTTTCCAAACTTTCAAGACTTTTTACAAACCCTGAAATTTAGTAACCTCATCCAATCAAAATCCCAGGAAAAACATAACTGACACGTACTCACCTCCGTCATGTTGGCAACTGCGAACTTGGCAGTGAGTGTTACAGTATCGATGGATGAGTCGACCTGCAGAGATGAAGGGATTTCTGAAGCATCGCTCACGCCGCTCTCGTCCAGTGGCAGCATCGCAGGAGACGACAGTTTAATGTCCGGCACCATGTCTGCAAACAAATCCAGCTCTGGGTCCGGCTCCTCTTTTTTCTTCACCTTAATGGTGAACTCCTCCCCCAGACCTCCTCTCCCACCGTTCTTTTGTGGCACTGTAGGTTTGGGTTTGGGGTTTACTGGGCTCTGTGAGTCTCTCTCTTGTTGAGCCCAGCCGTCGTCCCATGAAGCAGTGGTCTTGCTCTGTGGCGATTGTCGCAGTGTTGAGGTCAATTTGAGTGGTTTGGAGGAACCCAGTCTCAGCGCTTCAGGAGCATGTTTTACAGGTGTAGTAGCGCCCCCTCTGGGTGGTGCAAGTATAACTGGGTCTGATAAAGGAGCTGTAGGAGAGAGATCTGAGGTAGGCTCAGTGTCCTCAAAGTCGTCCCACGGCTCCTCTTCCACGTTTGGGTGCAAGAGTGGCAGTCTGCTGCTGACTGGAGCTTCTCTCTCTGAGGCCTGAATGTGGATCTGGACCGACTGTCCGTCTCTCTTCTCGCTCTCTTCAGGGTCGCTCCAGTCAGGCCAGTCTTCCACTGGACCTTCGAGTCTGTCGGCCCGCTCTGGGCTGTATGACGGCGGCTCCATCTTACTGTCCTGACGAAAGCCATTCAAAGGTAGAGACATCTGTCTGCTGACATCTGAAACAGGGCAAAAAACACAGGATGAGATTCAGACACAAGAAATGTCAAACTCTGAATAAAAAATTCACTTTGATAGTGTGGGCTGGTCATACCTGATTTCGGGGGCAGAGGGTAACTTTTTGGAGTCTCCCTGCTACCTGCTAAGCTACCCATGTGACCCAGGACCGGGCTTTCAATCCCTGATGGTCTGGGGAACAAATTCAAGACTTTTGAAGGCTGGGCCATCTGAGGGTGGGAGCCTCCAACAATATGGACAGGTGAAGCTGAAGAAAGAGGTAAAGTAAGTTTAGTGTTGACTTAATGTCTATTACTAGTGCAGGGTGTTTTATGTGCAGCACCCACGCCATCTTGGGCACCACCTAAACCAAATAATGTGAAGAGCATCCAAACTAACTAAAAGAGCATTTCCTTATGGCTGTGGTTGGTTCCCAGTATGCTTCTTTAGCATGGTTTATCTTAGAGCTTTTTAGGTGTTTCTTTATTATTTGTTCCAGCTTTTCCATTGAAAAATACAGATATGGAAATAGTGGTTCAACATGATATGACATTGCATATTTTAATTGAAAAACCCAAACGATTTTCTGTAGGAATACCCCCAAACGCACCACCAAAACATGCACATAAGGAAAGAGTTGTATCACGTTTTTCAAATCCAGATTTTCAAGTTCGAACTGGTTAATTCAGTCTTTGGCTCAGAGGTTCAGGAAACAGGTTTTCTATTTGATAGACAAAGGTGGAGACGGATTGACACTACCAGCTTCCTGGACTACTTCAAGCCTTCAGCCTATCCAAAATACTGCCACAAGGGATCCTCCCTTAGTCAAACATTCATTTTAAATTGTCTCTCCCTGTACTGCTTAACTGATTATTTTAAAGTTGAATTCAAGGGTTTACTCGATACAGAGCTTTTGGGTTCCTCAAGATCACAATGAATGCAACTTTCTTGTCTATCCAACATTACAAACTCAAAGAAGGAGAATAGACGGACCCTACACAGTCCACGATTCTGTGCTTGGTTGCATAAACTACCTTCATTTTCAAACCTAACTTAGTCTCTTATGTGAAATATTTCCCAAAGCTTAGAAGTTCATTTGGGAGTGTTGCATAAAAGCAAAGAATTAGACGAAGACTGATAGTAGTTTCTTTAGCACATGCACATCATTAACCATTGTTACACTTCACTCACATCATCCTCTCATGTTGCTCAACAGTGTTATTGTCAGTTAGCTAGTTTCTCCAAAATAGACAACAAAGAGAACACAAGAAAGCAGGAAAGAAAAAACTGGAAGTGGAAACTGGTAAGTAAGGACTTTCTGTGGTTTAAACAGTTTCCCACAAAGCATCCTGAGGAAATCCTCAGGGTGTTTTATTAAAATTTAAGGCTTCCTTGGATGAAAGTGGTAGGGTGACCTTTGTGCAACCAGGTACTGCAGACTTGTGTTGCTTACTTTCAGGCGTGACCTCTGTAGACTTGGTGAAGTTGGGTGTAGTGCGTTTAAAGACCTTGGTCCTCTCTCCCCCGACCACCACCTGAGCGCCCAGTAGGGGCACCAACACCGCCAGGCTCTGCAGCGTCATGGCCACCAGGGAATCATTGGTGTCTCTCATTCCTAACAAAACCTGCAGCCATGAACAGATAAAGTGTTATGCAACTCTGAGAATTTAACAATGAAAATTAGGTCTGCCCTTTAATGTAACACAAACCCTTTGCATTCCTCTGGTTCCAGTCATTCTTACATGTCATAAGCCATTACAAGCAATTGAGACATTAGTTTGAAATGCTTATTCTGGCTCAAGCTCTTTAAGTAATGCTCACACTAGCTGCTTGCTCATCCTACATGGATAGGCTTATTTCCAAAACTGTTCCTTTAAACTGAGTGTTCATCTCTGACCTCAAAGTTATACATTCTGGTTCAATATAAACACTCCACCTGAGGTAGGATCTGGTTTTTGAGTTCGTCGTGGGAGAAGAACTCTGCGTAGATGTGGATGTGAGCCAGCAGCACGGTCCGGATGTGTTCCTCGTTGACTTTGAAGAGCTTGAGAAGCTGAGGAGTCACGTGTTTACGGTAAAGGGACACAGACAGCAGGCATTCTTCATCGTTACCACCACCACTGGAATCTGCCAGCACAGACAAGAAATAAACCACCAATGAGCAACAACAAAGTACAGTTCCACCTGACAAATACAGGCTTCTTTCTCTCTGGTGGGGAATAAAGACATCACAGTTATTATTAGCAGTAACTTCAGTAAAAAGCCACCTTACCCTTTGGCCTTAGAAGATGAGGCAGGAAGCTTTTGACAGCCATGGGTTCTGCAAAAACAAGAGAGTTGAGGAGTTTGGGGACAAGGCGTGAAGCTATCAGCTCTTCGGGGAGACTCTGGACCCGGTCTAGAAGAAACCTGCACACACAAATAATGCACATGTTAATGGGAAGATAGGGAATAGTTCTGTACAAATATACATGTTCAATTGAAGGAATGTATAAGAAACATTTATTTAACTTTCTCATTGTGGTTGATCTGAGTGTAATATATCTAACTAAAAGTCTGTGGACTTCATTGGAAAAAAATAAGATACATGTATGAGGGCTGCACAATAATATATACACTTAATAAGAACAAGTGCAGCATCAGCACAGAAGGTATGATATTTGTTAGCTGCAAAATATGAGTCAATATACCATTCTTATTAAGGTATTGTGGTGCTGCAAAGACGTTCCGGCTGTCAAATCATATTCTACAGGCTTCAGAAAACATCCACACCCAATATATACATATATCACACCATGATCCTTTAAGATATTTTTTCAACGACAGCAAAATCAGTCAACATTACTGCAATTAGGTATTCTTTTAAAGATCATGCAGCCCTAAAGAGTATGTATGAAAGTGTATGTTTCCCATGAAATCTCTGCAATAATTGCAAAACAGCACTGTGAATAAAAAGACCATATTCTCACTTGAAGAATTCATTCTTTTCTTCTTCTGTCTTCAAGGTCAGGCTCTTCAGAAAAGTCCTCACTTCCAGAAAGTCATTCCTAATTATACAAGAACATGCAGTGAATTTTAAAGCAAATCATTTTCAGTAAGTCTTCATAACAGTAAAAAAAAAACCACACATACCTGAAGAAGTCATGAGTCAGCAGGGAGCTGAGTGGAGGTCGAGACAGGGGGTCAGAGTTCAGCAGGCCTGCCTGCAGGGTCTTCTGCAGACTGTTGGACAGCTCCTCTGACACTGGAACAACAGAGGAACATAAACAAGTGCATGAGAAGGTACCTGTGTGATACAGTTGAAATCATTAGTATAAACATGGCTGTAGTCATGATAAAGCTCTCACGCTACTCACCGGAGCCATTCAGGAGAGAGATGAGGGTCTCCACCAGAATTCCAAAAGAGTAACAGTCCCGGGAGTGAGCATTTGTATCAGGAAGCATTTTAAAGCCCTCAACCTGTCGAAAACACGTTTCATAAGAAGCTGTTAATAAAGAGGTTAAGTTCTACCATTTTCCATCACAACCTTTAATCTGCTCACCTGCTCCTCTGGAGGAATGCAGCTGGCCTCTCTCACATTCTGAATACTTGCAAGAAACTGAGGAGATGAAGAAATTTAAATATAAAAACTCTTATACCAAGTTCATCTTTAAATATCAGGTGTTTTTAATTTCAGGAAGAGCCAAACACACGTTGGACACACTGCTACGGTTACATCATCTCTTACCTCAGGTGTTGCTTCAGAGAACTTGCAGACCGTCTCCATCCCTCCCAGTTTCCAATGACCATCTTCACTGACGAACACGGATGAAATGCAGACGTTGTTGTGACTTGACTTGCCCTGGTAGTTACAGAAGGCAAGTTAGGAACTTATCCATGTTTCACACAGACAGAGACCAAATGGCCTACAACTACTGTGAAAGATAAAACAGCACCTCAGTAGTTACATTTCATGATGAGTCATTAATCACATACAATAAAACAACTGTGCAGCAGCCACTAGCAGCTGCCCCCTGCTTATTTTGGCTCACCCTCTCGTGCAGAAACACAAGTGCCTGCAGGAGGTCGTAGATTCCTGCACATACTTCCTCTGGGGAGAGACTGTCCAGCAGCAGTTCCAGAGGCTGAACGCGCTCCGTCACCAGGTGGATCCCTCCGTCCTGCACGGAGCAGGACAGGAAGCGCAGCAGACACGGGTGCCTCAAGGTCTTCAGGTGCTGCAGGAAATGGAAAAGAGTATTTATTTATTTCCTATAATTAATGGCATGCAGCTGATGGAAAAAATCCATGAGCAGGAACTGATTATGCAGCCTGACTGCCAGAACCACTAATTAGCAATTATAATCAAGCACACTGTTGTCACTGGAGAGCATGAAGACATCTTTTGGTGGTAATGGTTTAATGGAAGTGTTATGTCATGATGATGATACTGGAAAATCTGGTGCTTGGTCTCCTGAGTAAGCAGACTGAAAGAACAGAGTGCAGTCCAATTATTAACATTTGCCTGGAAGAGCTGCATCATTTTGACCAGATTAGAAAGACCTTTTAGGAAGGAAACCTTTTGTTGCAGATTGGATGAGATGATGCCGTTATTTGATGCGATTTTATATCAAATATGTTCTTTAAAAAAAAAAAAATGAACAAACCAAGTATTAAGAGGATATATTTAGGATCTATAATCAAGGCTAGACATGAACAGTTTCCAGATTCAACTGACAAAAACATGACAAGCTGCAGGACAAATCAGACATGCAGGACATCACTTGTTTTATCATGCTTGGTATTAGTGCCAATCTACTTCAGCACAAACATTAAGGCAATTTTTTTTAAAAGCTTTAGTCCTTCACAATGTCCTTTTAAGTTGATGTAGAACTGCATAGTATTTTAATAACGGAAACCAAAAGTTGTTGCTTACCTCTTCATCACTTTCAGTTTAAGCACAGGCCCTACAGTATTTATTATTATAGATAACTATTACTATTCGCCATCTCATATTTTGTTTAGTCAAGTCAATGTCTATTTTCACAATTCAGATTTTATATCCAATTCAGATTTGATATATGTATATATCTTTGACTTTTTTAATAATCTTGTGTGCTCTGCTGTACAGTATGTTGTGTATGTTCTGTATGAGCTACTGAATACTTGTATTTTGCGTGGGAAAAATTCAGTATGAATGTATGTATGCGTCTGTCTCTCTTCTATGTGCTGAATGTATGTATGTATGTATGTATGTATCAGGGTATGGCTTCAGTATAACTACCTTAGCAGCTTTGTTGACTTTGTCCTCATTTCCCCGCTTGTGAACAAACACTGAAGCAGGCTTTCCATCCTGGAGCCTGGCTGAGTACATGGTGAGTCCGGAGGGCAGCGTCAGCAGCGGCTCCTCCAGGGTGCAGCCCCGCACCGCGCTGCTCTCCGCACCCATGGCCGCGCTTGTTCCTGAACCTGGAGCAAGAGACCAGAGCGACGTAAAAACATGCAAACTAAACGTGATATGATGCAATGCGAGGTCGTCAGTGGTTAAACATGCACATAAAAACGCCTGTGGGAGAGTAAAGCTGACACACTGGTACCTGTTTCACTGTAGTCGACGTGCTGTTGCTGTGGGAGAAGTTAGCTGGTGTTGTTAGTCGCCTAGCTGGCTAACCTTGGAGCTACGTTAGCCAGCTTGTCATTGCTATGCCTGTCCGTAACCCTTCCGGCTCCAAACAACCATGCTAATCGCGGCGTAGAGCAAGATTAATCGAGTGATTTTATAAAAATGGTCAAAAAGTTGGCGGGATTAACCCCTATTCGCTTCCAAACAAATCAGCGATGCTAACGTGGAGCAAGGCTGCGCTGTAAACACGGACTCTTCCGGTAAAAGACGGAACCAGAGAGCAGGGGACGGACTTACTTTAAACATCTGAGAAATATTTCACTTTGGGTTATTTTCTTAAGACTTTGGCTACAATGCTGTCCTAAGACAGCAAAACCACATCACTTAGGCATAAATGTTAATTTAAAGTTTTATTAAAAAGTTTTAAAATTATACACACCCCTACCCCCCCTGCTCTGAAAGATAATGGTCGCGACCAAAGTGGTTCGAGATAACGCAGGTATGTGCGCGGAGAGGTGAACACCATACGGGGAATTAGAAACAGCCTGAAGCTAGATTTAAAAAATGTCCTTGATCTTGGGAGAAGCGAGGCTTTGGTCCAGTTTGTGTCTCTGTCCGGATCACCATTTATAACAAAGTTACAAAGAGCTTTAGAAACATTTGAATAAAAGGAAAAGCAGCGAGGCTACATGGCAAGTGACAAAGGTCATGATCTCAACGCGATTAAAGGCACAGTTAATCTTTAATTTTATTGGGAGACTTCATAGTTGAATAATGTAAAATAATAATAAAACAATGACAAACGGATACTACTATGAAACTTCCCCTGTTGATTTCTTACACTGAGACATATTTGTTTTGTATTAGATTTTCTGAAATGTTGTGTTTATATACAGTATATGGTTTAAATATGAAAATAAGGCACTACACCTTATTAAATATGTGGTGATTGGCATACATTTCAAGAACTGAAATCTGAACATGAAAAATGTTATGATACTGTTACTGTACATACTTGTACACTTATATGAGGTACCATGAAATGTTAAATTACAACACATTGCTACTATATATATATATATTTTGTGTGTGTTTTAAGTATGTTTTGAAGAAGTTATCATTAAAATGTTATCAATAAACACAGGTAATAAAATGTGCAAAACCGTGATGAAGAAAGCACTGACATTGTATTTCTTGCTTACTTTTTTTGTGTTTTATTATTTATTAGATTTTATTTTATTACTGTTCTACTGTTTCCACTTTATTTATTTATTTTTAGATGTGTTTCTTTGTCTTATGCACCCCATGGAAAGCACGCTAAATTTCCACTGTGTGTGAAAATATACAAATAAACATCTTGCCGTAAAAAGACTCACAGTAATCTAAGGTGGAACTTTTGTTTCCAGCACTGGGGGTTTATTGACATACTGTCATATACATAAATATACATACTATACACATACAGCACAAGGAATTCATAATATGGTTGTGTCAGACTTGAACACGGCACCAAACTCAGATGTTTTCTCACTTTCAGAAACAGTTTTTGGTTTCCGCTTTACAAGGAAACAGCAAGGTTTCACACTAGCTATGGATCGGTCTTGCTTCAGTAAAAAAACGAAAACAGATCTTTGTCAGAGGAAGTGATGGTTTTGACCAGATGAGATATTAGGCCAGTTGCCTTAGTAACTAACCAGCAGCTAAAAAACACACTCACTTTCAAGTAGCGAGAGCAGGAGGCAACATGGACGAGCTCGGTAAGACGACTGTCTTTCATGTTTTACGCTGTCCTCAAATTGAACCATGGACAGATTATTGGATATGAAATGATTATTGTAATTCTTAAACATTCACCGCGGGGGCTATCATATATAACTGAAAATAGAGTTGAAAAGATTGGTTGATCATAGAATAAGATGACTTATCAGTGACTTATCAAGTGCAGTGCACAACTATATTATGCTTTAACTATTTACACTGTGTTTTTGCTGTGTCTTGTTTTGATTTTGTACTATAATCTAAATCCTGCTGTTTATTATTTGAAAACTATGCTGCCCTGATTAGTCAGGACTCTCAAAAAAGTATCATGGTAAAATAAAGTGTAAAATAAAGAAAATTAAAAAGAGTTTGGGCTTCACAGATCATCAAAACATGCAAGCTACGTCTTGCAAAAAATACAAAAGTTTGATCTAATGTCACTGTGTTCTGAAATAAATGAGAAGAGGTAAAGGTTTTTCTGAGATGTGAAGGCGTGGGAAGGCTGATCAACTGTCAAACACAGTAGTGCTCAAATCTGAATAATTATTCCTTTGTTTTAAACAGCCATGTTGTCTCCTTCCCCACAAAGACTTTAGTCACACTAATATCTTCCCATTTTTGTAGAAATGTTGATTACCAACGTGAAGGACAGTTTAATTTGTAGTGATATTCCTCATCAGGGTCTTGCAACACTTTTGCATGTTTCACTTCTGCAACACGATGTACCGTCATTTCCTGAGGAAGCCGACTTGCATAAGGCAGCTTCAAACTAATCTGCAGCACCTTTATCTGTAAATCGATGTGCGCTCACAGGAAATATCACACTGAACAAACTCACAGCTGGCGTTTCAATACGCAGTTGGTGCAATCAATGTGCGTTAGTGGTTATATTGTGTGAACACTGTCTAAGTATGCATGCTTGCATGAGGTATTTTTGTTCATATGTGTGTGGTTAGAAGATTTACGGCCTGTATCATGCCACAGATTTGCTGTTGGAGGAGCTGGCCCTGAACTCAGGGGCTTCAGGGAGCGTCGGTGACAGTAGAAGTGATAATCCAGCTGCTGGAGAGGTGAAGCAACTAAAATGACAAACTTACACTGTATCATAATGATGTAAACTGTCACTTTTTTCAGTTTTAGTCAAACCTGAAATCTATTCTCTGCCAACTCTGCCCTCTAGGCTCATGTGTCATGTTGGTCCTTCAGTAACTGAAACTTGAAACTGCCATTGTTGTGTGTTTAAAGGTGCCGGGAGCAGTTTATTCTGCACTTAACAAGAAACAAAAAGGCCCAGTCGGCTCAAATGTGTACAGGTGAAGCACAAGCACATTCACATTATCATTGTGTAAACTGTGTAGAGGGAAACAGGAAATTACTCAGAAATAATTGCATTATAGTTTATCTGTGGTGAAACAAGTATTCAGTTCATTTACTGAGGTAAAAGTGGAAATAACAGTAAAAAAAAAAATGTTACTCAAGAACAAGTACAGATGTATTACTGGCACGAGTTTCCCCTTGATATTTATTTGTAATCATGTTGTAGTAAGTGTTCTTTGAGGTCATTTTTTTTATCAAACTAATTAAGATTTTGAGATATCATATATGAGACACAAAAACCGCACAAGTCCTCAAGACTAAAATCACACACACGCTCCATTTCTATTACTAATACTCATGATTTACTATCCACTGTAACTTTCTTTCTTTCTTTGTCCCTACTGCTTTTTACACACACCTAATCTTATGTCCTATCGTCTATATATTTTACACCAATTGTTCAGTGTTTTAATTAATGTTATACTATTAAACAAAGAAAGAAGTTGAGATATTTCACTTTATTAGCTTCTCTCTGGGTTTAGTGATCTCCCAGCTCCTGTGGCAGCTTCCCCGACCCCAGACTCACCCACTAAGGAGCTGGACGCCATCCTGCAGGATATGATGGGTTTGGGACAAGAGGTCAGTACAGCGTCTGCAAGTGCAAGAGTCAGAATGATTAAAAAGTCTAATTATTAAAGACACTTTTTTCTTTCTGCTCCATATAAACTGGTGATGAATATATAATAAGAGAACAGTGGATGTGCAGTGAAGACACTTTCTAAGTATGAGTGAAATTCACCAGCTGTGCCAGCAGAGGGCAGCATTGCACTAATATCAACACTAAACAGCCTCAAGAACCTCAGAACAGGAGTGTTTCCAAGCACCAGCCTTAAAAAAAATACATTTATCAAATACATATCTAAAAATAATAGGTCTTTCATCACTTAGGATCCAGCGCCTTCAAATACCCCGCCACCTCTTACACAAAAAGTGTCAGTGAAAAAGAAAGCAGAAGGAGGGCAACAGGAGAAGACGGACAGCAGCAGCCCGTCAGGTGCAGATGCAAAGACCACGAGCAGGAAAACAGACACGATAGATGACCTGCTGGGAGGGCTGAGCTCCGACCTGGAGAAGATTGGTGTACGGACAACAGCCAAGGGCCACTGCGCCGCCTGCAACAAATGCATTGTGGGAAAGGTAAATGGGAGAATATTAAAATGTATGTTTTGCAGATTCAGTTCCGAAGACATGAAAACACAGGACAAAAAAGTGGATAAAAAAACCTATTTGTTCTCCTTGCACTTTTTTCCTCTTGTGCAGATGATCACAGCATTGGGTGAAGTGTGGCACCCTGAACACTTTGTGTGTGTGACGTGTAAAGAGGAGCTGAGCAACACCGGCTTCTTTGAGAGGGAGGGACGGCCGTACTGCGGCAAAGACTACCATCAGCTCTTCGCTCCTCGCTGCGCCTACTGCAAGGGGCCCATTATGCAGGTGAGGAACTCTTTATTAATGATGGAAAAATCATCGAATAGATAAAGAAATACAGGGAAATGCGCTGACCTTTTCGAGGATCAACTTTAGAATCCAATTTGGTTCATTTCAATTAAAACAAACTTTATTTATCAAACACTATTATTATATTACTAATGGTAAATGTTGTTCTTGTATTTTATGTTCATCGTGGAAGCTACTTGTCAATCACACGCCACTCCCTGCTTTAACGTCTGTTTTACCCTCCAAAAGACGATCATTCACTAAATGAACATTATGAAGTATTGTAAGAGACTTGAAATTAGTGATTGAGTCAATAAACTCATTAGGAAAATGTTTACTGGGGTAATAAATGGAGTGAGAAGTAGTTATCACCCTGATGTCGCCCCCTGCTGGCCGAAAAGGGAAAATAAGCTGCAGCTCTTCAGTGTGCACGTCCCTCTTCAATGCTACAACTGCCTTTGTTTTCTGTCCGTACTCTAAATTTATTGTCATATATTACATCCATTTATTCAAACAATATTTTTTGGAAGATTGGATGATGAAATACAGTAGCATGTAATTCATTTTTTTGTGTCATATCCTACATGTCATCTCAATAAATAAAACACAAAGCACATTGAATCCTGCAGTCTGGGCTTATGCTGCAGACCAAAGTCATTCATCAGAAACTAATGCAGCTTCACCAATGATTCACTTTTTGTGGTTCACATTTGTGTGCTTCCTCACATCCTCACATATGAGATGAGACAAACCTGACAAATCCTTAAAGGAAGTAAAAGCATGATGTAATATTTCTTTCTGTCTGGCTGGTTTACCAGAACATCCTGACAGCTCTGGACCAGACCTGGCACCCCGACCACTTCTTCTGCGCTCACTGTGGAAACCTGTTTGGACCTGACGGTGAGGAGCTTGTGCATTAATTTCTCTTCATTGGAAACCACAACTTCAGCAAAGAGTCACTTGGGATTAATCTAATGTGTCTCATACATGTCCCAGGCTTCCTAGAAAAGGATGGGAAGCCGTACTGCTGCAAGGACTTCTACCTCCTCTTTGCTCCCAAGTGCTCCGGCTGTGGAGAGCCAGTGAGGGAGAACTACCTGACTGCAGCCAATGGCACCTGGCATCCAGAGTGCTTCGTCTGCGCAGTGAGCCTCCTACCTCAGACCACACACACGGCTCTGGCTCACGCACAAGCCTGGGAATAAATGAGAAAGATACCCACACATTTGCTTTATTTGCAACAATTTGACCACAAGGCTGATGAAAACCGTATGCCTGATGAATACGTTGCGGTTGAAATGATGCAAATAAATCAAGGAAACCATATTCCTCCGTGTGGGTATCTTTTACATTCTCCTCCAGCCTACTTCTGTATGCAGCATCTGGTCACAAACGGTTCAGTGTGCAGCTTCACTTCAGCTTCACTCAGCTATGAGCAATTGTTAAACATAAAAGGTATCTCCGTGCAGATCCTCTGACACGAGGACGCAGCATTTATATATTTTACAGTCCAGCAAGAAAATCATTCTTGACTGAAAATAAAATGTTCATAAACCTGAACATGTGAAAGACATAAAATAATTGCTCCTAAAACATAGCGCTCAAAATTACATAAAGACAGTTAAGATTAACAACATCACATAACACATGGAAAACATCCAGCTATGACTACCTGAAGTAATCATCACCACCAGCACAGAACCTAAACATTGTTTTACATGAGCAGTCATCATCAGCAGGGTCAGGATTTGGTTACCCTCGGTAACTACATGTAACTGCAGAGGTCAGGAGGTCAAACACTCCATTAATGAGAGGATGGAGTGGACACTCGAAGAGTGTCCGAGCCTTTTTAATCAACCTCCTGCTGGAAATAAATGAGGTGGTTGATAAAATGCAGCACCTCTGATCTTTCTGGCTACTCTCTCTTTGCTGTGCTGCAGCCTGGAATTATCAGCAGCAGAGAGATTGTTAGCAGTTAGCAGTAACTCGGCTTTGCAGCCTCTAAGGAACACTCTGTGTTCGCCGAACAGGATCAGAGAAAAACACTGATTTTTCAAATGAAACTGCTTTATTCAGTGTTTTTACCGGTTGTTGACACCAGGTCTGTTTGTTTTGGAGAGGGGGAGACCTCTGTAGATAATTTGGCTCCAGGCAAAAACTGGTTAGGAATTACTGCTAAGTTTTTGTTTGTCTGCTTGCAGCAGAAAATAACATATGGTTCATTTAAAAGCAGGTGTTACTAAAGTCATTAATGGTGTTTCTGTGCCAGGACCCTGTTATGGCTTCCTGGCACATATACTGTAAATAGAAAAGAGTCATTGCTAATGTTAAGAGTTACACCTGTGCTTTAACTGCTATGACAAGTCAAAATGTCTGCCAAGAGAAACCAAACGTAGCATCCCTCCTGTACAGACCCATTTATTTTATGTTGTAAATTGTACGTTCAGTGACTATAATGGACGACATGGAGGTTACAAACCATCCAACACAAATTATTTAACAGTTTTCTGCCATGTTAGAGGTTTTTGCAGCTTTATAGACACAGCTCAGGCTCAGTCTGCAGAGTAACAGTTATTTTTCTCACATTAAATTCCCATTTTGTGAAAGCTACATTGTCACTGCATGGTAACTCACTTGTGAGCAGATTCAAGTTTCCCTCATTAGTTAACCGAGGGAACTCTGGCATCCAGCGTTTCAGAGACAGCAGCCAAACAGCCGTCACTGAAGCTATAAATTTCAATAAATTAATCTATAACAAATCCTTTTCATTCATCCCCCTTTTTGTTCTTCTTATGTGTTTGATTTAACAGCAACATAGCTTGAAGATGCTTTTTCTGCATGTGTCATTTAAATATCTATTGTTTCTGCTTTTATCTGAATTTCCATATTATGATAATCGTAGGAATTACTACGGTTTGCTTTGGCATAAAACAAACATTATTATCCAGATTAGACACTTTTTGCCTTCTTTCTCCACAATATGATGTACTAATTTTGCAATGTATTTTTTTCCGTCCCTTCCATCTTTTCTCACTTCCTGTTCCTTTATCCAGGACTGTCTGAAGCCCTTCACTGACGGCTGCTTCATGGAGTTGGATGGTCGACCTCTCTGCTCGCAGCACTTCCACTCCCGGCAGGGCACTCTGTGCGGCGGCTGCGGTGAGCCCATCACGGGCCGCTGCATTTCTGCTTTGGATCGCAAGTTTCACCCTGAGCACTTTGTGTGCGCCTTCTGTCTGCGGCAGCTCAGCCAAGGCATCTTCAAGGAGCAGAAAGGGAAGCCGTACTGCTCGGCCTGCTTCGACAAACTCTTTGTGTGAGACACACAGAACATATTGTACAAATACTGCATCAGAGTCATTGTAGAAATTATAATTTCCACATGAAAGATACTTTTGATGAGGCAGCTTTGCTTACATTATAAGAGCGTGTGTGGACTGATACAACTGCGCAATAAAAGTTTCATTTTTAGTAGTTATTAGCCAACAGCGGTACCTAACTTTTTAATGAAGAGTGTGTAAAATGAAATTTGACATAACGTATTAATAGATTATGTGAAAACATCAAGGGGAAAATGCTCACATTGTAACCTAATTAATGACATGGTTGTAAAACACAAGGAAAGTACCTAATTCCAAGGATAAAAACATGGAAGAAATGTTTTACATATGTGAACTTTGGATGCTTCTAAAAGGTGTGTTCCTGACACTTGGGCTAAATTATATGGGATTTCATACATCATGATCACATAAAATATATAAATGGAGAAAGAAAAACACAGACGTGCAGCTTTAATCCATAGTTTCCATGAAGCTATCCTCAGTTTGCCATAAGGCTTGGCAGCGTGGAGATCCTCTCTGGCAGCGTGGAGCAGTTTGTCTATACGGCCTGATAGCTTGTATTGGCAGTGACTGGCATCGAACCGGCGTGCCAACCTGAGTTTCCTCTTACTCTGACCTACCATTTGGCCCCTGGCATGTATTCGATTCAAACAACCTCTTCATTCTTCACACAGGCAGCTTTGTAGACGCCTATGGAAGATTGATGAAGGTGGTTTCAGACGGAGCTCCTTCACATCAGTGCGTCTCCTCAGCAGCGTGTTTCACTGCTGAGGAGCTACTGAGGAGTGTTTTAGACTGAATTTATTAATGGGGATGCACCTTGCATGTCCTGGCCCATTCTTTCCTTTTTTTTTAATGCCATACATTTACTTTGTTCACTCCCACTGGTAACCAATAGTTTGGATGATATGTCAAGTTGAGATATTTGCAGCACAGCTATGATGTAGCAGAATATGTTTTATCTATTTAAATGTGAGATTGTGTGACAACTCTGCAGAATTATATTGTAACAAAATCAATGTTTTGCACCAATAAATGAATTTGATGAGTTTTTTGCCCTGTGTTGGGTGATTGCTACTAATCTACTGTAGCAGATTTACAGTGACGTAGAAGTAGACTATACATAAAGCAAAAACATATATAAAGATATCCATCATGTTGGCTGAGAACAATGGAAGCTTGAACATATCAATAATAACTATGGTAAAGTAAATTAGGTAAAAAGTAGTTTAAGCTGATTGGGAGACAATGGGCTCTTTAGAAGAGTAACTAAAACCACCTTTTATAGTGTAAAGTAGTTTCTTAAAGTCCTTAACATCACAGAAAGCTGCGCTTCAGCAGAACACTGAGCTCAGATTGTATCTTATCAAACAGCTCCTTATCTTCAGATGAGCACTGGCTACTTCTTGTCGGCCCTGCAGGCAGTTTTCTTCAGCTTTTCTTTGAGCCACTTGGACTTGCTGTGAGAAGTCAGTGTGCGAGTGGGAACGGAGGCGGGCATTAATCATGCTGTCATCACTGTCAGAGCAGGCCTCTCACAGCCTCTGCAGAGTACGGACCTTTGCATCATGGAAGAAGTGGGAATGTATCGTGTTCAGTCAAAATCCAAGATCGTAAGTGTTTAATGATCTAACGGCAATGTTCCCAGATTCCTACTGAACTCAAAGACATTCTGTGATGTTAAATGTTGAATATGTTTAAGCACGCCTGAGAGATTTGCATTTTGTGTTAAAAGATAGAAGAGGAAGTGAGCTTTCCAGCCGGACCCTTACGTAGAACATCAGCTTGGATCTTGGCATGTGACACATTTGTAAAATTTCATGTGACTTTAGGGGCCATTATGTTTATCCTTGTATTAAAAATGTTTTTATCCCTGTCACTCTGCATGCCATTATGAATGGACTTGCCAACACTGTCTTATAAGTGGCCAGACTTGTTTAAAGCTTGCTTTCCGACATCAAAAAGCTGCAAACTAGCGGTTAGCTTAAATATAGATTAGCAGAAAACCTCAGACACACATGTGAACACTCACCCTTGCTGTCAAGTGTATTTACAGACAACACCGAAGCTTTGCAAAGTCTCGAGTAGAAAACAAAAATATGATGCAGGGAAAGAAGTTCTGGCATTCACAGAGAAAATATGAATGTTATCGTATGGCTGAGTGAATGGGGAGGAAAAGGCTTCTCTGGCACGTAGTAAAAATGAGAAAACATGAAATGTGAGCGGGGGTCTTTTTAAAAGAGTGGCGAATAAAGGGCCGTCTGTGGAAAGTAGAGAGAGTGTAACTCAGGTGACATTTACAGCAGTGAAACAGAGTACGAACGGTCTGGGAGCGCACTGGGCCATGAGATGGCAGCTCCAGCTCAATGGGGGAGGGAAAGGGAGTGAGGCGTATATTGGGACATAATGGATACTGGTGGTGAGGGAGGCAGGGTGAGGAGGGCAGGGGTTGAAGAGTGTAGTTGCAAGAGTTACCCCTGCATGACACTGAAACCCAACACGTACCTCCCCTCTTGTAAAACGTCCGTGTCCCCTGATGGGGACGGCGGAGCTGCCTGTCGAGACCGAATCCGCTCCACTGCGGGTCACACCCGGCTGGCGCTGCCCTGCCCCGTAAACCCAGCAGCTCACATCAGCTTTGAACCCGTAACTGTCAGATATATCTGATAGGTACAGACTCCCTCATTAATAAGTACATTTACTTGTAGATACACATCTGTGGAAACGCCAGCTGGGCACCACTCCAGCTGCAAATCAGTCCTGACAGAGTGAAATCACAGCTCTGGTAGGTGCAGTAAAACATGGAAGGATCAGATTACTGTAACATTACATGTCCATGTATGTACCGATGGACTAGACAGGTCCCTGCATCTATTAGGAATCTATCAACAGGATCTCCAACCTAAACAACAGAATAGGTCATTTGTCAATGCAACCAATATGGAGCCATGGAGTGGAAAATAGCACGTACGTCATTGTACATACACGTATGGTTTGCGGTTGTATAAAAAGATTGCAGTTTCATTTCATTTAGTTTGTACAAAACCACCGATATAGTGATGAGGATTAGGGCAAAAAACATCCTGGTTAGGTGTTATAAAGTAAATAAATGTATGTAAATCCTGGAAATAAAGTAGTTACGAGGGTGAAGTGACTACTGGAAGTGACATAGTTACATAATAACGTGATGCACAGAAGTTCTGTGATGTTTCAGACAAAGTTTTTACTTTTGTTTTCTTGGGACACCAAAGCCTGTTCTTCTGGGTAAAAGTATGACATTTATTCGACCCATCCACAACGCCTGCCACTCACCCCCAGTCTTAATTCTGCCATTTTAACTCTGCATCGCTGTCAATCATTAGTACTGCGCCTGCAGTTTAAAACATTAAACGGCTTGTGTTTTGCTGCCTGTTCAAACGACCTGTATGTGGTTTTTGAGCGGAGACCAGTCTGGAGTTTATGTAAGTAAATGGAGATGCATTAGCTACAAACATGGTGTGATAAAATATCTAATGCAATGACTACATTTCTTAAAATGACCTATTAAGTATTTTAATAAAAACCTGTAACTTTTGGTACAATATGACTTATAATGCACAGGTCTTCAAAATGTCAATAACTACATTTAACAGCTGTTGTGATGGGAAAATATGTGTAAAATGATTCAATCCAACCTGTGAGCTAAATGTTTAAACCACTTTCTTCCAACTGTCAAAGCTCCCATCCTGAAGCTGAGCAGCAGTGAGACCAGAAGGTTACTGCAACATGAACAACCAGAAAATCTAAACATTATGTGGACTAAGAACTAGACTCGTCTGAAGTGGAAAGCGCTGGTGTGTCCATCATTATTGGCCAAACAACATGCAAAGTTAGGCTGGTGAGCCTACAGAAGCCTTCAGTGAAATAGAGTGTGTCTGTGTGAGTGTTCAGCTGAATGTGTTTTTAACAGCAAAGGAAAAGTGACAACTTCAACACCTCAGTAATTACTTCCACGCAGAGAGGAGTTGAGCTCCAGCGCAGCTCCACTTTTGGGTGTGTTTGTTTTGGCGTGCTGCTGATGCTGGGCGCAGGTATCACACCTGATTCATGACTGGCTCCTCTGTCCAAGAGGAACTTCTTGTTGTCCTTGGCCGAACACCGAGTGCCTCTTGCTATCTCACGCTCTCTCTCACACACCAGCAGGCGTATGAATGTGCACGCACGCAAACCCGACAAACTTGTAAATACTATTTGTGGATTTTCTGCTCGTGCTCTCTGGAGTTTGGTCTGCACAATCACATGCACAGACATGCACAAACACAAAAACAAGTCAATAGAAATTACCCACCCGTACCAATACATGCACAGGCACACAAATCAATTCAAACATATGCATGCTATCTATGGGCTCAGTATCACGCATACACACAGCTGCAAAACACATGCACACACATAAACATATAAATGCAATTTATGAGTTTGGTCTCTGTCTCTTTCCGTCTCTCTCTCTCTCTCACACACATGCAAAGCCAAGCAAACTATATTCTTCTTGGGTTTGGTTGACACAAAGCATATCTGTGCGGGCATCACTGCCGGCTCTGTGCGCTCCCTGAACTCCTTAACCAAGTGAACTTGAGGTCTCCAGTTTTATGGGTTAAATGGAGTCAGCTCCCAAGGGAGGCGCTATGGGAGGTTCTCAAGGAACTTCAAAACACTTCATCTCCTATTGCTGCGCTGCATGTCTTTGTCTCTTCTCCCTTACATCTCCTGCCAAGTCTCTCAGTTGGACCTCCATGCTCAACACGGAAAATCAGGGAGGAAGAGAGCATGGTCCATTTTATCTGGATCGGAATAACGGCGCAGACTGAACTGGCTTGGGTTATGAGGAAGATTTATAAGACAGTAAGCTCCTTCTGTATGCTAGACTTTAGTGTCAAGAAGATAGATGGTTTCATTATGCTGCTTCATTGTGTCCATGTGTGGGTACAATGTGCCAGAGAAATCTTCCGGGTAACCATTTTGCCGATCAAAATTAAACCCTTCTTTAGATTGTTAGAAGATGTTTTGAATGGCGGGCAAGCCTGTAATGTGTTGGCCAGGATCAGGACATTGCTTTTAAAAGCTGAGGTTCAGACCAGGTTTTCATGGGGGTTAAAACTGGGTTATGGGAAGGAATTCGACACTGGGGGCGGAGGTTGTTCAGACTTGGATCTCCATTGCTGCGCTACATTGTTTGTACGGCAGCAGCTCTTGGCTCAGCCGAGGTGGCGAGGCTGAGGCCTGGACCAGGGGTCAGACAGTGAGCAGAGTGGCTCTGGGACCGGGCCAATCGGGAATATGGCTCTAATCCAAATCCACCGCCTCCGTAGCAGCCACAGCATGGATCATTATAAGATTTGTTTTAAAGAGTGATGGTTAACCGCAATATGGCCCTGTTGCCTGAGAGCTGACTGGCCTCCTGGGCTTAGACAAGCTCATGGAGGTTTGCTGAGAGGAGCAGATCAGGGCCGGCTGGTTGATAAATCACAGGCGCTGCAGGGGGAGCCCTCAAGGCCGGGCCTCCAGTCAAACCAACAGGCCATGGAAAACACTGGGAAACTTTGTGTGGAACCACACACCCACAGACAGTAACATACACACGCATACAGAGGCCTATAATTGCGTCGTAATGAGTTTAATAGTGAAACGCCCTTATACACACACACATGTTTCACTCTGGCACCTCCAATTGGGATTTACTGTAATTTCATTAGCAGGTGTCCGTTTTCCAGCGCCGCAGCTCTGGCGTGTTTGACAGAACATCCATTTAAATTGGGCTAAGAGGATTCAGGTTTTCAGCACTGAAGGATACATTAGCAGCTCGCTCCAAACCTTCGAGTCGGAGGAGACATTTTTCTAATCGCTA
>CAFUXE010001221.1:438529-454016 GCA_903364295.1 Serranus cabrilla | reverse complement strand
AGCCTTTCACAGAAAGTCCTCTCTGAGGAAATACTGCCATCAAAGAACTTCTCACAATGTAATATTTAATATGAAAATCTGGCTTACTTTATAATGGGGTTAACTGTAAGTGGACCAAATCAATTGCATTTGATCTAAATATGACTAAATTATATGTTGGACAGAGGTCGACCGAGACATTATTTTTGCAAGTCTCAAGTCTTTGTACTCAAGACTGAACTCTGTATCTTTAGTCCTAAACAAGTCATAACACACTCTTTGCAAATGTAATGCCACTTTGACATCAGACTCCTATATTCAATTTACCAAGAACATGAATGATTTTTAAAATTTGTTTTTATTTGTTTACCCGCCACCCAGACCCGGAGAAGCAGAAAAAAAGGATGGATTTTATTAGTTAAAACAAATACGACAAAATTTAAACCGAAAAAATGTGTGTTGACATTACAATTTAATAGCATATAGCATGGATTAGGTGAACGTATTTATATTTATATTTTAGCTAAGTCATTGATGTTAGAGTCCAAGTCAAGTTGCAATTTGCTCAAAAATCTTTTGTGGCAGTTTCAATAAACATTGTCTGGATGTTTTATTATTATAAAAAAAGTTTTTTTTAGAAAAAAATATTTTTTTTCTGCTTTCTTTTTGAATTTTAAAAAGCCAGTCTGTTATTTTTGGTTACCTTTATTACCTACTCTATGAAAAAAGAACAAAGTTCATACATGCGAAGATGCAACAACTCGACTCCCATTTTTTTTTTACTGTATTTAAAAATGGCTCTGTATTTTCTCACAATCAGCTTTAGCAGATCCATGACTGAATTCTTCTTTCTTAAATCATGACTCCCTCCTTAAGACTTTAAAACAGAAACTCACTCTCTCTATCGGTGATGGACTCTCTGTCTTCCTCTCCCTCTCGCACACCATTGTCACATAGCAACCGGCAAAGCCAAGACAAACAGGAACTCTAGGATTATTCAGTCATTTTAATCAACATCTTCTTCACTTTCCTTCCCCCAATGATGTCTGGCTTCGGAAATGTTTCCACTAAACAGTTGAGTCTCCGTCAGGGCTTACGGCGGGATTAGAGCTCGAATTACTGACTCTGTGGCTCATTTACTCTCTGAATCCACAGTCCTCAAAACAAAAGTTGCATGTAGACATGTCCAGTGATATGATAATAGCATGAAATGAGAAACACATTTAAGGAGAGAGACTCTTTCCAGCGCCACAGAGAGGCTTTCATGTGCACCGTTTGATGTTGCAACACATAGAGGATGTGAAAGCGAGAGCAGAGACAAAAGTAAAGATGTTCTGCACCTTCGACTGAATCATTAGTGAGAGCAAGAGGAGCAGTGGCAACAGTATGAAATACAACGGGAAGAAACTAATGATTTCTCAGAGAAAACCGGGTAGGATATTGGCAGTAACAGCACTAAGTAATAACAGTTATAGCAGTGAGCCAAATGGTTGTCGTAAGCAACACCATTAGCATTTTCATGAGGCTGAACTGAGAACAGAATAATAAAACAAATGTCAAATGACTATAATTCTGGACTGTGAGGTGATTAATGATAGTGATTATAACATGTTTTTTTTCCTATAACTGACCTACTTAATGTTCATGCAAATTAATTTTCCCTCTTAAACTCACAATATTATTTACTCTCCAAGCAGTTGTCTCTTCTTATTTAAGAAATTGTTCCGTTATTATTAATTTAACCCTGAGAGACCCATTTTTGGCTTCTTTTTTTAGGGGGATAGAAGTGTTCGGTATTCCTAGAGAAGGTCATAAATTGTCTGAATGCCCATGGTCTCTAGTTTGTGGCTGTAAGTTTCATGAGGTCAAAACACGTCATTGATACAGCGAGGCAAGGATCGCCGGCAGTTCTGTGGTTCTCAGAGGGTTAAGAAAATAAATAAGAAAAAGACTATTGCTTTGGAACTGAATCAAACAATGCTTCCACAAAATGGTTATTGTCATTTTACTGAAGTTACAACGTCCAATACACAACAAGAGGCTCATCCTGGTCACTTGTGTTGCAGATGTGTTAGTTCTGGATTGGTGTGTTTGCAGCGTGAGAGGTTTGTTGAAGCCTGCATCACCCGTCTATTGTTATCTTCTTCTATCTGCAAAACCACAATGTTGACAGCATGGCATGCAATTTACCATCGTCTGAGACATTATCACTGTAGGCTGCTACATGGCTGGCTAGGACAGGGGCTGGCTGACTCCAGTTATGACCTGCCCTCACCACATCCAAACACAACGTCTAAAAAGCTCAGATTATGAGGGTGAGCATCAAGATGTATTGTAGTGGTGAGGAGAGATGGGATCCAAGACTCTCATATTGGCAGCTGAACAGCATTGCAAAATGCATTTTGTGATGAAAATCTATAAATTCGAAATTAAGTTGGTTTGATTTTTTTAGTGTGTAGTACATACTGCTTGCAATTGCTCCAATGCAACTAGCAGTAGTTAAACTTAAGTGGTAACAGCTCTGTGAGGCTTTACTTGCTGCGTTCCCGTCATTTGGGTTGAATGGTAGAAATGGGGAATTGCATTAAGCTCAGTGATGCTTTAAGCTAAATGCTAAAAGCTAATATCTTTACAACAGCAATACTAACATATGTATGTGTTTATCCCATAGACTGGTTTATCCGGCCATCTTTGTTTAGCGTGTTAGCATGCTAACATCTGCATTTTGCAGAAAGCAAGGTGCAACTCAGGCTGAGATAGATATTAAATCATAAATCAAAGTGTGGGACAAATTACATTTTTAACTGGGAATCACAAACGTGATTAAATCCATTATTCACATTATTATCAAAAGCAAAAAAACTACAAATGTGAACCTCATGGTGGCCCTTGAAAAAAAGTCATTGGTTACAATTTTCTGGTACTTTCAATGGAAAATCACTCAGTAGGTGTTGAGATATTTCAGTCTGCACCAAAATAGTGGACCAACTGACAGATCGCCAGTGCTGGCAGGTTTCTGACTGCATCACATGATTTTAAAATCTCTGTAAAAAAAAAAAAAGGAAAAAAAAAGAATGGAATTCAGTACATCTAATTTTGTGAATGCAGGGAAGGCTAAGATGAAATATGACAAATTGGGGAAGGGGAGGCAAAGAGAAACTTACGAGGGATAAAAATTGAACGCCACACGAACACTAGACTCTGTATCCTGTGTGCTCAAATTACTTTGTAAATGCTACTCTGTCAGCTTCATTTGAGACCCTACGATATCAAAACAGAACACAGTTATCTCTGGGCGTGTGCCGTGTGGTGAGTGAGTGGCCGGTGCATTGGCTCGGATGTGACTTTCAATCATGGTGGCGTGCCTCAACCCAGCAGACTGCGCTCGGCTCAGCTCCGGCTCATAAATCAACCGACTGTCTCACGGAGTCGGCTGCAGAGTTCTGAACTCCCCAGAGTGAAATGCATGATTTAACCCTCTGCAGTCAGACCAGGCTGCTCTCACCAGGCCTCTGTGCAGCCACAGTGATCAGCAGGGTCACTGCTCGAGTGTCCCTCTGTATTACACCTATGTAATACGAACTCATGTCTGTGCTGTGCATGACGGCTGTTTGGCAGGTAAAGAGTTCAGAGGTTTAACATGCTGTGCTATTCTGTTTTCACGAAGGATGGATCTAAAAAAAGGATTATCAAAAAGTGCTGAAGGTATGATGTACGTATATTTGTCGGTCAGCCCAGAAGTTAGCATCACACTGGTTCACTCAAGAAAATAAACTAAAAAAGTTTATATGCTTTGTTTAGCAAGATTATATTTTTGATTTCTCAAACATGAATGCAAAAAAATGCTAAAAATTAACTGCACCACAATTGCAGCCCACTGTTAACATGTGACCATTACAGTTGTACTCTATGTCATAAAAACTTCCTTAAGGTTGGGTACTGAAAACCCTGTCCTAGGTTAGGAGGGTTAGGCCTAAAAAAACAATACTTCCTGACATACTGTAACTTCAATCAATGGGACATGAATACCAGTCTGCTGTTTGAAGGAGCAGGGATTTAACCCCTCTGCCACCCATCCGGCTTAACTGACTTATGTGGCTTTTGATATAATGTTGCTTGATCTCCAGTCAAAATTTCCTGGGATACCAACGAATTACAGCACATCACTTCCAGCATGGAATCACTGAATCAAGCCCTGTGTTACAGTCCACATTAAACATACTATATCACAGATATGTGTATGTACAGTGAAGGTTACAGTATATATGTGTCTACTGATGCAGTTTGTATTTGCGTCTGTGCTGTTTCTACTGTATTACTGGCCTCCCTGGTGGGGCATTAAGGCTCCCAGTATGCCCTCCACTGGGAGCTGAGCATCAGGGCTCAGTCAGATTCAGACTGTAATTCATCTTCTATGAGGCCAGGTGGAGACTGGAGGCTGTCATCGTCATGTTATTGATGGGGTGCACTTGAGCCACAAGGTCCTGAGCTCCACTCCAAGCTAAAGTTTGCTAAAAGAGTTACTCGTGACTCTATAAGATGCTAACGTTTGGGAGCTGATGTTTAATGATTTTCTACTTGGTGCAGTAAAGCAGTTAAGTCGTTAAATGAATAAGTCATAGTAAGTGGTTCATGATATCATCATACTGTACACACACACATCAGCACAACACACACGTCATGTGGCAGCCCAAACAGCGCTCCAGGCAAGAGCATAAATAAATCAAGAAATGAAAGAAGGCAAGTCCGTGTATTTTCTTTTCTCCGTCTCTTACAGTAGATTACAGTATAAACCTCGACACATGTTCAGGATCAGCTGAAGAAGCAGAAAATCTCCTCTATGGGCGGACTGTTTGTGTATTTGTCTCTGCTTGTGTATGTTTGTGGATTCAATCACAAGGGTCACACTGTTTAATGTGGTTCAGTTCTTTCATGTGTGTGTGTGTGTTACAGTCTAGTCAGTTCAGTCACACATGCCATGCTGTTTAATGTGTGTCTCTTGACCTACTATGCAAGTGTGTTTGTGTGTATTTTGTCATAGAAGCCATGCTGTTTGACATGTTTCAACGGCATGTGCATGTATGGATCTGTGTTTATATCAGTGTGTGTGTGTGTGTGTGTGTGTGTGTGTGTAGCAGTGTATCGTGGTAGCGCAGCCTGCTTCTTGACAGGCTCTGGGCCTGTTGACAGCTCCTCTGCTCCCTGTCAAGCACCAGAACAGCTCTATGTGTGAGTGAAGAGTAGCTGTAGGAACGATGCCCGGAGAGCAGAAAGAAGCCTGGTGTGTGTCTGTGTGTGTGTGTGTACCTGTATCGCTGTGTGTCTGTGTGTTTATCTGACTCCACAGCCAGGTTGTTATGAAGGAGACAGATCTTGAAAGCTCCTACCGCCTACTCCTCTGCCCTCTTTCTACAAACCATTAATTCCAGACACTTGAAATATGCCCTTTAGAGCAATAAATTATGTCTGCGCTGCACCAATACAGAGCCATCAATCATACCTAATCATCTCCTTCTCTGGCACTCCTGCATCTCTTCACATCAATTGCTTTCCATCACCACCTTTTTCCTTTTGTGCTGCTATTCTTTTAATTTCCCTCTTCCCCTCCCTGCGCCCTTCATGTCTCATATTTAGACGACTGCATATCCACGCTGACACATGAACTTAAGTCTCCGGGTTTGAGGGAGCGGACCAGCCAAGTGTTAAGAAACCGCGCATTGATCTTGAAAATAAACAGAGCCGAAAACCAAAGAAGATGTGGGGGGAAAGAGACAGAAGAGGAGACTCGGGGAAAGAGCAGATGATGGAGAGGAAGCATGAAATGTCATATTGTGTTACCAAAACAACATTACATGTATAGTGGAATCAAAAAAGGGACTTTCACATTAATCAGCCCCTCTCTCCCACGACCTTACACTGGTTCTGACCTCAGCGCTGAATTCCAGTAGTATTAATCACAGAGATTGAAGAGCTTGTGAAGGCATCATATGGTTCTCTTTGACCAACACGTCCTTAGAGCTGAACGACATAGTTTGACTTCCAAAGCAATGTACTCTCATGAATGGGTTTTATTATCTTACGAAAACAATGATATGTACGATATCTTGCAAAGTATCACTGTGAATGGGACCCGCGGTTTACAGCTTCAAACATGTGATGTTGCTCTTTTAAACAATGGTTAACGTTGTAAACCAGGCCCAGTCCTGTGTTTATTGGACTAAACATTTGCGCTCTTTATACAATGTCGCCTCACTTCTTTGCTCCAGTCATAATTACTACGGCCACTAGAGGTCACAAACTTACAACAAACGTCAATATGGGTCATAATAAGCTGCGCCTTCTTGTTTACAATAACAAGAGTTATCTTGGTATTAGAGTGTACAACTTACACCCAAAATTACATTTATGACTGTTGGTATTTAACCTGAAGTAACGTATGTCATAACATAACATAACATACTTGTTATATATGCGACTTAGGGTTAAAAAAAGTCAGTGACCTTTGGTTTCACTGTGTTAGTTTGACCCATCCATCTACAACGATCTCCCCCTTTGCAGACTTTATCACTCTTTTTACTACAGCAACAACTACAGGGCTGGAAATGTGGGTCATGTTAAGCTACTTGCACACAGTTTTCGGTGAGGATCGTCTGCTCTGACAGGGCGACTCAGTGGAGATGTTTGCCCTCCTGTGCCTATTTCTGTGAGTTTTGACCGCAAGAGAACACACTCACCCAGACGATGCCAATATACAGGTCAGGCTTTTAAAGCGTTTTTAAAAACACATGTTCAAGCCACATGTCCCTCTGCCACTGAGTCAGTGGCTATTTCATGCTGCAAACACACTGTGTGGTATTTTTGACACCTGGCTTAACAGATGTGGGTAAACACAGCTCAAGACAGCCTATGACTAAGACTTCCCCCTCAAACACAATCACAGCAGCCACAGCAGCCGGGGTGGAATACCACAGACAGATATGTGCTAGACGTGCACCAAATAAACCTTGGATGAATACAGGATAAACACGGTTTGAGTTTCGCTGCCACCAAGCTGAACTTTTTACATCCAAGCAGACAGAGACAGTGACTCGGACACACAGCCAGGCTTTGCTTTCCCTGTCAGTCCTTTAAACTCACATTACAAAACAAGGAAGAGCAGCATGTACGAAAACAATGTGGGCAGACTGTGGTTAAAGCAATGCTTCCCAATCTCTGTTGATCTTCAAGCACGGTATATTTCTTTTTTTACAGAGGCCAGCTTTGATGCCATGAATTTACTATACATGTAGCATAAAAGCTCCTTGGACAATAAGATAATCTTCAAAGAACCTCATTAGAGCAGATGACCGTCTTCAAAAGAAGGTCAAGTCCAAATCCAGATTCTTCTCGACTTAAAGAAGAGCTCATCTGATCCTTCATGTGTGGTTCCTGCACACCAGTGCAGACCAGAGGCTTTGATTTAATGGTATCATAACACATGCTGTTTATACTGTGTTCCCCAGTCATAGCAAAAGGCCTTATTTGGCATTGGCAGCTTCTGTTGAACCCCTGCTTGGATAAACCACAAACAGGACATTGACAATGAACACCAAAAGTATTACACGGACCAACATCTGCTATTTATATCTTGTATTTCCATAATATTATGTTATGAATACATCTATTGTCCAGTGCTGAGATTTGCAGCGGTGGCACAATGGTTGTTGGAATGACAAGAGGGAAAACATCATTATTCCTCCATATATATTCTTTCACCATTCGAGTAGCCAAGAGGGAGACCTGCTTAAGAGCAGGAGGGGTCTTTTCACTCCTCCACCTCTCCTGCTTCGGCTCTCAGGGGTAAATGGGGCAGAATGAGAGAGAAGATAGCAGGGGGTTCCCGATATGGATAATACAATTACTCCCAACGCCAATGATCAGTGGGGAGAGAGAGAACACAGTGCATCATGGGGTGACTCTGCCAGCCCAGCCTTTGATGTGAGAGCATTATAGCCTCTAGCAAACAAATCTAAGATGTGGCCAGTCAGTAAGTATGTGTGTATCTGCAAAAATAAACATGAGGATCAAAAGTGTTGCTTGGCTGAAATATCAGAAGGCACGCAGTAGTGTGTTTGTGACTAACAAGGCAGGAGTCCTTTTCCTTTAAATGACGTCTTGTCATTTGAATCTATTACTGTGTGCCAGGGCTCTTATTTAGGGCTGCAACCAACTTTATTTATTTATTATTTTCATGATTCATTGATTTATCATTTGGTTGACATAATGCCAGAAAATCCCAGTGTCTTTAAATGTCTTGTTTTGTAAGATATTCAATTTAATATGATATAAAAACAGATAAAAACAGAAACAGCATTTTCATGTAATAAACTAATTGATCAGCTCAACTTGTATTAGGGTGACTGATGCTGTTATTGCTGAGCTGTCCTGTTCTCTCATAAATTATACTTCATTGTACCACTGAACGTGTGTTGACCTACATAACTTTTTTAAGTTAAAAAATGAGCCAGACTGATGCTTGTATACATCACATGCACTGCTCACCACTTCAGGAAACAGTGGGTTTGACATTCAATACGATATAATGTAATTATAATTAAAACTAACAACAAGAAATTGAAAGACTTGTGGCTGATGCTTTGGAGATAAAGCAGTTTTTAATATCACATTCTAAAATGACAACGTGCCCCATCATCCCTACTGAATATAAAACTGCCTCTGATCTAAATAATGACCGCTGTAACTCTGACTCTCTCTCCTTACATCATCCCAAAACAATGGCCGTAAAACCCCCCAAAAAGAAACATTTGAAACGTTGCTTCCAGAAGAGCAGCCCTGACCATGACCCCTGTCACTTTATCTCCTCATCTCATCCTCCCTCCTGTTTTTACTCATTCTGCATGATGAAGATAGACAGATAGCCGTGCACTGCATGTGTTGACACGCCACAGGGAACCTCACTGCAGAATCCGGGGAGAAAACAACTTAATACAGACCTGTTGTCACGAACCACCATCTGAATCAGTGTGTGCTTCTTCCACAAACACTGGGTTAAACCAAACATGTACTGAAAAGATTCAGACTTACTCCTACTTATCTCTACCCACTTGCGACTGGGCTCAAACAGATTAGTTTTGGACCCCCTTCTGACATTCTTTGACATATTCCACCCCTCACATTACCCTCCTCCTGTACTTTTTCCCGGGACGTCCGGAAAAGGAAACCACAATAACATTTCACCAGAGACTCCGTCAATATTATTCCTCGACATCTTCAAAGTGGGACAGAGGATATTGGAGCCTGAGCAGTCGGGTGGAGATAGTGTGTGTGTGTGTGTGTCTGTAGTCCAGCTGAGTGCAGAGACAGCAGACAGAGACAGAGAGCGTTCAGTGTGGCCTTCACTCAGTCTGACAGTGAGTCTCTGAAGTATGGCTGCCTAAAGCTACGAGCCACTCCTTCATATCCATCATACTCACATTTTCTTTGAAGCGCCATCCTTCTGCCCTCAGGTTAAACATCTCTCTCATGTCCTCACCTTTGTCCACACTGTGCATAATCCTAATTCTCCCACACACCACTAGGGGTCCCTGTGCACATGATAAACAAAACAGTTTGCACACACTTCCAGCCTCAGATACCGCTATCCCTGTCCTAGTTCACATTACCTCTTCATGTGGTGCAGCAGCAGTGGTTGTAATAGAAGTAGCACCTCTATCATTACATACCAATAGACAAGTAATGATGCCGAGGCCGAGGCGGAGAGCTAATGTTGGGGTTTTTGTGGCAGGACTTCTGCACAACATCAGACAGACAGGCAGCCGCGGAGCCACAAGGACAAGTAGACACAGGATCCTTTAGAGCTGCAGGGCCACAAACATTAACAAGGTGTCTTCACTCTCTCTCCCACCCCCTGCCTCTCATACACCCATATGGGGTACAGTCTGTGGACATGGGCTGATGGTGAGACAATGGATAAATGTCCGACAAAGGAGCAAGACTTCTTTATGTTGTTGTTTTGTGTCTCTTTGTAGTTGTTAAGCATCTCTCTGTGGGTTTGTTTCTCTTCGTGCTTTCTAATGATTCATTTTGTTTGATTGTAATTGGGATTTTTTTGTAGTCTGTGGTTGTTTTGCCCTCATCTGAGTCCTTTTGCATCTCTTTTAAAGTTGTTTTTTGTATCATTGCAGTAATTTCAAGACACTTTTAGTGAATTTGTGTCTTTTTGTAGTCATTTCAAGTCACTTTGTAGTTGTTTTGTGCCTCTTTCTAGTCATTGTGTGTCTTCTGCGCAGCTGGTTTGCATCCCTTTAAAGTTGTTTTGGTCTCTTTGTGGTCATTTTGAGGCCAGGGGGTCCCTGACACAATGGCGGCCTGTGTCCATTAGTCCCATTCAGTAATCTTTCCGATTCTGTATATGATGGATACACTCAGGAAAAAATATGCAGAGTCAATGAAAGTGGTGAAAAGTATCAGTATCTGCAGGGTTTAGCTGCAGATATACTTTAACATTCTGAAAATACCTTCAGATCGACTCTCTTTCTCCCAACCTCTCTCTGTAACGCCTCCCCAGATGTGCGTTCCGTAAGCGAGCGTTTCTGTGGTCTGCTAACAGAACATTAACTTTAAAGTCTTCTTTCGTCCCCGGCTATATGTGCACTATGCTGTAAGCACTGGCCCCCGTCCAGGAATCTCCTGCAGCCAGCCGCTCATAAGCCCTCTTCTAACCGGCCAAGAATGTGAAAAGCTCCTTCAAAGAGCAGCCCACTGCAAGGTGTGCTTAAAGCAAGTACCTGAGTCCGCAGGTGGTCATATTAGAGCCGATGAAACCACTAACTGAAATCCCACACCTGTCTCAGAGCAAGGAGAGGAAACAGAGTAGTGAGGGTAAAAAGGTTTGATTAGTCCAACATGGTTCTGCTGTATTATACGCTGCTCCATGCATCTAAAAACACTGAGGCTGTATTCAATAGGCCACTGTGCAGATGTGTAAAACAAAGAAATATTGACTCTTGGGCCTTTCAGATTCTCAGAGCTTGATGAATGGTGCCCAATAAAAGAAGTCAAAGGGTCAAAGGGCACAAGTGTCGCAGTTTTACAACGTGAAACTGTGTTAAAAGACAAGCTGATCAAAGACACTCAGCAGAAACGCCCAATCTGCCTCATCTGAATGGAAAATACAATGAGCGTACAGGGACGGTCAGCCGCTAACAAAGCTGCCCAGTAACAGAAGTGAGCGCCGAGTGGTGAGAAGAGGAGTGGAGAACATGGCCAAGGACAAAGAGCTGCTTGTCCGAGGTCTGTCTGCCATCGGGCTGCAGGGAGGGGCCCGGTGCCACTTGTTTGAGGGGTCTCCATGATAAATTTCCCACTACTTGACTCTGTCACACTGTCTGCCACTTGGACAATAACTGAGGTCATAGCAGAGTAGTGGAGCGTTGACATGGCGGCCTGCACAGTGAGGGGCCCCCCCGCTCCACATCATGACTAATACATCTTAAGAAGAGCGCTGGACTGGGAATAAATAAAACACTTTTCACAGTTGTCTTTACTTGGACCTGTTTATTTGTAACCATTAATCATGCACACGGGGTCTGAAGATCTCTGAATGTTTTGCTGCAGGGCTGTCAAACCGAGAAGAAAGAGATAAATGTAATCCTCCTGGAGAGGAAGCATATGACAACTTATGAAATATTGCTCATTAGCATGTTTAAAATGATTCCAGTGAAAACCAAAGAAAACTAAACTGTGGGCTGCCAGCACTGTGTACTACCTGAATGCTTCTTGAAAGAGCTACAGAAACTGTCCTCTAACAAAGAAATTCTGGACTCACAGTCATACGATTTTGTTAATTAATCGATTAGTTGAATTAATCGACAGAGCTGTAAAGAATCAAGCCAATGCACCACTTCAAACTTTACCAGAGCTCTTATTAGTTTCTTGGAAACAATCATTTAACATGAAAAAAAGCATTAAAATGATTAATTGAGTAAAGAAACTAAGACCAGAAAGGGGCGATTAGTCAGCTTATGGTGAGATTTGTGCCGGAAAATACGACAAACATAAAGAGAGCAGACATAAGGCCCTGTCTCTGCAGAATAAGTCTGTGAGATGAGGCGGAAAGAGATGAGAGAAAAGATAGAAAATAGACTTGAACTAATTAGTTAACCATAAAGACACAATTTGAAATACTTTAAAAAATACTACTACAGAAAACACTAATTAAATGCAAAAGTAGGCTTCATTCCATCAGGCCAGTACAAGTTAATGAATGCTTAATTTGTTTAATTAAAAACTAAGAAACATATAATACCAGGTTTGATATAAAAACTAAAACTAAGTTTCCATATGAACTCAGTTGAGTGTTACAGACATCGTAGCATACCTCAGTATATACTATATAAAACTCTGCCTTATAGATAGTGATATACTGTAGGAAAAAGTCCGCGCTGAATGAGGCAATGTCCAAACTCACACTACATTCAGCACTCTGCACTGTTTTCGAGTCTTGTGGGGCTTTACTCACGCAAACCTGTCATCCCTCTCTGAACCTGCGCTCCCTCCTCTTAAAAGAAGCAGGAGTAAGTGTGTGTGTGTGTGTGTGTGTGTGTGTGTGTACTGGGGTGGGGTAGGGGGGGTACTCAAGTCGTCCCACCTCCCTCTCTCTCCCACTCAAGACGCTCCTAACTTTCGGAGCGCACCGCGGAAACTCTCTAAAGAGTTTTCAGATCCTGCTTCAGGACTGCACCGAGTCAAAGGAGACAGAAAAGTTTTCGGACAGGAACAAACTCAAACTGAGCGGCGGAGAGCGTCAGGAATGGCGAAGGAGCGGAATGGTCCTCCAGCCGCGCGGCACATGTGAGCCAAGAGGCCACCGGTAACCGTTTATTTTTTAATTATTATTTTGAAAGGAGACGGGGAAAGGACAGAGAGGAGACAGCGAAGAGGAGAGACATCTGAGAGCTGACTGTCACCTCGACACGATGGTCTGTGTGCCGGGGTTCCGCTGGGTCTTCCTGAGCGCTCTCCTGCACACTGTGGCACCCTGGGGCGCACACCGACCGGACAGACCGAGGCAGTGCGACGCACCAAAGTCGGTGAGTCGTGTTTGGGCGCTTGAGCAAGTCACGGACAACCGATTTCTCCCGAGACAGACTCGTATCCAAACCCGCATGATGCGTAAGAGTTTGATCTCTCTGTTATCCAGCCTGGAGAAGTGATACAGTTAAGACTGACACTTGTTGTCAACTTTATCCAAAAATGTTCTTTCTTTATAAATTTTAAATAATAGTGAAAACAAACTTTGGTTTATTTTTTTTGGAGGGGGGCTTCTTGACAGTTTACCTCGTGTCGTTTCTCTTTAATAATAGCTGTGCTCTATAATGAGGTCAAAGGTTACGACCTTTTACAAATTTAAACACCTTTAATTATTAACTGATAGATCGATGTGCTGGGATTTAAAAAAAAAATTAAGAATGAAACTATCAGTTATAGTTACATTGTTGATGAGCGTTTCCTAATTACTGCATAAAATAAAAATATTAATAATATTAATAATATTTTTTCGGTATTCATATTTCGCTCAGTTACTACACATTGCGCCTTATCTCCAGTCATGCAGGTATTTCTGACCTGGCTCATAAATAACTCCTGGGCCTTATAAATTAAAGCAGTTGCCAAGAGAAATTGTTAAAGCTCGCCAAGTTTATGGCTGTTTATGTGACAAACGCGAGTGGGGGAACACCTTGAATTGAATTAATTTGGAAAAGTTTCATTGACCTTTGAGGCGTGCTCATGTTTCATTAAGACACTTATCATATTGGTAGAAGTGATGGATGTGGCTTGAAGTCTCACTGTGCGGAGGTGCAGCCGTGCAGAACAGTCCGTCCGTCCGCCTCCCACAGTGAATGCATCCTCGACACGAAAGGGGAAAAAGTTAATTAAAATCATGACTGCAGACATCCCATCCAACATGTCCCCCCTTGTGGAATAAAATTACCTCAGAAGCAGTTTTTTATTGTGACACTGATGCGCATGTGTGCGGATATCATTAGGGAGACACTAGAGTTTGTTTCATTAGTGCGTTACATCCTATACACGCGGATAACGGATCTGTTGTCAGAGATCACTGCAGACTTCGTGCTCCTTCCCTTCATGTGATTTGTAATGCGTCAGTACAGTGGGCTCTGTTTTCTGTTAAGAGTAATTACCCCCATAAAAAGGAGCCCTGCGCGTCAAGGCTCTCCAGAAACATCCACGCAGCTTTTTAGCAAAGGGGATCTCGCTCGCTGCCTCTCCTCAGGACACGACCGCACTTTCCATGTCGAGAAGTCTTCATTTATGGGCTACAAGGGCCTGAGCGCACACGTGCTAGTTAACGAATGACAAAATGCTGCGCATGCACAAAAAAAAAACCCTCTTTCCGTGTCACAGAAATATGACAAAGTATGCACTAATGCATCTGATGCAGTCCAAAGCCTTCCCGTCAGCCTGCAGTGTCGGCTGCACGCTGCCAATGTGCAAATTGAGTTAGAAACCTAGAAACAAACTGTTTAAACATCTCCGCGTAGAAGAAACGCTGCTCTGAAATTAAATATAGCACTTTCGATTTATTTCGTCGAGAGAGAGATTGCGCCAGAAATGACTGCACGTTCACTCGAGTTAATTATGATGATAGCAGAACATCCCACAAGTCGACTTCACTCGCCTTTGGCAGCCAGTTGAAACTCTTTTTTTTAACAAAGGCAGTGTTGGCAGCCTCTAGTATAATTGGAACACAGCTGAAGGAAATCTTGATTAAATTTTAGAAGTAAACATTTTCTAAGAATAACTTTATTTTACAGTAATGGGTTTCATCCCTCAAATGCCTGATTACACTGTGTCTCAGAAGCCAGAAGTTTGATATTGTTTATAGAAGTTAATTCTTTTTTCATATTTGAATAATGCCAACATCAAAGTCGCAACACATGCACAGCACATTTGCTGAGCACTTAACAAGAAACATATTTTAAAATGCAATGCTCATTTAGAACGGCTGTGATTATTTCATTTCCATTGGGACATTGTTATGTATAAAGATAACCGCACTAGACAAACACTTCCTGTAATATAAACCTTACAGAGGACAAAAACAGTGCCGTACTTAAGGCTGTCAGCACCACATCTCCCCGCCTGGTGTAAAAACGTTCACAAACAAAAGTATCACAGTGGGGTCAGAATGGAGAGCAGGTTTCTTACAGCTTTTTGGCTTTTATGAGCTCCAGTGCAGTATATTTGCACTGCAGCCTTCGAAATGCTTCCCAGGCCGAAACGAGGCTCTGGCAACCGAGGTATGCACCTCAACAATACACGGGGGTCTGTTTACAGCCCAGAAGGCCCCTCTATAAACCCCCTGCCCGCACCGCAGCAGCAAGCCCTGAGCTGACTCCACTTCATGCTTCCCCTGCCGTCATCTCAAAACGCTATTTCAATCTTTAACTTGCTGACCTGAGTGTATGAGCCAGTAAACCACAAC
>CAFUXE010001221.1:416266-438392 GCA_903364295.1 Serranus cabrilla | reverse complement strand
TACTTATTTGGTACCATCCACGTGCCGTACACTCGAGTCTGGGACTTCATCCCAGAGAGGTCCAAGCAGGCTTTTCACAACAGCCACAATGTGTTCTTTGAGCTGGACCTCACCGACCCTCTGACCATCTCCAAGCTGACCAGCTGCCAGCTGCTGCCCCACGGGGAGAACCTGCAGACTCTGCTACCTCGAGACTTGTACCGCCGCCTCAAACGCCACCTGGACTACGTCAAACACATGATGCCTTACTGGATGACGGCAGACCAGAGAGGCCGCGGCCTGTACGCTGACTACCTGTTCAACGCCATTGCGGGAAACTGGCAAAGGAAAAGGCCGGTGTGGGTGATGCTGATGGTAAACTCGCTGACTGAGTGGGACGTTCGGTCCAGGGGGACGCCTGTGCTGGATCTGTTCTTGGCTCAAGAGGCTGAGAGGATGAGAAAGACGACCGGGGCGGTGGAGCGAGTGGAGGAGCAGTGTCACCCTCTCAACGGGCTCAATTTTTCTCAGGTAAGAGGAATGAATGCTGGTTTATTTTCTCCTTTTTTTTTGCCTTTGCTTCCCAGTGTGTACACAGCTGGAATAGCTGGAGAAATTGCAAGAACAAGACAGACCTAGAGGGGGCATGAGTAGATTTAAGATTCTGTATCATCCTGCTCTCGCTCTGAAGACAAGCAGGCCGCGCTCTATAATCCACCGTTAAAGTTGACAGGTTTTGGGTGTTGCACCCTCGCTGAGAATGTGGGAGAAGACGATACAACAAGACAAAAAAAGAGATTAAAACCGTTCTGCTGGAGACAGCTTTATGGTTATGGATGTCCATCCACCTCGCAAAACAAACACCCAACAGCTGAATGTGCAGAGAGGGTGTCAGGCTGAGCAATGCACATGCAGAACAGATTAGAGAAGGTGAGAAGAGCAGAGCGCTCTCTCTTTCATTAATGCAGACTGTCTGTCTGGCTCTCTGCGGTATTGTGGGGCTCACACTGTAATCGGAGACTGGAAGATGAACAAAATAACCTAATTGCTTGATGAGCAAAGCAGGGGGAGTGTACCCATCTTTAATATCTTGTCTGAGGATAAAGAAATGAGGGGAATATGCATCCATTTAAGGTCTCCCTTTAGACACATTTTTAAAGTGTAAAAATACTCTGCTTTGATTAATATTTTGTTCAACATGGTTTTTCCACATTAATCATAAAAAGAAAAATTGAAAAGGGGCTGGAAGCTCATCTACTACTTCTGTCTTATTAAGAAAAATAGTGGACTTGGACTTTACCTGCTGCTTGCACTGGATTTACTGGTGAGCAGATGGCATTCTCCTTCTTCTCTCTAGCAGACATATCAGAGTGGTGATTGTAGTTTACAGCTTATAGCTTGTTAGCTTTTAACTGGCAATGGCTGACAGGGTTAGAGTTTGTCACACATACAGTAATATCTCCTATGATGTTAAAGTCCACTCAGCACTGAATTTTTTTGATGTTGTGACATACAAAATCTAGCTGGGTGACTGTGTGAATCTCCTTCAGTAGAGAGATGTGAAAACACCTCTCTCGTGACTAGCTTACCACAGATAAAAGCCAATAAAGAAAAACACATTTTTGAGTGGAGGGTGACTTTAACTGATTACTCAGTTAAGCTGCAAACTGTGGGAGGTCCCACAACAATCTGTGATGAGCCTCGACAGCACGCGGAGGATGCTCTGCTCTAATTTATGTTCTAATGAAACCTTTGATCAACATTAAGGAGGGAAAACATCTCAGTAAATGCATTCATGCAGAAATCACAACCAAACACATGTGCTGAGCATGCACGGCACACAACACACGAAGGCGCACATGCAAAGCTCCGTGCACGCACATTGGCGGTGCCTAAGCCTGCATGTGACAGGTCCGAGGGCTCCGGGGCTAATTTGAGAGGCAGTGGGCTCCCAGCCTCTCCTCTTTCATCAGCACCTCCTAACTACACTGTCAAAGTCCCGCTGCATGCCCTGCACATGCCTTTGAGCTTTACTGCCCCTAGAAATAAGCTCAGCAGGGCACACTGTAATAAAGCAGAGACGTGCTAATGCCGTTAGAAGGGCAGTCTGTAGTCTGTTATGTCCTGTAGACGTGTTGTTTTTATGATATCTTTCAGGGATTCACCTATAAAGTAATCTCAATCTAAGTCTCCCTAACGCTGATCTGTATTTAGTGTGGCACGGCACGGCACGGCAGTTGCCCCTAAAAACAACACAGTTTTAAATTACATCCTAACAGGGTTGAGTAGCAGCACAGTGTCCAACTTTAGAAAGATGTTTATTTTTCATGAGAACGTCTATGCGGCGATAAGAAGCAAAAACTATTGATCTTCAGGGAAAAGAACAGGCACTGGATTTACAAGAGATGGTAAGATTTTTACGAGACAGGTGTTCAAACTCAGATAAGAGCTTTATTGCCATGGAAATCCAGTCAAAATTGGATCATGGATAAGTTGAATTACACCCCACCAGAGCACTGGACTTCTGAGCTTCCAACACAGTAATTTCCAGAACAATCCGGAGCTGAACTGAAGCCGACATGGAAACCATTATTCTCAATTATAATAATTTGTGATTTAATCTGAACACTATGGTTGATTGATTCCCTCTACGCTTGACTGTAACAAGGATGAGGTCAGAAGAATGGATAGAGAAAGACAAAGAGAAAAGGCGTGGGTGGGAGTTAAAAGAAAGAGAAGTGAGACGCAGAGAGAGAGGAAGAGATAGAGACTGACTGGGGAATAAGAAAAAGTGTAAGGGGCTGAAAACGCAGCGAGACTCATGTGCATCGTCTCACCGCTAACGCTAATCTGAAACATGAGCAATGCTTTAAGGCAGATCTGAGTTGGGAAAGGTTCCAAACCCTGACGGCCCACAAATTATTTGTTCCCAATAAAAGCAGTTGCTTACAATATCCTGTAACTTTGACTGAAACGAGAGGCTCTCCGAGAGGTGAACGCTGGTGATTCATCATCTGTCACACTGTGGCTTTCTCAGAGGCACCTGGTCTCAGTGGTGCCAGTGCAGTGAGGCGAGCACCACGGGTAGACGGGTGGTCCAGCTCTACAGGTTAGTGACCTCATTCTTTCTGTGATGGCAGGAGGTGCAGCAATCTTACAGTTTATGGCGGTGGTGCTGATGGTAGCGTGGGAGGGACGGAGAGACGTTAAGTGAGCCAGAGCCCTCTTTAGACCATTGTGGTCTAACAAGCGCTCCGTCTGTCTGAACCCTCTCTTCAGTCTCTTCAGATCACAGAGAGGTGTGGATGTCTCTGTGAGAGGCAGTTTGGAGTTTGTGGAAACAAAGGCTGCTCATGGCGCATGGTTCTTCTCCAGTTGTTTGGAGGCCAATGCAGGTTGACAGCTGGGCGGGCCGGCCAGTACCCAAGTCTCAGTGAATGCAGTGAGCAGCCAGTAGAAAGTACAGTGAGCTCCAGGAGATGACTCCTATTCAGCCTTTTCACTCAAGGGCGGATCAATGAATTATCATTATGGCTTATTAGGTTGTCTATACAAATAAAGAATAGAGAACACATTAGATAATGCAAGGCCATGGTGAAAGGCACTTACAGTGCACGCTATTATGACTTTCCCTAGTGCACAATACTTACTAGTTATGAAGCACACACACAAACACACATACATACCATAGTTATATATATTACTAATCTAATTTAATTTTCCTCCTGCTTTTTTCTGACTTCTCTTACTGTCACTTTTATTTCTGAAAGGCGTGAAGATGTGCTCCGATTTAGCTACCATATATCAGATCGTCTCCTCACATGATCAAATAGAGACTTCACACTGGACACCAATTGTCAATCTATTAGCCAGCAATCATCATTTCATATCTGTGTATGTCACAAGCACCAAAGGAAATAACAAATGATTCATTTAACTATTTTATTTAGTTGTTTATACACAGTGTTTGCCCTAGCTTTACAGCCTTGGAGGGGCGCAGGTTTTTTTAGTAGTATTTTATAGTTCATGTAGATTCAGCATTTCATTTTGTTGTAGATTGCTTTTTTACGCAAAATATTTAAAATGACAGATGGAGTTGTTCATTCAATGGCACTCTTACTAGGGTAATCAGACTTTCAGTTTTAAGGTCATGATCTGATCAAATTTTCTTCAATTATTTTTCAGCACTGAACATTATGCCATTGTTAGACTGTCTGGAGGCTTGACTCGTACATATGAACAGGTCCTTGCCCTGAAAACATCATTCACATTTTCAAATTCCTCCTTGGCTACATGGTGTCTAGTGTGAAATAACTGTCGTTTTTTTATGGAATATATCACACAAAGGCTATATGTTAAATTTTCTGATTTTTTCAATCATACTTTTGCTTTTCGATAATTTTAACTGCAAGGTTTACGAGTTCCTCTTTGAACACAGGCGTTTACCCGAGGTGACAATCAGAATCACTTGCAGAGGCCCATTCCCGGCCCAACACGTTGTCGGAGGGCTCGCTCTCTCTGCAGGCCCCAGTGCAACCACACTGCCTGCACTGTTTGTATTTACTTAGTGGATTGATGGTGCACAATACCAAACCACAATGGCTTATTTGTGTGTTATTGGAGTTTAGATGTGGAACAAAGACGGCTTTAGTGCAAAGCTGCTTTTGGGAAACTTGAGGGCGGCTCCAGTCCTTGGGCCTCTCTCACTCCCACCAAATAAACACCCATATTTATTTTCCCTGGGTCACATTGCAGCCGAGGCCACTGGCCCATGTCGGGGAGAAATTACATCATATCGGTGGCGCCTGTCTCCTGGGCAGGGGTCAAGGGTCACGGCGGGAGGTGGTAGTGGAGCCGTGGAGCAACAGAGCGGCAAGGAGACTGGCAGTCTGCTGGGGTCAGTCTGGGCACTGAGCAGGCAGGCAGCGCCCAATCTGATAGAGAACCTGGCCCAACCTCTGACCACGCTGAGTTCCCATCAGCTCGGGCTATTTTGCGCGGTGACTTTTGCAACTGTGTGTGTGTGTTTGATGGTGTACTGTCTGTACACGCCACAGTTGTCACCTCAGGGCTGGAGAAGGGAGCTGGGAAAGGTTTTAAGGGATGGGAGGGTGACAGAATCCAGTTTCCTTGCAGCAGGAGGGAGTCCTCCTCTGTTTACAGCTACAGTGACAACCAACATGTCTATTTCAATCAGCGAACCGTCGCTCGGCTCGAGAGGACATCAGGTTGAGGTGTTCTGTTGTGCTGACACTGCAGCCTCACACATGCTGCGGTCACAGAGGGGAACTCTGAGGCCTGGAGATGTGGCTCAAATATCAAAACAATGTGTTCATACATGGTAAAATAATATAAAAATGAATTTACACACAGTGGTCATAAAGTGAAGCTCATGTCTGTGTGGGCCAGAGACATTTCCTTTAACTGTGTTTAGACCCACACAGTCTGTGTTTCCCATAACTCGCTATTACTTTATATGATATTCAATTTGATTTGTGTTTGTGTTTGGTTTTCCAATTCAGGTTGGCCCTCGTAAAGTATATGGCCCAAGGATATATATCAGTGATTCGAAAATGATATAAAAACAGTAAAAGTAAAAATACAGCACATATCCAGGAGGAATGCCTTTTCCGTACAGATCCAGAGGTTCCTGGCTGGGTATGGCAGTGATTTGATGAGCTTTTATGGTAAGCGGTGAATATAATGTTGTGAGCCCAGGCTAGTGAATGTCTGCTGGCTGGGCAAGAGTTGCTAAGAGAAACAGCGGCACTGAAATCAAAATAATATTCTCATGCGTCGTATCAAATCATGCAGATTGTGTTCTTTGGACCGTGTTCACCTAAACAGGACATCTTTAAAGGGAGGAATTAAGTAACATCCAACCTTACCCATATCCAAATATTTACATTCCCTGACGGGTGTGCAAGTTGGGGTTTGAAGCGATGTGTTGGCCGCAGAGGCTGACGGATGGAAAAAGCGCTTCTTTGTCTCCGCTCTGCTCTTCTTCTCTCTGACCTCCTCACTCCTTTTGGATCCTTCTTCTCTCTTCTCGCTCCCTATCTTTCTCTCTGACATGTCCCGAGGCTTCGGTTGTCCTGTTGCTAACCCATTGCTCATCTGCACACACGCAGAGTGGAAAAAAGGGTGGAGGTGGAGGAGGAGGAGAAGGGGAGGAGGAGATTACCTTTAAAGTGTGCTGGCGACATGTATCCCCTCTTTAAGCGTGACATCTGAGGGTGTTTCACATCTAAGCTATAATTACCTGCGCAAATATGTGGAAAACTGCGAGGCAACACGTATCGGGTCGATCATCTGGTCCTGTCGGCAGGCAGACGGCAGTCCCACTGTTGCACTAATGACTTAATAGGCCCCTTAATGACCAAATAGCCCGCTGCCATCCAGAAGCACTTAGACAATTATGTGCTGGCCAGAACACTGCAGGCTGACGGCGCGATGCAGGGAGGTAAAGAGGCTGAGAAAACAGGGGCGCTGTGCACTTGACAACTGAATAAATCACAATTTCTTTAACTGGATTCATATTTTGGGTGAAAAAAAAAACAAGAAAAGAAATAGTTAGGGCTGGTGATTGGGAGCAGGCAGCAGGCAAGAGCTGACAGGAACCTGGTACCATGCGGCAACAAGAAATGTTCCACTCAAACAAAATTTCAGCATTTCCGTAACTGGAAAACTGGAGTCAACGCGGCTATCACGATAACTCTCTCCACGCACTTATTTAACCAAAGTTGAAAGTGGCAAGTGCAGGATCTGAAGGTGAAGTGAAAAAAAGTCGTCTCTTTATTCTGGAGAATTCTTCCGTGAACTATTAACTTCGCTGTGATCTCCGTGCTCCTCTATAAACCCCGACAGAGGTCACATCCCTCCTCGCTCTGAGCTCTGTACCTGAGAGACCTGAGAGTAATGACTCCACCACATTGTCACTGCGCTGAATGCCTCTGAGGTAGTGAGTAAAGCGTGGCGGGTCAGAACGCTCTTCCATACTTTAGTGTTCAATGTGCCAAATCCTTCCCTCCTGCCTTCGCCCACATTCTCCCTTTGGTGGAGAGAATGAGCGTTCCTTTCTGCTTAAACGGCCTCACGTCACACTGTGGATCCATCTTCACTCCACAGTCATCTACTTTTCAAATGGGGGCTGAAGCTGCAGAGCACACGCCTACACACACACACACACGCACACACACTAAAACTGCACTCTGTTTCTGTATAATTATTTTGTCATCCTAACAGTGGAAATTGCAGTAAAGCGAATGGTGTTGGAGCGTGTTTTCCTGCAGGCAGGTAGTCTCAGAGACACGCACACACACATTATATTTCCACGATACATATTTGCTCATCACAACAAGGGAAACTGCAGTAAATTGTACAGAGCTGCAGGTTGTTTTCTATGGGAAGGGCAGGTAGTTTCCAGGACGGCTGAGGTTAATCTCAGGTTGTCTGGGCCAGAGGCTGATTGATCACAGACAGGAATGTGACTGACTGATTTCCTCAGAGACCCACTTGGCCCCTCTGGAATGTTGTTGTCTTTTGGGACGTTGTTGTTTTATAACCTTTGTTTAACCAGGTTAGCCCCGTTTAAACCAGGGGTCAGCGTGTGTATCCGGGATGTGATGTGTGCACTGCTTCAGTTTGTGCTTCGCTCTTGATGCTATCACTCATAATTACATTCCTCCCTGATAAGCTTCATCCAATTGCGACTTTATGAGCTAAATAAGCACTTTTGTTCATATTTATAGTCTTTGTATCAGGTTTTTGGACAATATTTTTGACAGATTAGTGGTAGATTTACTCTTGATAGAAGTCCATTTAATTAATTATCACGCGGCTGGGGCAGGATAGGAAAGAAAAGATGAGAATCCTAACACCAATAGGTACATTTTTATATATAAATATGCAGTTCTATGATAAAGAAATGCTAGTTTAATAAAATACATCACAGGATAGGAATGGGATGGGACAGGAGTGAAAATCCAAAAGAAATGAAATAAATGTTGACTGGTAGGTTAAGAGAAGCTAACAGGGGAATCCTGTGTCAAAGTCCATTATTTTTTCTGACAAAACCAACTTCCCACCTCTGCAGATTTTGTGGCCGTCACATTATTTCCTTGTTTCCTCCTGACTGACATACATCCCTACATCCTTTACGGAGCTTTGTCACTTAGATTAAAGCTGCATCCAGACCAAATCTGGAAATGCAGCCAACTTTATATATTCCAGTAGTTTCTGTCAGTGTTATTATAATCTAAACATCACCCATCACATTTCAAGGCATCTTAATGTCACAGCAGCTGTCTGGTTTATTTTGAACGCATGCTTAAATGTATGTGCTGAAACGTCTAATGCAGTTTTATAACTTTCCAAATAATCTGCTTCCAAACATGTAACACGTTATCCTGAATTTAATACAACAGACAATTGGTGCTAAATGGGACAAAGTAGGGTGAGTCTGAGTAGCGTGCACTGAGTTCTGTCCACACCATCTGCGTTTAAAATCACTGAGGAACCGAATGTAAACGCACAAAAGCCATAAAAATGTGGTATATTAGTGCAAAGAAACATAAAGAGTGAAAGAGCAGCACCGGACAAGTAACCAGACGACGTGGTGTATCGGTATCGCTCGGTGTGGGCGAACATGGAAAAAAGATTGCCAGTACGCCATGGCATGCAACTTTCCATGTCGGACGCTCGGCGGTCGGAGATGAACTCAGCGTCCCGGCCTGCCTGTGACATCAGCCACACATACTACCACACCTCCAACACACACACACTGGCCAACGGTCATAAATAGGTGCCAGAAGAGAACAACTGCGTGTATGTGTGTGTGTGTTGTGTGAGCCAGGCTTGTCGGGGATTAGGTAGCATTAGCAGAGCCCTCTCACTGAACCCGGTTTTAATGTGACCCATGCGTCTTCTCTGCCCCCTCTGCCTTGTCCCCATTATACACAACCCAGTGGAGCACTTCAGCTCACCTCTCTGTACCCCCCTCTCCACAAACGTACACGTTCCCCACACTCATTTGCACTTTCACACCATTTATTTGCATGATCCTGCAAGTCAAATAATAATGTTTCTGATGTGATTTTTAGGTTTATTTATCCAGTCAGGCTTGTGGGGAACATGTACGTCATTTTTTTGGCTCATGCCGTGTGTCTCACATTCATGCATATTCACACTTGGACCAGTCCTGTGTAAAAACACTTTGATTAAATGGTCTCACATAAAAAAGTGTTTTTTTGGGTCAAGTTTGGGTTATTCATGATTAACGAATCTACCACTGAGTAGCACTGCGTGTGTTGGAGTTTCAGACAGTTTCACTGTAACTCTGAGAAGAACAACAATAAACCTAGAAAGTTTTTTAAAGCCATGGTCTGAAATACTGTATTCCCATGATCAGCATTCCCAGCAATCATAAAGGCTCAACCGCTGACATAACTGGCCCAAAGTAAAGTTTCATAAACCTCTCTGAGAGGGTCAAGTGTGAAACAGGTGAGCAGGAGTTACATTACACTCTGTCTGTCATGGAGCAGTTGATATTCCAGCTTGGCCTTGTAAACTGATGATTTAAAGCTTGTTCCAAAATATAGCAAGCGGTGCAGGAGATGCTCATATATTTCACTTTAATAAAAGTAGTAAAAACAAAGTAGAGAAATTTGTTGATTATATTTCATATGATGAATCTGAATCTAAAAAAAACTAAAATGATCAAATAACTGTGGTCAAATATTTCCCTCTAATTGTAGTGGAGTAGAAGTCTGACGGAACAGAAAATGGAAAGTATAAGTGCCTAAAAATTATACTTCAGACCAGTCCTTAAGTATATGTGCTTAGTTAATTTTCACCACTGAATATAGCTACAATAATACGGAAACATAAATCCAATCCAGTGGCTGGTTTTGGCTGCCACTGACGGAGGCGTAGCCCATACATAAAAGGGTAACATTGCAAATTAGGGTTGTAAAAAGGTCCTTTTTGAACAGTTAAAACAGCACAGTCATTGCACTAAATGACACCTTATTTGTGACACCTTAAAGTCTGACGTTACAATTCAACAAACAGTTGAAACACTTAAAAGAGTTTCTGAAGATCTTGGATGGTATTCTAACAAAAGCTCAGTTTTCTATGATCTAAAGTGCAGTTTGTGTGCGGACAAAAGGCCAAAACACATAGAAAAACAATGTTTTTTCAAGGCTAGGCCTGAGTGTGCATGACCGGGCCCCAATTCCCCGACCAATGTGAAAACTGCCAGTTGGAGCTCTTGAAACAAGGCCCCACTTTAACTTTTAAGTTTATTAGTGAGCACATAAATCTTGTTATCCCTCATAATCTCCCCCCATGCAATTGAGTGGCATGACGCCCATTACACACCTCTCCACCTCCCGAGTACCTCTCAGCTGAAGGAGGCAGACAGGCAGACCGACAGGCAGCCAGAGGAGCAGGTAGAGAGACAGGGAGGCAGGAGACAGGCTCCAGTGCCATTAACGAGTCTTCAGACACAGATGTTCTGGTACCAGCACAAACAGTTTTGCAGGGATAGATTACTGCGCAGATAAGTGAATGCACAAACACAATACCTCACAGGTCAAACTGAGCTGAGTCACCACGTTGAAAAATGGTACCGTGTGTACACGCTTTGATCCTCCCGGTTTCAGGCACAGCCTCCTGTACAGCCTCGTTCCTCCCTGTAACACATAACAGAAGGATCTAAACACAGTGCGTCTGCAGCAAACACACTGAAATCTATATGTGGCTGCACATGATTGGGATGCATTTAAATGTATTTGGCTGCTTTTCAAACGCCAAACCAAGTTAGTGCGGATTAAAACAGAAGTGCTTGTTCCGCTTTTAAAAACTGATCCCAAAACAGCAGCTGACCACTTTGACGGACAGTCGGCCTCATGTTACTGCAGCCCTCAGCCTGCAATAAAGGTTCACTCTGTCCTTTATATACTTCAGACCAGCAACAATTAATGAGCTAACTGATCAGTTGAAAGACAGAAAAATAATTGCCAACTAATTCGATGGTCAGAAAATCCTAAAAAGGGATTTCCTTCTTTTCTCTTGAAATGAAATTTTTTTTTAGACCAAATGAGTAATAAATGAATTGAAAAAAAAATAATGTAGATTAATCAATAATGAAAATAATCATACGTTTCAGCACTTATATACTAATAATATATATCTACTAATATTTTGGTCATTATTTTAACTAACCCTATTTTATGTTGAGCTTATTTTTGCTTGTGTGTAAAGTAAAAAATGGTTTTGTTTAATTGTTGCAGGGAGCCTGAGACTTCTCTCTCATTGTGCATATTATGATAAATTAAGAACTTGAACTTGAACTAGCTCAGCATTTGTGCATCCAGTCCTCTGTTTCACCTTTTAAATTAGGGCTCCCAGAACTTTCTCTGAGCCGGATTGACGGAGGGAGCCAGTTGCCCTCGTCGTGCCCTCTGGATGACCCCGTCTCTCTGGCTGAAGCCCCAGTACCCTCCCCCCAAAGCCTCTCTGCACTGCTGTTGAACATGACTTTCAGTAACGACACAGGCCTGAGTCAATTAGTTTTGAAAATTTGGTCTTAACAAGATAAGCGGTTTAGCGAATACGGATGGATGTATGGAGATTACTTCTAGGTTGTTGTTTTTTTGCACTGGAAGATGAGTTCACTCTGTCAGGACAGTGACAAAAAGTAGACTGACGTGATGTCCAAATACTTTACTGAACTTTCTGGCACTCTTTCTATAGTCCCATGTGAAAAGTATCCATCTGCCACGTAAAAAGGGAGAAAAGAAAAAAATAATGATAAAGTTGGCTGCCCTGCTGTTGACATGTGACCTGGTCAATCCTTACCACGAGAGAAAGGACCCAAAGAAAAAAGGAAAAGAAACATAAAAAGGGATTATGAGAAAGAGAAGTGGAGGAACAGGGACAAGCAGGGAGTGAGGAGAGGCAGAATAACCCCCACGCTACTCAGGCAAAATGGGAAAGAAAGGAGAGGAAAAGAAAATTGTTCAATTTGGTGGTACTGGGAGAGAGCAAAAGCAACAATAACAGAGGAAACCTTCCACTTTATTCACTCGACAGATTCCTCTGTGCCAAAATAAAAAAGATAACAATGAAAAAAATAAAGGATGCTGCTGTGAAGTTTCTCCTCTCTTCTTTTGGTTTTGAGTTTCTCTCATCGCGCTCAATTTCACCTGTCATTCACCAGCACAGTTTTTCTACCTTTCCCAAGGCATACGCTCTCTTGGCGTCCACTGGAACAGTTTAAATATAATATCCAACATATGGCAGAGTTTATGGAACGTAAATGAGATGAGAAATCAAATTTACTTAGAGAGTCGTAGCGGGACTGTGGTCTCCGAGGGGTGCCGTTGTTTAGGGAGAAGTTAAATGATGGGCAGCTGTAATTACAGCCACAAACTGAGCAGGAGAGCTGGAGATGCAGAGAGAGAGAGAGAGCCGGGAGGAGAGGGAGAAGTTAGGAAAGAGGGGCTCTCTGTGGGTGGCTCTTTACTCATTTTTCTTCTTCGCTCCCTCTTGTGGGCGTGCATCATGTGACGATGTGTAATTGGCCTGTGGTCACACCAGAGTTGTGCAAACAGATTAGCAGGGAAACATGTCAGCCTGAAGGGCTGTCGGAGGTGAATGTGTGTGTTGTGTGGATCACAGATGTGGGACTGTGTGGGAAATGGTTTGATGGAGTAAAACCTTTATTAATGGTGAACAGGTGGGGCAGTTGACTTTGTCACAGACAAATTTGTTGTCGTGGGCTACGGCGGGAATGTCTGCAGCTCAAGACTTTATGCACAGTTACACATGCATATTGAATATATTCAGCCATACACAGATTTTCAACGCTTCATTTGCATTCACTAAATAAAATTTATGTCTGCACTCAGATATTCCAGAGGTTCAGTGTGGTTTTAGGGACGCTTGAGGATACAAATCTTGGTTTCTGCCATAAAGCCGGGCTAAGCTGCACCACAGCTCACACTGAACAGAAGTTCATTGTGTGATCAGCCTGGTATTTCTAAAACCTCTCTCAGCACACACACTATACACTCCACAAGCTCCTTTTTTATATCATGAGGGGTATTGATAGTTTAGAAGCAATAGTTTGACAGTTTGGGAAACACTCGCATTCACTTCTAAGCCGCAGTCAGCAGCCACATCAACTAGCTTAGCTTAGCATAAAGACTGGAAATGTCTGGCTCTGGCCAGTGTTAAAATATCTGCCTACCAGCACCTCAAGACATCAGATATTAACATGTTATATCTGTAAAGCAGTTTTTTGTGTTACTTTACAATTCCTTGGCTGGGAAAGGAACTTCCTGGAGTCCTGCCAAAGTGCCGGGCAACCAGTGGAGGAAAAAGAAAGAAAGAAAGAGATATAACATGTTAATTACTGGGCCTCAGACATGCTGGTACGAAGAGTCCTTAGATTCCCATTAAGTTTTTTAGAGAATAAAAGGGGAAGAAACTGTCCACTGGTGTTCTCAGCTGAAGTTGACTCTGGGAAAGAGACAGATATGTGAGTTTAACTTGGCTGAGGAAAGTCGGTGTGTAAGCAGACACAGTTATTGGTTTCTGATGCCCCTGTCAGCTCCGTGCCAGACCACCTGCCTCTGGGTAGTAACAACACCCCATAATATACCACCCAAAGTGGATGGCAACCATATTTTACCCTGAAATACTCCAACCCCCTTTATATAGTCCCTTTCACACATGCACTGCAATCCTGACTTATCTAGAAATCATCTGGAGGAGCTGTACGTGAGAACACAAATGTCTGAATCAGTTGGTCCAGATATTAAACGGACTTTTCCCTGCCAGCTCTGAGCACAACTACAAAGTCCTCGTCCAATTGAGCCCATGTGTGAACAGAGAATTCAGTGAGAATATTGATGATGTTTCTATCATGCGACTGCTACAAAAAAACAGAAGGATATCCAAAGATGAGGAAGAAAGGATATTTACACAAAGATGCCAAGGATATGTCTAACTGGAAAGACAATGCAATTCAGAAGCTTCTGTCAGTCAGAGACAATGCCAAAACAGACAAATTCAAGTTTTCAGCAGCGAACCCGCTCTTCCCAGGTGCCACCATTCCCATAAACCAAATGTATTTCCAGTAAAATCCTGTTGTGAGAGTTTATATGAGAAAACAGCTTGTGTCTGTATTAACAGGGGTTTCACTGTAAATAAGAGTCTGTCATTTCTAGCAGGTGTCTAGTTTGTGTTACTTTCTACTTTCTAGGCATACATATTTGCATTTTTTTTTAGAATTCTTATTAGTTTTCTGGAAACACTTTCAATAAACAGAAACTGCCTGCATTGACCCTGAGACCAATCCTTGTCAATAAGTAGAGAAGGCTGTCGGACTGATCCATGCAGCCACATGGACCTTTCATGGATCAGGTTGACACCGCTGGAGTACAATTTCAAATAACTTTTTAAGAGGGCACTTTTCCACTGGTTTTCTCTGGCTGAATCCTCAAAGTTCACAATGGAATTTGGTTTTGCCATGCATGGCATCCGTCCCTGTTGTTCCAAACTTTATTGTGCTGGCGTGTCTGCCAGTGGTGAAGAGCTCCACAGAGAAGCTTCCTCCCTCGTCACTGGTCTCTAAAGGATGTGGCTTTAAGCATCTCATGTCACGCTGCAACTTTACAGCATCTGATAATATGAAAAATATGGACTGGGCGCTGCGTGAGCCAAGCAATGTTCTGGATCGGCATGAACAAATCCTATGTTTTTGATAGATTTTTCTGATGTTGATTCCTCAGGTAGTAGTGTCAACGCCTCGGGCGGCCGACAGAAGCCTCACAGACAGACAGACGGTGCAGGCGTGCGTGCCATTGTTGACAGCCAAAAGCTAGATCTTTGTGAAAAGCTCACAGAGAGCGAGTGAGTATTGGAATGGAAACACAAGTCTATTTTATCAGCTTGCCAAGATGCGAGAGGGAGAGTGCATGAGAGACGCAGAGAAAGAGAGACGGAGAGAGAGGCCAGGCCCCCTCAAAGCCTCTGTAGTCAGCTCTGGTGACGGCCAACCCAAGCACATGAGAGCAGTGTGAATGGCTTTTTAATGCCTGCTAACAGCCGGGGTATTTAGTGGGATGGGTGGATGAATGAAGGGATACGGTGAAGGATGGGAGGGATGGAGAGAGGATGAGAGTGACGACAGTGTTTGGACACGAGGTCCCAGCTGACCACCACTGCAAGGCCTCTGCCCTCGCTATATACGCTCCACTGCTGCCGGACCCGAGTGCAGTCTGGGCTCCACGCTGCTAGCGATCACAGTTTTTAAAGCTGTGGTCGGTTCTCTGACTCCAGCCTCATTTATCTTGGTCGTGTCTCCGTATTTTTCTTGAGGTCTTGTTATTTTGCCTGAGACTGACACAAATGAAGTCTCAATTATGTGGAAATCACAGGCGTAATTGCCTTTATTGCTCTGCTGTCCATAGATGAATGTCCAGCTGGCTACTGATTATACACTCACTCAAATTGGATTTATGTGCTGTTGAGAAATGCTGTCCAATATAAGTAGGATACAAAGTCCAATATACTATCAATAACAATCCTGACAAATTTGCACCCTGTTGTGGCAACGGTCAGAAGGACGGTCTTTGAACCGACTTGGACTCGACTTTTGTTTGGTCTTGGCTTTGACAAAGTCGATCATGACTGCAGTTCTGATTTACATTTTCCTCCAGCTGCTTCGAGACAAAAGCCGCCCAGCACAATAACTCTGCATGAAACCTAATACGCCTGCAAATGTGTCTGTTAGAGGATGGCGTAGGAGTGAAATTATCACAAATGACTCTCTTTGTTTAGTCTTTTCACCAATTTCTGAAGAATTCAGAGTACATGATATGACTGTATATTGTGATCCTCGGTGGTTTAAAAGACAAATGGCAACGGTGTGTGTAGAACATACCACCCAATGTGGATGGGAAACATATTTTTTCCTGAAATACTCAACAACTCCTATATGTCAGTATTCACCATTTAATATATTGTCTAACTTGGGCCACATATGTGTTACTTTCCAGCACAAGATATAAATATTTAATGTACATTTTTATCTCCTCCAGACTTGCTTTTGGCGGTCTGTGTGTGTGTGTGTGTGTGTGTGTATTAGTCCATCTGTCTGTAGGTATGTCTACAGTTCATCTTTCAAACCACTGGACCAAGCATCTTTAGATTTTGCACATTTGTACTGTATGTTCGAAGACCTCTCATATCTGCAGGGATTTATTGATGGTTGTTTATCATCACTATCCGTTGCTGACTTATCACTTCTTTTAACCAGCCGGTAGGGGTTGCATGTTATCAAAAACAGCTTCAGATACATAATACAGGCATTACTGACAATCAGTTGTATACATAATCTGTATGTTCCAGGCTGCATTCTGGTCTATGCAGCAGGTGTGTATCGCAAAACCTCATGCTTTTCATTTTGGCGCCCCGCAAGTTTGTCAAATTTGTGTTTATCAGAAAAAACTACATCAAGATGTGTAAAAAGTCTAAGTGGAGTTTGGCTCCAGCAGAGCTATGCAGGAGATTCTCCAAGTCTGCACTCTGCTCAGTGACCTTTTCAAGTTTATAAGTATTTATACGGCGATTGTGTTGTTTGTCCATTTATCTACATTACTGGAAGCTATTTATGCTTCTTAGTAGACAAATGGTGAGTCTCCTGTCAAAAAAAGGTTTATGCATTTCTAAAAAGACATGACCGCTGACCTTTACTAATAGGTTTTCATTATAAAAAATGGCATGCTCGCTCTCCAAATAGTACAGTATGTAATTTGTGTGTTGTGTCATTCGCTGCATGTAATGGATTAGTTTTGTGCTGCACTGCCAAGACAGCAAGTTGAGCCAAATAAAGGGAGTCTATTGCTGCTGTTGAAGAATGCAAACTTGCATGTCCAAAAGGTTTCAATAAATGAGTACTTACGTTCTGACTGAACAACAAAGGATTTCGCGAATCATTTCATTGGCCTTGGTGTCATAAAACTCAGCATATGCAATGAATAACTATGTTGTGTATCAGTCCAAAAGAAAAACCACAAAGAGCAAGAATCCATTTCTATCATGTTCATCAGAGGAGGAAAACTGATGTAAGAGACTGGTCAGGTCATATAAACCACATAAACTTCACTATCTTACCTCAACCCGGCTGCTGTTTACACAAAGCGGCCCCTGACTCAAACAAAAGCTGGAAGGCTCCATGGAAACTATGGGAAGAGAAGATGAGAATGATGAGGAGGGGAAGGAGAACGAAAGAAATCGCAGGAGGTGGTGAAAGAGGAGAAAGAAAACAAACAGAGAAATTAAAAAGCGCTTTTTCATTTCGAGTTCATATTATTCAAAGAGTCCTGTAGCTTCTTTTCACTTCCTACTGACTTTCTGCAATCTATAGTGTTGGACAGTGTGAATGTCTCGCTTCTCGTTGTATTCATTGATTTCTACTGTATATAGTTAACACGTATCACGTTTTTAAAAAATACACATTATAGTCTACACAGAATAGAGAATAGTGTCTATCGAGTGACACCACAGGCTAAAAAATCAGGGGTTCCTATAATTAAAGCTAGAGGTTTGGAATTGGAAGTGTGGTTGACAAGTGTAAAAAGTATGTGGTGATTTGCATAGTTTGGGTATAAAGCATGTCCGAGTTATTCTCATTTAAATTACTAATTGTTCAAAATGCCAAGACATTAGTGGGTGTTAAAATGTTAAGTTTGGGTATTTCTTTTTGTGTGCATATAGTTTCACTTTTATATGTATCTGACTTATTTCTATGTAATTATTACATCTGCCAAGGAGGTTATGTGTTAGGTATGTATTTACAGCAGTTTTACTGAAAAACTAATTACATTTTTGGATCTAAGTCAAGGGGCGGATACACTAATTATTTTTATTATTTTATATTTTTACTCTGTAAAATATGGCATTTGTGCTGCATTCATCTAGCATTTACCAAAGACATTAGTCTAGTATGAACCAACCCTAAAACTCACTAATATATTGGTAGTTGTTTGCTAGGAAGACACCACATCATGTAATTCACTAGTTTGTGGTATTCTGCAAGGACGAGTAGCGTAACTCTTAAGTTTAACTTAAAAAGCAGAACTGTTTTTTCAGCAAAAAGTCTGGTCCGCCTGAACGAAGACTCGCTGAACCCCCAAGGCCCCCAAACGGTTGAACCCTGTGGCATCAAATGTGGCATTTAAGCTGCTCCTCCTCTCACTTCACCTACACCCACACTCCAACCAGACAGATTATTTGTCAAAAACCATCAGCAGGTTCTCTGAAGGACAAAAAATAAATTTAGAAAGTGTGAAGTCTGGTTTAGGTCTGCAAGATGTTCCAGGAATGTCATCCATCTTCACTTGGGCTAACCTGGCATGGTGCAGACTGTGGAGACGGGAGTTCTTTGGTTGGGAGCGCGCCAAGTTTTGGAGAAATTTTCAGGCATGTCTGTTGAAATGGTGGAAGTTCCCCTTGCTTTTCTTTTAAAAAAAAAATGCTTTTCTTGGATTGGTTGCTGTCGTCAGTTCACCAGTGATTGTGGATGAAATCATTTTGAAGGATGTCTGGTTTGGGTTCAGCTTTTCTGGGGCAGCACTGCCCACCCAGGAGGACCCTGCTGATCTGGCTCTTGTAAAAAGCAACTCTAGTATTCCACTTTCTCTCCCAAAGAAACACAAATAAATTCCTTTTAATCAGCCATGGGTTCTTTGGGGGCTCATTTGGAAGGAATGTAATTGAAACTTAAGGTATAGTTATTCATAAGGTAAATGTGCTTTGGTCAGCTTGATTTCTCTCTCCCACAGCTGGCCTTTGATATACCCGGGGGTGATCTCGCTGCAGTTTAGATGAAGACACGATTATTAGAGGCGGCGTGGAGGAGGGCTTTGAAACCGCTCGCTCTCTGAGAATTGTAAAACTCACGCAGCACGGTAGATATTTCAACAAATGATTAAATACAAACTCTCCGATATCATGAAAGGTCCTTGGCTCTGACCTCCTGTCTGTCTTCTTTCCTTCTTGTCCGCTGCTCTCTGGAATGCTGAAAGGGGGAAAAGGTCCTGAGTTCAGCTCCTCTGAAAGGGGATCCAAACCGCGTGCTAACGAGAATGCCAAGCCTAACAGGGACTGACAGCTCATCGCACTGGGAACTGCTGTGTGTAAATGTGTGTGCGTGAGGGTTGGGGGTTGGTGCCGGAGCGTGCCAAATATCTGTGTGCATTTATTATGAGAAGGCAAACATCCCTGGTGAAGCTTAATAACTCACTTATATTTTCACACGCATGCATGCAGGAATGCACCCACATAAACACAAGTGTTTAATTGCACACAATCACACAGACACACTGTTCACATGCATCAATCAGTCAGCAATAATAATCTAAAAGGATGTCTTTCCCCCAGCTCCACCTAACTCCATCGTGGCCATAACCACCAGCTTTCTCCGCTCCATCTATCTGGGCTCAGATGAAAAGCAGATGGGTCACAGGGTAGAGAGAGAGAGACAGGAAGACAGACATGAAGAGGAATAAAATGGGTGTAAAGTCAGATGAAGGCTAAGAGGTCAGATTTAGACAGAAGAGACGAGAAAGCGCTTAAGAGAAATTATCCAGGGAGAACGAGAGCGAGAAGGCAAAAAGGTCATGGAAGGTTAAAGAGAGAGCTAAAGAGAAAGTGAGACACCGACAGAGAGCGAGAGGGAGATAAAGGCAGCTGAGGGGTCAGGCTGGGAGCGAGGGAACAGTCAGCCATTTTCACATGAAAGGAATCCAACCAATCCCCTCAATGATAAACATGTGTCTGTGTCACCCGTCCCAGAACTCTGCTCTATTTATGTGTGTGTCTGCGTTGTTCACCGTTACAGACACTCTGACTCCCGACAGTGACAGAGTACACACACACACACACACACACACACACACACACTGACACCTCGTCCACCATTGCGACTACAGCGGAGGAAACGTAGCATGAGTGTGAAGTGACACAAGCCATCGCACCCTCGACACAACACAAGAGCCAGACAGCCAAGCATTGTATCTCCTCCTCTTTCCCTCTGCTCCTCTTTCTCTCTCCCTCAGTCCTGTCCTCACTTGCCTTCCAGTCTCTAAACCAGTTGGCCACTGGTCTGACGAAGATTTTGCCATAATTTCACGAGTTCCAGTGTAGCCAGTGGAAATCTGAATAAGGGATATCCCAATACTTTCTGTTCAGTGCACAGGTCCCATTAGCAATTTGAGACATGAGAACGGAGTTAGAGTTGTGATACAACAACTGGATACTTAATAATTAAGTAAGAAGCTAAATTGTCAGCATATGATAGCCAGTGGGTTCTGAGAATGCACTTTGGCCGATGCTTTCCGCCTCTTTCGCTCTCCACATGGACTCTTTACCAGCAGTCAACTGAAACTCACTCAAACGTGATTGGTCAGTTCTACTCAGACCACAAACAGACAACGAATGGAAACCAGAATGCTTCCAAAATACCAAAATCTTGTCCCACTGCCTACAGATGCTGCATTCATATGCAGATATCAGTTTATAGAGATTACTTGCCTTCCAACAAACCTCAGGGAGCAGAAAAATAACTTCATGAAATAGGAGGCAGAAGTAATAAAGTAATACAAAGACCTTATTAGACATGTTGCTGGGGGATGTTTGGTAGCTTCCAGGACACTGTCTATATGATTTCTGGACTTTACACACACACAGCAAGTGGTCAGTGTCTATGCGGTAAAGGCATTTTGTTTTGTTATCTGAACCGACCTGTGCCCGCTGGATTAATGTAAGCAGAGGAACAGAGTCTGTTTTACTCTGGGTCATCTATTTCTGTTCACGTCTGTCTGGAGGTGCTGCTGAAGCTGTTGAACGACTGGCAGAAACCTACAGACACTATATCTTCTCTAAAAAGAACTTGAGGCGCCATGTTGAGTAGAGTGAACCAGACTCACACCCGAACATCATTTGTCTGAAACCCGCCCAACCTGTCAGGTCCCAAAGGTTCCAGTCAGGCTCGGGTCGGGATCCACAGTCTAACCAATACCACGTGACTGCAACATCCCTGTCTGGGATCTGACTGGAGGCCTTTGTTGCATGTCACCACGCTCCTTCTCCCCATATTTACCATCTAACCCTTTACTGAACTGCATTATAAATTAAAAAAACATTCAGTATTTTTGTGTTAAAGCTGACATAATTTCTGTCTTTTATTAAGTCATCTTTTTTAAGACTACCTCTCTTGAGTTATTAAATAAATTTGCACCTGCATAGATGACTTGGCCTATTTGGATGTTTCCTATTTGGCTCACGCTGCTTTCAAAACTCAGATTCAGCATGCGCCAACATCACAATAACACAACAGTCTGGATTTCCAGACTTCTTTTATAGCACAACTGCTACTGGCATTCGACCTAATATGACTCACATTTGTGGGAGTGTTTGCTGTTGAGATCAAGAAACTTTGGAGTTAAACGTCTTTTTAGTGTTGACATTATTTTGTCATCTGGGCGCTCCCTCCCCATTTCCTCTACTCCTCTCTCCTGTCCTCACCAGCTCTCTTCATCTCCTCTCCTCATTTAGGACCTTAGCAGTAAAAGTTGAGGTCCCCTCTCTGCACCCTCTCACCCCGAGACGGAGGTTGAGAGAAGGGCCTCTGTGGCTCTCTGTTGACTCAACCACCTTCTTGGAGAGTTGCCATGGCCACTGCCAGCCTGGCCTGAAATGAACCAGGTGGGGGTGGGGCTGCGGAGAGCAGAGGGTCAGCGAGGGAGAGGAAATGAGGTGGAGAGAAAGGGATGGTGACCAGAGGGAAAGGAAAGAAAGAAGAGAAACTGGGAGGGTTTTGTTTTGGCGGGGTAAACATTCTTCAGCTTATTCCTGTTGTTCAAAAGGTAATTCCCCTGGTCTGCAAACACCAGTGTGTGTCTGTGGGAATTTTCTGTCTATCATGTGTTTGTATGTGTATGCATGTTTATACCAGTGTGTGTTTAATTGTGCGTTACTTCCTTTATGGTATTTTCACAACAATGGCTGTGGTGGACAGAGTATTTATTTGTGGGAGCAACAGAGTACAATCATGCTTTTCCATTCTTCTGTT
>CAFUXE010001221.1:393726-410634 GCA_903364295.1 Serranus cabrilla | reverse complement strand
GAGACTAAGTAACTAGTTCTGATAAAGTGCCCTCTAATAATTCCAAACCCTTTCACACTTCTCTGTATTTCACACATCGAGGAAGAAGAGAACAATCGCCTAGCCTACAATTTGGAGGCTCCACCACCAACAGCTAGCTTAGCCACTGTCACTGCACGCAGCTCTCTGCGGGCTTCACACACACTCCAGCTCTGAACAAAACCCAGCTGGTTCCTGAGCGTGGGCTTACCAGGATCTAGCTAGCCAGATAAGAAGACAGCATGCAAGAAGACAAGTTAGGAGTTACAGGAAGATGCATTCCTGCTCTTTGGCAGAGGCCAAAGAACTTGTCCTAGATCAGTCTCACGCAGATGCATGCACGCAAACAGACCAGCGTACTTCTGTCTTTGTGAGGACTATTCATTGACGTAATGCATTCACATAGCTCCTTATGCATAAGGGTAAGAGGCTAAGGGAAACCTAAGTCTAACCTCAATCTTACAACCAAGTCTTAACCCTCAAAGAGACGTCTGAAGAAGTGAGGACTGGCGGAAATGTCCCCACTTTCCACAAATGTCCCCCTGAGTGTTCTGGTCCTCACAATGTAGGAAGTACAAGTACATACACACACACACACACACACACACACACACATGAAATTACGATGTACAGAATGTAGCATGGCAGGAGGTTAATCCTCCACTCATTACTGTAAGAAAAGATGCAGCCAATAAACATTTTCCAGCACTAAAAATACTTTTTATATCTGTCAAACACATCAGAGGTCTCTCTGGTGGTCCTACGGTTGTTAAGTGCTGGCAAACCTAAGTAGGCAATCGTCGGGAAGGTTGTATACATTTGTGTGTGTTTGTGTGTTTCTTTCCATGCTTCATCGAAGGCAGCTTGTTTTCATTGGGGAGATGATTTGAACTCTGCTTCCTCATGGAAGTGCTGACAGAACGTTTTGAAATGACAGAGTAGCGTGACCCCCACTCATAGTGTGATTTCCCCCCTGAAAAAGCCTTATTTAACACTCACTCACACACATACAAGGCTCGTTCAAATTCATTGTCCTAAGGTATACATTACAATCTTGCTCTGTCTGTCTCTGTTTTTCTGCGGGCCAAATATGCTTGCATGAAATTGAACATTTCTCCTGCTGATTTGCCGTGAAATGGTGCGCTTGTGTGGGATTACGCCGCGTTAGCTTCAGCATCGAGTCAAATAGAGCCGTGACTGAGGGAGAGGAGAGGAAGTTTGGTCCACCTACTCCTCCTTCTGCCGCTCCAGTCTATTAGACACTCAGAGCACTGTGCAATTTGGATAAACTCTGCAGTGAAGACAGACACATATGGAAACACAAACACGCTGTATCCACATGCATGCACGTATGCACACAAGCAGTAAGTTACAAGTGCGTGTGCGTGTGTGTGTACGAAGTGGAGCACAGGAAAGAGGAAGGACATGAAAGCTAAATAAACAGAGATCAGTGACAGTGGTGGAAGGAGAGCCGCCATGAAATGAAAGAAAAGAGAGAACGAGGGATGGGTGGGAGAGAGATGAAGGGTTTGTTGCTGAACTGTATAATCTAGAGATTTGTCATTGAGATCGCATAACCTGGGTGGGGAGAGGGAGGAAGGCTGGTGATTGAGGGGTTGAGGACTGATGGAAGATGAAGAGTTGTTTTTGGAGGGATGGGGACAGGGCTGAGGATGGAGGGGCTTTGGGAGGATGAAGAAGGGAGAGATGGTGGAGGACAAAACTGCCCAGCTGTGCTCCAGACTGAACAGATAGGAGGAGGAGGTTTAGGGGCGATAGGTCTGCTCCCTCCTCTCGTCTCTCTACCTCTCCTGGTTAACTGTAAACATCTGGCCTTTTTGTCCTTTTGTCTCTTATGTATTTTTACATTATACCTCCCTCACTCACCCACCCAGCCCCCTCAATTGTGTCTCTTACGTTATTTCATCTCTCGCACTTTTTATCTCTCCTCCTCCTCCATTTATCTTCTGCTCCTCACATTCGCAACATGCAGATGTTTTCATACATAACACCTCTCTATCATATCCATTTAATATAAAACTACACTTTTGTTTATAGCTATGCTCTGCTGCATTATGCTACTAAAGTGTCCGCTGCTCTGCAGGGGGAATCTATTCTGCCTGTCAGTACTGCAAACAAGAACAGCTCAGTCTTGGACTCTAGCTGAGGTGCACACAAAAACTCACAAAGGAAAAATCTGTTTGACAGGCATTACATCATTTGAACATCATGAGAATGATGTGTGATGATTGAAGGCTGCATGCGTGCTCGACTTGCACGCACACACTCTGCAAGGACTCGCGTCTTTAAACGAAATGAATTCAGTCACCTGGACCGGCTCCTACTAACAGTTTGGACGATTGCTGTTTCTCAATCTGGATCCGGTTTTTCTTCCATTACACAATTTATGTTCATGCAGGAGATTATGTGCTGCTCTCGTGTTTCAGCCGGACTTCAGATGTGGACTTTGCAAAGGACAAATCATTCTTTGGGAATTATTCTGTCTAAAGACATTAGTCCAACCAAAGCAGACTGGGGGAGATAAGAGAGAGTGGTCGGATCCTGGTTAGGGGCCGGGGAGGCATGTTTTAAACATACACGGCTGTTTCTGCCTGCTTCTTTCTCATGCAGCAGAGAAGACGCAACTCATCTGGTTTGGATAGCATCACACATCATAATAGGAGCTGGATAAAACCGATGGAATTCAAGGAGAGTTTCGCTCTCGGAAAAAATAAAGCAGACTGTAAAATGTGTTCGGATTAGTGGAGGCCATGATGTTAGAGTGGACTGCGAGCTGTAGGGGGAGATAAGGTCAGAGTGACCTGATCTACTGTAGATCTTAGCAAGTCCTTTAATCTTATTTTCACTAAAAAAAAGCTGAAGACATCTGATGGTGGGTGAGGTCATTTAATTTGCTTCAAGTGCTGTTTATTTAGCATTTTATCAGTGATCCCAAAGAAAATACAAATGGAACAATATTGAAAAATGATGAAAATGATACAGCTCATCTCAGTCCCGCCCCCACTGAAGGGAAAAACAATGAATTGCGACTTTGTTTTGTGTGAATCCATGTTGATTCTGTCCCTCACACACATATGCATATTATCACTTTATGCAATCATTCATTAAGGATTTCTACTATCTGGAAGAAACGAAGCTATGTGTTTTCTGGCCACATGTTGGTGAATATAAATTCAATAATTCAATTTTTGCTCCCCAACAACTCCTGAAGGAAATATCTGAAATATCCAGCTGATAACTGTGTCTTTCTGCTGTTTGGTGCAGAGCTTTTGCATTGAAAACAACTGCCTGCTGCAGTTTGAAACAAAGTTGATGAGAGTGGTGGGAGTGAACCCAAACTATTGTTGTGGGTCGTAAAAAAACCACAACAATGAACTAAAAAATGCTTGAACACTCTGTAGAACAAAAGCAAACTGCAGAGTGAGGTTATAATTCTCTGTGAGTTTGTAATGGATGATAACAATTAATGCACACAATCATTTCATATATTGATGAGATAAAAATGCCTGTGCATGCTCGTAACTCATGCCTCGGTGTCTTGCAAGAGTACAAACAAAGCTTTACTCTTGTAATGTTCAGCTGTGTTGTGCTCATAGACTAACACACAGACCTGCTCCTGTTCAACAGCCCTGGCTCCTTGATGTTGAGAGAAAACAAAAATTAGCACAATTTCCTTTTATAATTTTCCACCCTCTGCTTGTGGGCATTCACTGCAAGGGACCAGCTGTGTGCTTTTTCAGTCCGGATCAAGTGATACTTTATTATTTTCTCTGTTTTCTGGGGAGGCAGGAAAGCTGGGATGACTGGCGCAGCGGCAGCGCTGCCAAGTCAAACAGCAGGGTTTATTTGTGGACAAGTGTAGGGGCGACACCCACTCCCCCTATTCACTGGAGACTCTTATTAAGAGAAGAGACAGGAGGCTCTGGGGACTGGAGGGGCGTACACAGTATGTGTGTAGGAATGGGTGCCTATAGGTCTGGTTTTATAGAAGGAAAAAAGGTAAACAAGAGGAGAAAGGAGTATAGTAGTGGAGACGTGAAGAGAATGGACTTTACTCACAAGAAGAAAAAGACAAGGAGGGGGGTGGGTGTTTAGAGGAGTTTTACCATTCCAATCTAAGAGAGGGATATCTCCCATCATTAGACCCTCACCCCCTGCCTCAGAGAGGAAATAAGACAGGATGGAAGGAAGAAGGAGGGGAAAGAATAGGGGGCTTTCTGTGGAAGCTAGGAGCAGCAGGCCTCTGCCACTGGGATTGTCCCTCTGGTAATCCCTGGATTTCCTAGGCTGAGACAGGAGGTAGACCAGGCAGGGTGAGAGACTTAAAGAGAGAGAATGAGAGAAGAGAGCAAGGAAGTAGAGAAAGAAATAAGAGTCAAAGGAGAAACAATATTCTAAATTCGGGGTGGGAAAGATCTGAAATGTCCTCTGCAATATGCGGTCAGCATACAGGATTGCTAGAAGAGGAATATGCTGTGTATAATTATTAGCGTGTGTGCTTTTGGGTGGTTGTATATGTGAGTGTGCATGCATGTGTGTGTGTGTGTATCGTGGGTATTAACAGGGATAAAGATTTGGAAGAAAGCAAGGTTCTGGCTTGCCGTAGCTCATGCCAGATGTGATGATTTCAAAGCGCTGCTTACCTTCAAATAAGCAAATGATACATGCAGAAAAGGCGCCGAAAGGGTTGTAAAACTATTTTGGCAACGCTTGGACATTGGAGGTCGCATTTAAGGCATTTTTGTTCCTCGAACGGTGCCTTTAAAGCCCTCAACAGGTTACACGATTCCCTCGGAGAGGAAAAAAAAGGAGCAAGTCTTGAGGACCTTGTTGATAAAACTGTAGGAGACAACGGTGCAGCTATCATCTGAGGCTGTCCAGACAACTTTGATGTGGTCTTGTGTGACACCATCTCTCCACCCTAATGTATTCAAGGTGCTTTTTAGAGCTAGCATGGACTAAAAGGTCAGACAACAGCAGGCTTTTAAAATCCCCCCACCGCTGTGTGACACTGAGATAGCACAGTTTAAAAGAAAATGGACACAAGTGTTTTTTATGAAGTCTCTTATGGTCCTTTACTGTGGCCATGAAAGGGAAAGTACGCTCACACAAATTGGTATCCACCCTTTTTTGGGGCTCCTCTGTGGGGATGAGCTATCGCACTTCTCCTATTCTTGGGTTGCCCTGGATGTTATTTCAACTCCCTACCTCCTTCCCTTCAGTCACCCCAGGGTGCTGTGAACCCAATCCCCTCTTGTCGTCTGTAGCCGGAGCCCAGGGGGGAAGCAGCCTCGGCCCAGAGGAACCCAGCAGTGCGTGTCCCGGGTCAGGGGTCTAGATCTTCTCTTTCTCAGGCGATGAAACACAAGCGGCTCTCAGGGAGACGAGAGCGGTCGAGGGGAACGCACCACCCTCAAACTGTTTGTACTGTTTTCTTTATCAGGGGCTGATTAAATGACCAGACATAAAGACAGAGGAAGGGCCGAATCCCCCTCCTGTGTGGATGGTCTGAAGTTCTGAAAAATCATCTGATGACTGATGAATTAATTAGGATGCCGTGCATAAATGCCATAAACATAGCATCATGTTTTCAGTGATTGAATTTGAATCATTACTGTTTTCTGAAAATGAATACCTCACCTCCTATTCATCAGAGAAAGAATGAAATGTGCTTTCTGTCACAAAGACGTGTCCCTCCTCCCTTTGCTCCACATGTGCTGCTTGTTTTAATGAGGAAAAAAAAGAAGAATATCAAATAATATAATTTTACTTGCTCCATATTGTTAGAAGCTATGGCGATGACTTCATGCACAAAAAGGGGAGGGAATACTGCAAATATTAAACCCTTATGGTTTAAAAACTTCATAATACAAGAATAATAACTGAGCGTGTTTGCAGTTCTACTTGTCAACAGTTTTACAGATGTCTCTTTTCTTACAGCGGCCTCTGGGGAAAATGCGTTTTGGGCCGTGGGGCATTTTTGGGTTGCAGTATTGCAGCATGTCATTATTGACCACTTTGGTCCAAACTGAAATATCCCAACAACTCTTGCACAGATTGACCTCTAGATATCTGAACGACGATGGGTTCTCTGGGTACCCACAAGTCTCTCCTTAACAGACATGCCCACTTTATGTTAATCCCATGCAGTTTGGGGCAAAAACATGCAGTTTGCATGCAGAATAAATGGTATTACGTATCTTATTTCGCCCTATCCTAAAAGTGGTGTCTTTCAATATTTCTGCATGCTGTGGTCACAACAGTCTTGGATTTGCATTAATTAAGCATGACTGGAAAGCTGAGACTCTTGAGGATTCAATGAAAATTAGACTTGACCTCGGTGCATAAAATGATCAGTTGTGACCTCTAGGATAATCACAGCCTCATGAAACTTTACAACCACAAACTAGAGAACTGGAGCATTCAGGTGCTGTATGGCTTTCCTGGGTATATCAGTTTCAGTTGAAACAACAGTGCTCACTGTCCAATCTCTAGGAAAACTATTGTTGCAAAAATCACATTATTGGTGTTCCCCAAGGTCTTGGTGTCTAAATGTGATATTTTGGAAGCACTTCTGCAACATAACAGAGCATGGAAATGACTTTTATATCAGAACATTCTAAGCCCTTTTACACTCCAGCATTAACATGGATGCCTCAACAAAAAGCAGAATTTATTTCAGATTCCTGAGTGGAAAACCGTGACACACAGTAACGAGCTGAGTTTAACTAAATCCTTGTTCAGCCATAATTCCCATTCACAGCTTTCAAATAGCACTCACCACTTCTATTAGGCATCTACTCCTGTCTACCTGTTATCTCCCCCAAAATATCTGCTGTCCTCCCCCTAAAAAAGACGAAAGCAGGTGTTAAAGAAACTGTGATTCTCAGATCTCCTATCTGACGCTCGCAGACATCCCCATGCTTTCATGCACCTGACTGGCTGGTTATACTCAGTGCCAATGCCTGGTTTATGCCCGTAAACTGTGTATACCACCTAACCCCAACTCTCCACTGAAGAATCACCTCCATCTGTACAACACATGCTCCTCTTATAGAGAACAAGGCTTTATTTGTCTTATACCATTCTTTCACACTTTCAACCCTCTGCGGCTTTTGTTCTCTGCTCTTCATCTCTCTCCTGCTGTTACTCCTCCCTTCCTTTGTTCTCTTTCTTTCTTCTTTCTCCTACAGTTTGCAGCATCGTGGACTAATGTCTCTTTGTTTTACATCAAAAGAAGTGACTAATGGATTAGAGAAATTAAAAACGTGGCTTGGGAAAACTGTACATAAAGAAGGGGGAAAGATTGACGCACACAAGACTGATGCTGTGATATGTGTGTATTTAATGCAGTTGTTAATGATGTGTCCTTTTCATTTGCTTACGCCGGCTCCTACAGATGTAAAGTAAAAAATAATGCTGGGTATTATATTTTCTCCTCCTCGCCAGAGTTCAGAGTTTGGCCCCCACAGTTTGACACTTCCTTCTGTTGTATCGCAGCCCGGAGCCCTTTAGCAGTATCCATCACTCACATTCCCCGATTCAGATTTAAAGAGGTATAATAAGGGAGTGATGTAGTCGACAAGAGTGAGCTCTCTCGGTTCCAGCGCCTTGTCATCGGCACCTACTCATGCTTCAGACCCGTAAAACCTTCAAACAAGCTAACACTATTGCTAGCAAACAGCCAGGATTTAACGCACTTCAAGGTCAATTGCTGCAATGCACACACATGTTGATAAATGACATTTTCTGAAACATGAAAGATCTCTCTGATGTCTTAATTTTTTTTTAATGTTGCTCCCACTCCTGCCCTGCCCCTTTTTCTTTCCAATGCTCGCTAATGAATTTTTGGAGTGCTGCGCTCAGATCGCAGCTTCCAAGACCATCCGTGTGCTCTGCTCCTTCCAGCTTTGTTCTTATAAAGCTTTCATTTAATTACAATGGGAGTTTCTCACGCATGTATTAGATGAGACGAGGAAAATAAGAGCGCGAGACCTGCAGTAGTAAAGTATGTGGTGAGCAGAGTCAATGTTAGTTACTTTGAAAAGGCCTGGCTGTAAAAGAGCCAGTCTGTCAGAGTGAGTGGGCCACTTCAGCAATGAGAACACCCACTTTGTCAGCCAACACATGCGTGCGTGCACACACACATATTCACACGTATGCATATACATGCGAGCACACAGACACTGGGAATGTTTGCATTTTTCCTCTCTCCCCTTCAGCCTCTCCCGCAGTGACTGACGTGCTCTTTCATTCAGCCCAGCACAAACTCAGGCACCATGGTTACAGCTGCAGAGATGTTCTTTCCCCGGGAGACGGACAATATTGAAATAACAACTCCCTTAACAACACAACCAACCGCACACACACCCCTCCGTTCGTACCATGCATCATCTACTGCACCCTCTTGTCTGTCATGTCTGGTGCTGTTTGCCGTGTTAGGGGAAACTACCGGAGCTGGCAGCTTTACAAACTGCTTGGCAGGTGTGTGTGCTCTGCCAGCTCCGGGCCCCCTGACTCTACCCAGGGCCTTTTCTGGTGTTTCTCTTGGAAAAATCTTCGAGACGTGGCAGAGAGCCCTGTGGGTCAAGGACATGGGGCAGTGGCAACTTACTGGCACAGGTTCAGCATCTGCAGAATTAGCTACTGTAGCTAGATAGCCACCAGGCAGAACGCAGCCTTTCTGGGCTTGGCGTCACACCTCAACATGACCTTAAGTTTAGAGCTATAAAAAAATCATACGTGAGATGGAAATGGATGCTGAAGCGAGGTATAGCGTCATAACTCATACAGCAGGGGGGCTCTGGGTTTGGGAAGTCTGGTGCTGAGATATGAGCTGAGAAAAGCACAAAAGTCTTTTTTTTCTGGACTGAAATGGTCACAGGTTTGATCTAAACCCAACTCTGGATTATGCACCTCTGGCAGGGCGATGGCGCGGCGCTGAGCATGGCAGAGAGCATGCTCGATGAAACTTGTCAAAAAGAATAAATAAGATCAGACTGAGGGCTCGAGATCCGGCGCCGGCAGAGAAAAGGATGGACACTCCTCTGAAGTGGAGAAAGCAGTCATGAAAAGGGGGTAAAGAGAGAGTTATATGTGCTGTTAGCTCATCAGTTGTCTCTTTGCATTATGGAAAAAAAAGCACACTACGGCAAAAAGGAGCCCACAAGACTGGTTAGCAAACACAATGACCTCAGAGAGACGGAGAGAGAGAGTCACAAGGTTGAGCTTAGAGCTCGGTTGTGATTATCCCAGCGTAAGGGTTACCTGGAGTTGAAACATTCAATATGCACGATATGGGCATTTATGATTGCAAAAACATAACTTAATTGCGTGAATTACGACCCACTTCTGACATCGGGCTCAATCAGTTGTGCAGCTGTATCGGCCTTAAGCTGCTCCACAAATCATCTGGGCCTGGATGCTGACGTTCTCCCTGCAGTATTTTCCGAAGCTCTAGTCAGGTTTCTTTGTAATTAGGATCATAGACGAGGATCTGCCCGGTGTTGTTTGAAGACCTGATGAGCTGAGTCACTTTCTGTAATCAAGTCATCTGAAACTGTCATACTAGGTGCAATGTAGAAGTGTGTGAAGAGAAAAATATCTCTATAACACACCTCTGGTTCCTGTAAGAGAGCTTAACGGTGATTGACAACTCGGTCCCGCTTGCCAGGCCAGTCAGAGGTGGCGTGGGATTGTAGAGGGCGGGAGCAGCTGGGTTAACCCCTGGTGTCTAGGACAGCTGTGGAGTTGTTGGGCTGGCTGGCGGCTGCACGCTATAAATTCTCTCTAAAGAGGGTTTACTTTTGATTTTAATGGCTGCTGTAAATTTACGGCAGCCTGGCCTGGTGAAAGAGAAAGAAGGGTTATTTCTTTCTCTCGCTCTCCAGCCCTCCCTTTTTCCCGCTGCTTTCTCCTTCCTTCAGAAGAAAGTCAGTGGAGTTTTGCCATGTCTCTTGTGGTCTGCTTTTACCTGTAGTCAGCTTGTATGGAAAGTGTATGAAAATATCCTGAATGAAATGAAAACGCTGCAAAACAACTTATATTTCGCCGACACTCAGGAATAACGGCTTCATTGTATATTAAGGTCACATTATATTTTAAAAGAGGAACACTGGCCACGCTTGCACAATTTTCTCCCCCTTCATGGCAAATTCCTGTTATGCGCAGAGCGGTGAGTCTGTGGATGCAGAAAGTAACAGCGCCCTTCCTGTCTTTTCGTCTGTCTCTCCCTGCAGGTGCTGTTTGCTTTGAACCAGACGCTGCTGCAGCACGAGGGCGTCCGAGCCGGCAGCCTGCAGGGCTCCTACACCACTGAGGACCTCATTACCCACTACAACTGTGGAGACCTGAGCTCCATCATCTTCAACCATGACACCTCACAGGTTAGTCTCCTTCCTTAGGTTTTTACCTTAAACAGTGTTAACCTTTGCAGCTTCATTAAAAGACTCAATCAAAAGAGCCGGTTTCAAGACGGGCAATAAAAAGACCATAAAATTAGCAAGAACTGCTTGCCAAGCATAATACAAATGAAGCCATTATAGTGCTTTGCCAAACAATTTTTCATATTATCTCCCTTATTTTTCCACTTATAAATTTTCAAATGGTCCAACAACAGTCTGCCTTTGTGCTTCCAACAACCTGTTTCTTCAGATTATGTAAAAGGTCAAAACCAAAGACGTCACATGATGGACTGAGCCAACACACATGCGGCATCAGGAAAGAAATTAGAGCAATAATCATGATCATCGTCAAAGCTATAAAAGCCACCCACAGGCCAAGTCCATTCCACAACATGTACAAGGTGATCACTGCAGCACTTTCCAATGTCATACCCATGCAGATGTAGCCATTTACACCCAAATCCAAACTTTCATCCCAACCAAGTGTTGGAGGACAAGACTTTGACTGATGTGACTGTTTTCAAAATGTTTAAACGCAGAGGCTTGGGACCCATTTTGGACATCCGCTGTAGTTACCAAATATTATTCTTTGCGGGATAAAGGGTTAAAGAGGAACTCAGAAAAAGGTGCACATGCAAGTACTTTTCTGTTTTTTGTATGTCAGGAACAATCCTGTATAATGTGTCATAGTTAAAGACAACCGATGCAGCATCTGGCTTTGATGGCCCAATTTGACAACTTCTATGGAGAACAGAACACTTCTCTGACTGGTCAGGGTCCAACCTGTGTTCTTTTGGCCAAGTCACGGCAGGAATTTGTGACTCAGCCTTTCCTGAATGTGAGACAATAACAATTGCTAACATTGAAATTCTACATTCCCTGCATTTTTAATTCTACATTTGCATTATATTGTATGTCCTTTCACAGAGCCAATCAAGTGCAGAGTTTTAGTGTAAATGTTGTTTCACTCTGCCAAGAATAAAGCACATGAAATACCAGCTACTTGCTGCTTTAGTCCAAAAACATCTGTAACGGTATTCAAAAACCCAAATCTGTCAGACCCTCGATTTGAGTTGGCAACCCTCTCATACCCACTTCTCTGCCATTAAGCTATCGTCACCTCAAACTTTTAGGCTTGCACATCAATTCCGCAAAAACTGCACATTGCCATCTTAATCCCGCTCGGCCTCAAGTTACTTGATAGTCTGGCACTTTAATAGCCCTGGACTCAGCCGTAAATATGCCATCTGACCTCCTCTAACTTTGTGTTTCCCAACATAGCCTCTGCTCCTTCAGCGATGGCCTCCTCATCGGTCTTCACACCCCAGCCCCGCGAGCTGTCAAAAGGCCGTTCAATATATAGCACACACACATTCATTGGCATCGCGTGCAGTAGCTCTTACTCCTTCTCCACCCTCGAGTGCAGATTTACTCGAAAGCCCTCCTCATAAGTCAATTATGCTGTGTCAACCTCCCTTACCGATCCTCAAGTCCCATTAAACCTAACACACCATGCAACCTCAACTCACCGCTCAACTGCAGAGATTCCACATCATTTACACCAGAGACACACAAAGTGAGAGAAAGTATGCTCAACTTCAGACACATCTCACCATGCCTCTGTTGTTAACCCCTGACAAAAGACACCTTTTTCCTCCCTCGCCGTCTCTTTCTCTCTGGGGGTCGTGACGAGCTTGTTAGCCAGTTTCACCTGCAGTCGCTGGCTACAGTCGTCTGCTGCGTGAACGCTTTCAATCAAACCGGTTCACCCCTGCTCGTCATGTCGTAATAACATGTATTAACATTCCCCAGCACATGCTAGAGCAATCAGACGCCTGACTGTGCTGCCTGCTTCTGCAGCCTGTTGATCTATAGCAGGTTTGTGTGTGTGAGACCTTCCATGGCTGTAAAAGAGCAGGTGTTTTTTGATAGATAGGACTTAATCCAGAGGCCTCCAACGCCCCAGATGCTCTCTCAGTTCAATCTTCATCATATTAGAAAAAGGTCAATGATGGGCCCCTGAGCAGAGCACAGCAGAGTGGTGCAGCAGTGGTTCTGCTTTTTAACACTCAGCTGGTCACAAATCTCTCAAAGACATAAAGTCAAAGATGGACAGAAAGACAGGGACACATAAGAAAGATCAGGGACATAAAAGAAGCTACAGGGGCACCCGGAGAGACAGACATCGACTAATCTCGCAATGTTAACTAAAGTGAAAAATAAGTCGTGTATCCTCCCTGTGATTCCGATCTGTTCCAAAATTTAATGGGGTTTTCCTTGGTCAATGTTTCTTTCCTTTATCCTGCTAGCAAACAAACAATTAAACCAACAAATAAACAAACAAGCATGGCACTCGAAGCCAATGGTTCACAGGCTCCTCTGATGGTCATATTTCCCATTTTGGGAAATCATCCTTCCATTCCAACCATCAACAACATGGACACTACAAAGAAGCTGTATGGTATTTTATTGCTCAGAGCGTTTAAACAACAAGTCGATAGCTGTTTAAATATTCAAATCGGGAACTAATTTTTCTGATTATTCCAAGAGTACATGAATGTAGCACAAATGCTCTAAAGCACAAAGTTAAAAATAATTTGTGTATCTGTCCCATGATCGGATTGTCCAATCATCAAGTTCCTCCTTGGCTTATGGTACACCCTTATAACCCTATAAGTTACATGAAAATCAGGCCAGTAGTTTAGAAGGTTTATATTTTTAAAAAAAGAAAGAAAGAAGCATCAAGAAGCAACAAGAATTGCTAATTTATTGCAAAAATCCAAAGCAGCTGTTTGCTGTTTCAAAAACCGAAATTCAACGTAAGTACTTGATTATATTATATTCTGGTGTTTGCATAGGTATTGATAATGTCCCTTCAATTATTTGTTAATGAAATGTATGATTTAGATGGAGAAAAGGAAGAAAAGAAAAGAGATGAAAGGAAAGGGAAATTGGAAATGAAAGGAAGAACGTAAAGAATAAGAGAAGAGAAGAGAAAACATGAGCCAAATAATAAAGAAAGAATAGAAGAGAGTAAATTGCTGGTGGGACAGACAGACTGAGCGAGTGAGTGCAGAGCGATACCAGTAGTGAGGAAGGGAGGAAATATCTCGCTGTCAGTCCACATTTCCTGTGCAGGTTGGGATACAGAGCAGCTAATGGCCTTTCCTGTGATAAGTTATCTGCATTAACCGCTGCACTCCCACCTTGACCTCTCTCCGACCGAGCACTTTCTTCCTCTCGTCATGAAACACTTACGCTATCCTCACTCATCTGAGCAATGATGGAGCACAACTTCTCCACCGCTCTCTCTCTTTGACTCACCTCTGCCTCATTTGACTTGAACCTCTTTCAATCTGGATGAACCGGAGTCAGTCAGCCTGAAAAACACAGACAGACAATACAAGACTTCAGGCTACAAATATCTGTTTGGATTTCTTTCTGGCGTCCTTTCCTGTGGAGATAAATGAGTAATGTGGCTGATGTCACACAAACCATTTGGATTTGATCAGGTCTTGAAATTTACAGCTGACAACCTGCCAACTGTGTGTAAGAACCAACTGTGACAGATAACATCATCATGTTACCTGCCACTGATAATTATTGTGATGATGGAATTCAAAAGGAATGTGCATACATGGTATTATTTTCGCAAATCGGGGAAGATCATCCTTAAAATAGAAAATGCTCCAAAATTCCATAGAGCTTGGAGATCTGCTAAAGATTTAAAGCAAAAATAAATGTGTTTGAAAGAGACTCAATAGCACTGTACTTGTGTCAGACCAACAATGCACAGTTTTGTAATTGCAGCATAACCAAAGAGTACATATATTCTATAGGGCGCCACAGGAATGAGTTCTTAAACCAGGAAGTGAGTTAGCATTTCAGCTTCCTTTGGGTAATATGTCTGCAACATGGTCTGTGGTTAACACAAGCTGAAGAGATGCTCATGTTTTGCTAGCTTGTCAAAAACTGCTGGTTAGCTTGTTGGGGAGCATTCGAAGCATATTGGTAGTGACGTGGAAGTAATGCCACTGTAGTTTGCTATAGCATAATGTTAGCTGCGAACATCATAAAAGTCTTTCTAAAAAGCATCAGAAATGTGTGCAAAGAGTTATTTTCTGCAACGACCCAAAATCCAATGCAAAGATCCCATAGACGAATTCTCAATAGACCCCATGACCATGCTAACTTCCAGGCTGGCCTACTGGTGTGTAAAAAAGGTGGAGTTCCCCTTTAAATAAATATCTAATGTAGGTGTGAAGTACAACCTTTCAACTATTATATGAAACAGACTCAAGGAAGGGAGGGAGAGAAAATGTGTCAGATACAGATTTTAGATGGAGGCTGGAAGAGAAGCACCTTGTTCACATGTGGTTCAATAATTCCCCCCATGTATTAAGACACCACAAATTGACAGACACACACACACACAAACACACATACACACACACTGATTTATGCACCATTTACAGCTGTTCTTCTTTTGTGTCAACTTGTAACTCAGACTCAGACAGCGACTGTGTGTATGCCTGTGTGTGTTCTTGTCACACTCTAATGCAACTCCAGATTAAACACATCTGCATATGCACGCTCAAGACTGAGCATGCACATTTGGTTAATTCTGCATTAATACAGCACTCTAGAGATTTTAATGTTTACATGAGGTACCAGCTATGTTAGTATTTTACTGTTTCTGCAAACAAAAAGTGCAAAGTGCTGCTTATTTTAATGTTAATATAACATTATAATCACTTCAGTGTGTATAAGGACATTTTAACACTGCAATAATACCAGTAACTGCAAAAATTTGGTTCATGACAATCGTGATATTTCACTAATAAAAATAAACTCTAAAATAGGAATTAAAACACATGGAAAAGAATTTCTGCACCACAATCGTAAAAACAGTCCTAAGTTGAAAAAAAAAATGACAGCAAACATGCCAGAAAGAGGGAACAGACCAAATGGAGCATACTATGGAATATTGGGATTTCACCTATCTGTAATATTTCATATTTTATTGCACTATATATCAAGTGAAGGAGCCAGAAAAAGTCAAACTCAGGTACAATGATACCCTAACAGGAAGTTAAAGAACGGAAGACAGACTGAGTGTCTTTAGGTGTGTCTCTGAGTTGGACAGCTAAGACCCCGACACCAAACCCCGGCTACCCCACCGCAGAGCCGCGCTCATCCTCACAGATTAACAGCCTGTTGAATCCACTGATGCAGCCAAGTGTGGAGCAGAGCCAGCGTGGTCTGTCTCTGCCTGCCTGCCTCTTAATAAATCACACAGCAATTAAACACACTTTCACACGGTGCCCACACTGGTGGATTCACTGCACTTGCACACAAGCACATGCAATCATTCAGCGCACCAACACACACACGTCAACACATCAGTGTACACAGTCACATGAAGAAAAAGTGCTCCGACAGCCTTGCACACACACTCAAGAGTGTTGATACTTTTCTCTCCTCCCTCTCTCTCCGTCACTCATTCATTGATGCTTTCTAATATAAAAACCAGCTTGTACAGCAGAGCACTGGTCATTTTCTGTCAAGATGTCACGTCACAAACACTCCCGGTTGCCAGGTCTTACACTCACACAGGCACACACATTTGCCAGGGTGTCACCAACACCATCCTCTTCTTACTTTCCACCTCATTTTCTATCCCTCTCAGTTTCTTTTAACACCACTTCTTTCTCTTTGTGTTTGATGTACGCTTGAAATGATTCACTCTGATGTGGATTTTCATCATCAAAGTTTTCCCATTCTAAATTTTCTCTTTTTTTTCTCAGCTGCCTCACTTCATCAACAGCTCCCTGCCAGCTCATGACCGCATGACCGCCCTGCAGATCGACAGCTACTTCCGCCAAGAGCTCATCTACAAGCGCAACGAGCGGATGGCTCGCCGTGTGTCCGCCTTGCTGCAGAGAAATCCCAACCAGACATACTTTTTTGCATTTGGTGCAGGTAAGGGAGCCTCATATGCAGGATGAGGGATGATAAAGTGTGCTATTGGTTTAGTTTCCTGCCTTCGGCTACTTTAAAAGACTACAATGAATGACCTCTGCCCTGCTGGTTATGGAATGTCTCTCTAAACTGCAGGCCAGACAATATGAGAATCCATCATGGCAGCAACTCTTAACTCTCGTTTGCATTCCATGAAGTATTTCCAAATACATTCTGATTGGAGCTGAGAGTGTGTGTTTGCATGTAATTGTGAAGTGAAGGAGAGATCAGGTTTGCTTTGGTCTGGAACACTGATCCTGTCAGCACTAATGTGTGTTTATGGTGAACAATTTGCTCTCTTTCGTGTTTGAAAGCAAATCTGGAGAAAAAGCAGGACAATAATAGTGTACAATGGTTCCCAGATCTCTGGCATGAAAAACTGAGTGTCTATTCAAACACACACATACACACACACACATACACACAGAAGTCTCAATTACAGCCA
>CAFUXE010001221.1:349144-372151 GCA_903364295.1 Serranus cabrilla | reverse complement strand
ATAATTATATAATAAAATGTCATGCTATAATTATTTTAATAAATGGTATTTCATTTTACATTTCGAATAAGCCAATGAAACTGGAGATACTGAACTGATTTGAACTGTGAAGTCTACAAAGTGTTTATAATGTATTTAAAAATCTCTACAAAAGACATCAGTCTGCATACATCCCCAAATATTCTATGATTTCTAAATTTATATATAAGAGCTAAGACATTACTCTAAATAAAATCAATAATCATCTTTTTCAATCTTTATCATGATCTCAAAATATTAAAGGGACAAAAACTTAATTTAATATGGATTTAAATTGTATTTTTACAACAACATTATTGTAGACATTTATAATATATGTTGTATTTAACGTCATTTCTGTTTACATTTCTGAGCAGTTTTAGAACAGGAAATGTTGTTTTATGTCTGATTTTGTAACAGCTCAATAAAGATGGAAGGATGGCTTGTTTTATTCACTTTTATGATATGGGCTAAAGAGTAGTTTTAATCTTTTCTGTTTGCCTTAGTCATTTAAATGTATCAACTAAATCCTGTATGTTCAGGGTTAGGCTTAAATCATGATACACCGTGTGTGGCTCTGATTGGAAACAGTTTCACACCAATAAATGCAAAAAGAGCACACCAAATAAAGATAGTAAACCTTATGATAAAACACTTTTTACAGATTGAACTAACTTAGATTATTCAGTGTAAATCAAAAAAGAAAGTTCTGATATATCTTTAAACTGGTAAAATGCTACCAAAACCCCTTAAGATATTTTAATTAATTGCTTATAATTAATATTAACTGAGCAGTATTAATAATTACAGAGCAAATCTGTTTCGATTTTAACTGTACACTTATCTTTCAAGAGATCCTTCCCCTCTTAAACACCCTTCTCTTAAACTGTGGGGAAAAAAGGAGCGAAGAGCAAGTTTTTTAGAACAAACAGCTTTTTCGCCCCTTAAGCCAAGACAGGACAATATTTGCCTTAGCTAGAATACCATTTTCCCTGGACTTTGGGGTGTTGTTTGAAGGAGTGGGGGCCTTGACAGGGCGCTCTGAGAGCTGACCCTCACTCTGCCGGGGACACGCCGCCAGCCGCATATAAATAAAAGATTACAGTGGAAAATCAATTTCTGAGCAAACTCATTAAAAATGCCCCTCGCCTTAAATGATTCCCATTTCCTTCCATTCAACCTGTTAACGCCTGGCTGTCCCTGAGACCGACCACCACCACTGCCTCACCCCATCCCATCCCACCCTCCCTCCCCTCCCCTCTCCCCTCCATCCTTCCCCTGCCCTGTTGCTCTCCCCCGGTGGTAATTACTTGCACAAGTCGTTTTTTGCCCTTTGATTTGCACCGTTTCACAAATGAAGGTTAAGTTTGTTTAACCGTGCTGGATTTGCCAGTCATGTTAAAGCATATAATGTGGCAGGTCCTTGGTTTCTCCACACACCTCCGGCACCCCCTGGCCTGCCTCCCCCCCTCCGTCTCCTTCCCTGTTGGCCTGGGCCTCTTGAGGAGGAGTAAGGGGGGCGCCAAGGTTAAGGCTTACTGGGCCTGAGGAAGCCTGCAGTGGATCAGTCTTCAGACCCATTGACTTGACTGAAAGGGGACCAGGAAGTTGTTAAAAATCACCTCTGGTAAAAGGATTAAGCATCAAACTGCTGTGTTTGCCCTGAGAGGTTGTTAAGGTGCTCTCAGTAAGTCACTGAAATGATGGAGAGGAAGAAATAGATGGAAGATAAGGGATTATTTGTTAACTTCACTTCAAGGTCTTGGACCTGGTAGCTACTTCTATTTTCTTATACTTTACAATGTATTAGACACATGTGGCGCAGTGAATTGCTGAAAAGAAAAAAGGAAATGCACAATGGTGGTAGACACACACACATGTACAAGTATTTTCACATTTCAGCGCCTTCGCCTCATCTTTGATCAATATCTCACAGAGAGTGAAAGTCATTGCAGCCAAGGTGAACATCGATCTGAGGCAGCTGGAGCCGTTAAGAGCATTTCAAGTGTGTTTTGCTTTGATTGTTAAGCTGCAGCTCACACACTGATCACATAGAGGAGTTTGTTATCACAAAGCCAACACAAAACAGGACTTTCACATTCACAGCGACGCATTGTCTCTCAGCTAATCAGGTCTATTGTGGCAAAACATGCATGTACTGAAAGCCGTGCAAAGCAGCCGTGGCTCTGTCTGCTTGTTGCTGAGGGATGTTTACCAAATGTCATTTTTTAACACTGGATCTGTAATTATGAGTTAGTGGGAACGTCTGCCTACCCTCACCATGTCCTGTGTGGTGGATGTTACCGCACGTTTAGCTGAAAGCTTTGATTCTCTGTCTAGCCGAGGGCAGCCATAAAGCTTTGGGAAAACAAAAGTGTGTTTAGCCCTGCGGCAGATAGCTCTTCTCCCTTTAGATAATCCTGCTGATAGTGAGAGGCAAGCGGTGCCGTTTGGTGAGCTGCCCTAACTCATCTGTGTTTGTGCTGGTTGAGACATTATTCTCTCCCATTGTCCGAGTCCCCTTGAAGATGTGTGGCTTTGAGCCGGAGGATTGAGCTGTGGCCTTGTGGTGCCTTAACACAGGTCAGGTGCAAGTCTGAGGCAAGACGGCATCTGCTGCAGGCATATCAAAGCTCTGTTTATATTAAAGGGGTCATATTATACTGTGTAGGTTTACATTCACTGTGTAAATGAGCCTCTTCTTAATCATTTAAATTATAAATGAAACAAATGACAAGATTGTTATCGTTTTTATCATGTCGAGGAAGAAGACCAACAATTCATTCTAATTTATTAGAATACGATACTCAGTCACTGCATTTGCAATTTCTAAAGGACATTACTGAGTAGTCTCGTGGACACAGCTCCGTGTTTACATTGTTTTTTACAGGTCATTGTCTTTATACTAAATAACATGTAGACTAGACAGTGTGGCTGTTTTGTGTGTTTTTAGTAGCTAATAGAAACCCTGTCTCCATACAATGAAACTGAGTTCTCAGTTTTGAGGAAAACTGATTTTTTTTGGGGGGGAAGGACAGCTTATAATGTCCCATATTTACATTATCATTAGGCGCTAACCTTTAGTAGTCATAGTAACTATGACTGGAGCAAGAAAGGAAGTCAGGAGATGCAGTATAAAGAGCGACAAAGTCCACAAAGGCGGGAGGTCGGAGTGGACAGACGGGTCAAACAAATACAGAACTTTGACCCAGGAGACTGGTGTTTGTGACCCATGTGTCAAAAGTTGACGTTGAGTTATTATAACTTACATACATGAGTTTACTGACGCAACGTACTTAACCCAAACCATGATTTTGGCGGCTAAACTTAACCAAACCGCGACTGTTTCAGACTCGCCACATTTAAAATGGTGACTTTTACGTTTAGGTATGAGAACATGTTGATCTCCCACCACCAGTAGGAAAAACTCATGTGGGTTGTATTAGAGGATAGGAACAAACAACCAGTGTGATTGTATGAGTTGGAGGAATGGTTGGATTATAGATAACGGGACAATGGTAGAAGCTATATCACGTTGTGGATATGTTATGTTTTTTTAGCATATATGATCAGTTTTTTTTATCTTTTTGTGATGGGATTATAATAATGAAAACATAAACATAATTTCAGCCTTTTTCTCCAAGATTCTTAACATGAATATTAAAATGTATCAACTGTAGCAAATACAAATTGCAAGCAAATGGTGTTGGAAATAAACTTCAATTAAAGAATGGGAATAGTAAATACAGATGTTGGACCGCTGGTTTCTCCTGTTCAACATGCAGCAAGGTAAAATAGTTTGTTTTTGACTGCAGAGGTAGAAGGAGTGAATGTGTGCCAAGGAGAGTAAAGTAGGTACAAAGGAGAGAGGAATACCATGTGTGCTTGTGTGTCCATGTGTATATGTGCGTTTGTGTCCTTGTGTGTGCATTGAAGGATGGTGGTGAGAGTGTTGTGTTTCACAGTTTTTTGCCATGATGCACTGCTTTATTATTCTGCACAAGGGGCACTTCACATGCGGAATGGGTTCTCTTTGATATCGACAGCAGCTTGAGGGAGAGAGTGCACTCAAAAACAGGCGCGGGCGAATTTATTCTGGGAAAAAAACAGATAGTTGTGTACTTCCCTGGCAGTGGTTGCCGCACATGCGAAGAGCCAACCGCTTTGATGCTCCAGCGGTGACACTCCACACGCTAATGAAATATGGTAATTACAGCCACATGAAAGCCCTCCTAGACAGAGCTGGAGAAAGGGTATAAAAAACAACAAATATGACTTTATCCAAAGATACCCACTGTGATTAATTCTCCTTTTCATAAACATATATTTTATGCCGTTCACTTGCGACAAAGCAGTGTGGGCCATCAGTTGACCCAGGAACTGGCGAGGGGGAAAGGTCCGCTGATTAAAAACCCTATTGTTCCCTTTCAATGGAAGACCCTGTCTGCTGGAGAACACAGGATGGAGGAGTGTAAAAAAAAAGACCTCCAAAGAGAGTCCCCTATGTGCCGCACTCTGCTGCTCTAACTTAGGCCTCTTTCTTTGCAGCAGCAGATATTTTTTCCTGATTTGAAATTCACCCAATCTGGAAAGCAAAACTGACTCCACAGCACAAACATTTGGCTCCATCGAGCGCTTCAGAAGTCCCATTTGTGGAAAAACTGGTAACTTGATTGTGGGAGGTAAAAGATTTAAAGGAACATATTATGTTTAAAGTTTACACAATGGAAATTTGAGCAATATGCTTGCATTTTCCAGTCAAGTTCAGATATTATCCAGAGAAAGAAATCAAAGTTCGCAAGGGAATGACCACAACTTGATATATTGTTATAGTTTTTTGAAAATAAAAATGGTTGTATGATTGTGGTGGGGGCTGAGGGGGGAAGATTTGGATGGATTGTAAATTTGGCTGTAGGTTTGTTGGAGACAAGTGAGGGACAATTTAGCTTTGAAACCCTAGTGGTCTCTCCTCGGATAAAGACAGAGTCCCATTAAAGGGGAACCTGGAGAAGAAGCAGACATGTACATAGGGTGGATGTGAAAAGTGTGGCTGGGAGCAAATCCTGTCAGTATACATTATTGTTGTAATCAAAACTCAATTTTTAAGAATTTGCGAAGAAAGGATAATAAAGATAGAATATTATAAAACACCTGTAGTTGCCAAGTTTCATCAGACAGTTTAAATCTGTTGGTAAAATGGAAAAATAATATATTCCTGGAAGATGAAGATGAACCTACAGCTCTGTACAATAAAGGAGTCACATGTCCACTTAACATATTATTGGTACACGTTGGCACCAAGGGCTCTTAAATGTAACGATTTTCTTCTTACAGAAAGCACTTCTCCACTCCTTGAAAAACATTCAATGCATTATTCCCATTCCTGTTCCCAGGACACTGCTGAGTTTACAGTTCTTATAGGCAACTGTCCCCCTCCCATACAACTAAACTAAGTTCTCGGTTTCGAGGAAAACATATTTTCCCCCAGACCCCATGGGTAGTTTATTTACATTATCATTAGGCACTAAGGCGGTCAGGAGATGTTATATAAAAAGAGACAAAGTCCACGTAGGCTGGAAAACATTCAATGCATTTTTCCTGCAGTATGGTGAAAATGTGGACTCAACCTTTATGTTCCCAAGAAACTGATTTCAAAGCAGTAATATAACCCGTTTTATGCTTCAAACTGGTATTATATCGGCCTTTAAAAATCAACCGTTGAACTTTCTATTAGCTTGAACCAGTAAAGGTTCAACACGATTTTTGCCCAAAAAACTGCCGCTCACTGGATAATTTCTCTTTTTCTGACCACTTTCTGACACAGTTGTGCATGAAAAACCTCACAGCACAAAGTGGCTGATGCGTGAATATTTGATCTACAATAAAAAGTGATATATTACTTGTATACTTGACACATAAAAACAGGTGAAGTGACACGATGCACTGCTTGTCACTGAGCCGGAGGAAGGAAAGAGAATACAAGGGTGTGGAGGAGGCCGTGTGTTTGCCCGTCAGTGTTTGCTCTCAGTCAGACTGCAGAGCAGCCCCCCATCCTGTCACACAAACTCACACACACACACTTTCGCCTTGCTGACCCGCTGTCCCAGGGGATGGAGACCTGCACCTTCTAGAGGTCAGGGAGAAGGTTGAGGTCAAATGGGCTCTGATAAGTCCTGCTAATAGGACGGTGTGTATGTGTGAATAGGGTTGTGGGGGTCTGACCGGCTAACTGGGGCTAAAAGCTAAGTGAACAAACACACAGCGTTGCACTGTGCTGATCCACATTGCACAAAATACACACACACACACAAACCCACGCACGCTGTATGCATGCATGCACACTCTTTAAGGTCAAAGCACAGGGTGAGAATGTTAAATGGCCAAGCTGGGGACATCAAATATTTTCCTACCCATCACTATCAGCAAACCACCTGCCTGAAATCTTCAAGTGTGTGTGCATGGAGGAGAGGGTGGCTGAGAAGCATATATATAGGCTTAGCTGACTACTTAGACAACTTGGCTTTATTAGAGCACACACAGACAGACACACAGACAGATAGTCAGGGTGTGTGTGGGCGCCAGCAGCCGTGGCGCTGCAGACAGGCAGATGGAGTTTTGGGGGCGGACTGTTGCAGTTCAGATAGGAAGATCATTCCCCACCCCGTGTCTCCAACACTCTTTTTATCGCTCTCCTCCAGGTGTATCCAGGTAACTCCAAGGCCACGCTGCTCTTAAACCTTCGACAGTCAAGGTAACAGGTAATTGCGGAATGATACTCGTAAAACAGCTTGTTTACCTACAGCTGAACTCCGCCCTGCTTGTTTTGGGCGCCAATAATGGCGAGGCAGGAAGCGACAGCTCATAGGATGAGCTGACATGGTGTGGTTTCGCTCTTTATGTGTGGCTTGTTTTCTTTTTCATGCTTCATTCAACCGACTTTTGCCTTCAATCCAATCCTCACTTTTCCTTTTCTGTCTGCTCCCCTTCCTTGTTTCCACTATTCAGCCTTTGATACACTTACTTTTTTTTCCTTTTCTTCCCCTCTCCATTTCTCACTGTCTTTATCTCTCCCTCTCCCACTTCAGCGCCCATATTTCTCTGACTTTATGAGTAACTCTGGCTCCCTCCCTCTTTTAATGTTTGATTCCAGGTGATAAGAGGAGACTGAGAGATGAGTCTGACTGCGCTGGTTAATGTGGTCAAAGGGCAGAGGCTGTGCTGGGGAGTGAGGGGCCCGGCTGCAGTCAGTCAGTCCAGACTGGACCGCGCTCAGCCTTTGGATCTGGAATTGTGGATGGTGGCGCTTAGCCAAGCTGCCTGCACACAAGCCAGGAAAACATACATATTGAAGCAATTGTCCATATCTGTACTGAAGAGTCATTATCTGACAATCTATCAAGATATTGATCAAGAGTTTGTATATATCTACTGTCACATGTACTTACCCTCTGAGCGGCGATAAGATTACTACCTCTCTTTGCACACGGGCCAATAAACACACACGCAAATGCATGTGAACTGCTGCAAATATGCTGTGTGTATATTTGTACACATAAATAAAAACAGCGTGTACAGACAGGCATGTACAGCACACATGAACAGATAGCCTCACACACACACATATACTGTACAGTTCACTGTCAAACACAGTCACAGTCCATCTCCTCGCTTTCAACAATCTCTTGTTTGTTTCAGACCACAAACAAACAACCCACTCCCCCACACAGTGGTCATTGACACAGCCTCTCCTCTAGCCCCTCTCTCCATCTTTTGCTCTCTTGTCCTCCCCAACCTTTCTCCCTCTTTGTCCCTCTCTCTCTCTCTCTCTCTCTCTCTCCATCTCTCTGATTTCATTCATCGCCCTGCTCTGGCCATTATAAATTCATTGTATGCTGTCGTGGCTGATTGAAGTGATGGGCTGATTCCTCAGAGCTTCCTGCCTGATGGAGGGTGCTATAGCAAATAGCCCAATGGGTCTGTTTAGATAACACTGACCTCTCGCAAACCACCGCCACCGTCTGCTGTGAGTGAGCTCTGTGAGACTCACTGCCATCCCTTTGCGGGGGGATAAATGAAAAGACGGGAATAAAAAAAAGAAGAAAAATATAATATTCCTAAATGGAAAGATTAAGTTAAAGAAAGAGAGATGAAAAGAGAAAGAAAGATAGAGATGGGGGGGTTGGAGAGGGAGAGTAAAGGGGAGATCTCGGGTGGGCAATGATTTGAAGCGTATTGTAACTCCCACCTGCCCTCTCCATGAACAAAAGTGTTAGTCATCATCAGGGTGAATTGTGAGGGGAGACAAGAGGCCGCTTCGTTGGTCCCCCTGATCTGCATTCTGGCCATGGGGTTACCAGGGTAACGAGTACAGTACACCGAGGGGTGAGGAGGGTGAGGGGGGCATGGAGAGGGCACTCACCCTTTTCCTTGGAAATGGATATTCATGCCTTTGTTCTGCAGGGGTTACGATCGTGTTGATTGGGGGGAAAAAAATCTTGTTTAAACGACCCGCCCTCTCGGCTGGCCTCAGACATCATGTAACCGACAGGCCCTCACCTGGCCAACAGATCAACATTCAAACACCAGTGTTCATTGAAAACGGGGAGATAATGGGGAGCAAATGCATTTGTCCTGATACAATCATTCTTAAAAAGAGGAGGTGATCAGGGGTGGCTCAATTTCTTTTCTTTTTAACACCAACAGCCCATTGTCCTTATCTGCCTGTCTGTCAACCCTCAGTTGACGTAGAAGTGCATTTACATCCACCTGTTTTTACGCACATTTTGAATTTGTGCATATAAAAACACCCCTAAAATCTTGAAATATGGCAAAAAAAAGATTTTACACTTAGCTCTGCTGGAGAAGTTTATTTATAAATAGAAAGCTAAAAACGGATTTAGCAATCAAATGATTTACATTAAGCACGTGACTTCTGCCTCACTGAAGAGACAAAAAAAAATAGTAGCTCATTGCTCCACACAGATCTGAGGTAACCTTTCTCATACTAATACAAAGAGAAATGTCCAACAAGCTTTCTACTCTTAATTGTCTTAATTACATCATCTAGTTGTTTTTCTTCTGCAACGGTTAAATGCTTTTCTGGCTGGAGAATTGGAGCTGCCTCTGTTTATCTTGATAATCCCAATCCTAATAATTGCCAATGATTAATAACATAATAGTACTGGAAGGAAATGATCATTCATTCGCATTTTCTTTTGCAGATTGTTTCAAAATTCTGTGATAATTCGTGATACATCGGTATAGAAACGTGGTTTATCGGTCTGTCCAGTTTTCTCTGTTGCTCCAAATATTTCTTCAGTCTGGATAACATCTCCCTTCCTCTCTGTTACATATAAATTTAAGTGTGTGTGCTGGAAGTCGTCCCTTAAGTGTGTTCAGGTCTAAGTGTGCAGCGTGTATCCGTGTCCATATCTGCGGCCTTGTGTTTAAGTACTCACTTTATGATACACATCAGAGCGCACATACTCCGTCTTGAAGTGTGCATTTAAAAATAATGGTCCTTGGCATTATGCAACTCTTTGCACACACTGAGCCTGTTTTAAAAGTTACAGAGGGCAATATTATGGCTCATCTCTGAAAGCTGGGGGCTGTAAAACATCATTGTAACTCCCTCATGTGACAAGATGTTTTACAATCGCAACCATTAAAAGCTATTGAGAGAGCATGGGCCGTGTGGGCCAGAGGAGGCAGCAGTTAGTGTAGGTGGCATGCTCTCTTTCTCCTCTGACACAGCACTGAAAACAAGGCATTCCTCACTGCAAGGAGTGCAGCTGCCCTAAGAAAATGTTGTTCTTTAATTAAACTATCTATGCTGTGCAGTGTAAAAGAGCAGGGGAGAAGGCACACAGCTATCCACCGGCAATGCATTATGAATTTGGGGTGTTGTACAGTTCTTTGTGTGGTAGCAGTGCTGTGTATGCCTTTAGAGGAACTAGAAGTGTGCGCATTATTAATGTGTGTGTGTGTGTGTGTACACTTTCCAGACTGATCGCCAATTAAAACAACCCTCTGCTCAGTGAAAACATGAAACTGACTCCTGCAATCACAGTTATGAATCAACCATCAGACCTCATTACAGGAATCAGGTGATCAGCCTCTGAAGCAGCTTCAGCTTACAAGATTAAAACCTGGAACAGAATATTGTCCCGATGAAACTCTGCGCACAGCCCGGCCCTGTGGTCTCACCACACTGCGGAATAACCGACATGCTGTATATGCATTAAGCTGCATCACTTAAACAAATACACATGTGATTTTTAGATATTTCAAATAATATTTTTTCTGTAGGCCAACTGTTTGTTTTAAACAATCTGCTGTATGCAAATGTAGATATCTGAGCACTGAACCCACAAAAAGACTGAATTAGAATTGGTCTGCAATGATTCTTCAATAGGCTTTTATTTTGCTGAATGAGCTGATGAATTTCCCTTTAGCCAGTGGTGGAAAGTACATTTACTCAAGTACTGCTGGCCTACTTACATACAGTTTTGAGGTACTCATACTTTACTTACGTATTTCCATTTTATGCTACTTTGTACTTATACTGCACATTATTTTTAGATGGAAATATTGTACTTTTTACTCCGTCACATTTATTGCACAGCTATAATTACTTTTCTTTATTTTAATATATTAATATTGAAATATTTGGTATAAAATAAAAAAAAAATAGCATTTTTATAGAATAGAAAATCAAAAAGTATATCTGAATTAATAAGACAACTTTTTAATGCTATATTCCTATTCCAATAATTAATTAAAAATACAACTCCCCAAATTGTGACAGTTTGCATTGGTACTCCTAAGTGGCATTATTTATGTAGTTTTATTTAAGTAGGATTTTCAATGCAGCAGAAGACGGATGGATGGATGGATTTTCAATGCAGTACTTTTCTAGTACCTTAACATTGTTGTTTTACTACAGTAAAACTCTCAGTACTTCTCTCACTACTGCTTTTAGCCTATATTCATTACATTTAATTAAAAAAATATATCAAGGCTATATATTTGTATTATTATTTTTAGGCTGCACGTCGGCTAAATCTCTGTTTCAGAAATTAATGTAGCTATAAATTATGAATCAGGCCAATGCAGATGGACTGGGTATTCACGGTGAATCGCTGTACCTGAAATAATAGTCAAACATGTAAATCAGATTAGCGGGGGTCGTTTTATGGCGGAATTCACTGACTGAGTAGGAGTTTGTGATACGGTGCAGTAACTGGATCCTGCAGCTTCTGCCGTGTGTAATTTCTCTCAGCTCGAGCAGCGGCAGGTCAGAGCGACCACTGCTGAGATTTGAGAGGAATAATTCCGCTATCTCCGTGTTGATCCGTGTCCTGCGGTTTCGTCCAGCCGGCCTCAGGCATCTGCTGCCTGACAGAAAGTTGGCGCGCAGACCGCAGGTCGATTCAAGCGGAGGAGTACTGAGACAAAATAGGCCTGTAATAGCCCGGTGTTGTCTTGTGGACACATCACAGACAGTAATCCTGCTACTGTTCATTCAAACGGGGCTCGACCTGATGCTTTTGCTGATGGGCTTTAATTTTGAAGGATGCTGTGCCTGCAGTTCCTCCTGCAGACGCTAGGAGGAGGTGTGCATGAAGACACGCTCCTCTTCTCTGCAGAGAGAACTGCAAACTCAGCTCCAGTGAAATAATTAAACGGTGCACAAGGAACCAAAAGTGGAAACATTACTCAATAAATCAGGATATAAATTACTACAAATTAATAATAAATATTAACCAACAAGAAATATAGGGATATAAACATGGGATAAGACAAATATCTAGATATATCAATACATGTAATTAAATCTCACCTTTGGCTTCTTCAACCAGTGAGAACCTATGTGCCGAAAATAATCATAATATGGAGAGTGGATTTTAGAAAAAGGGGGCCGAGGGAAAATGCCATTTAGGATTCAAGATTTCCATTTGGCCGCCTGAAAGAGACTTAACGCCAATTGTCCTGCTGGTCATCTCACTCGATAGAATGCAAATGTGGAGGTCTATAGGGCCTGGTGCGGGAAAGCCATTGATTTGGGATGAATACAGTGGCTACTCTCAGGCCCTTCACAGTTATTAGGACTAATAGAGAAACATAAAATAGTGTGAGAGAAGCACAGATCCGCACAAATGCTCTAAATAGCTGGCTACTCCACAGGCCTCTCGGAGAGTTTGGCTTGCAATTTGCATTCCTTTGTGTGACAACTTGTAATCCTCCCCTCAGCATGCCAAGAAACACACAACAGATTTATTGTCCCAGTCAACAAATCGTTTAAGTCATCCCAAACCTATTACTGCCTAATGCAGTGGGAGCCCCCCGAGCAGCCACGCATGCGCCGTCTCGTCTCAACCACCGGAGGCTTGCAAACACAGAGCCCAGCGCGGCCGGGGCCCCACCACGGCCTCCACCGCTTTTGTTGGCCCCGCCGGTCTTTTCAGACCCGATGCACTTCTGGAGCTTTATATCATCTCCGAGCAGCCTGGGAGGTGGAGAGGGACAGAAAGTGTCGCGGCTTCGGCTCAGACATGTTTGGTGCAGAGGTTTGCACCGCTGCAGGCCACACAGGCTGCTCACACTTCACACATTCAGAGTGCGAGTTTGTGAAAAATGCATGCTTTTAAATACAATCAGCGATCGTATCACAGCTGTAATTTTCTATTATTCATTTGTGGGTTATCAAATATCTAAAATTGGATTTTATTTCCTTTTAATTCTATATTGTCATCGTCCTTGTTTTGTTTTTTTTATTCTTTCAGACATTTCCATTCTCAAATACGGGCACTATGTAAAGTAAATCATCACGCGTCATATTGTTTTTGGACATTATGACCTAAGCATGACAGCTGTTTGGTCCTGTTATTATATTTGATGGAGCGCGACCACATCCTCACGTGTCTGCAGGGAAACCATAACAACACTGTATTTTTGCTTGTCTGGGACAGGCGTGGACTGTTTGTTTGTTGTGGGATGCAGGCAGACAGACAGCAAGATGCTTTTATGCACTTTAAAATATATTTTTGTTTTTATTCTAGGGGGGACATATCTTTTTATTTCATTCTTTTAAAATTCACACCTGCAACTGAAGCAGAAAATAACCCGAAGTGAGCTGAATTAAAGTGAACTGAATTGATATGAATTGAAGTGGGAGTAAAAGACAGATAATGAAAGAGTGAGGGAGCGATAGAAAGAGAAGACTGCAGCCCATCTGTGTGTCTCGGCCTCACACCGCAGGACTCAAACGCGAGGTCAGCCCAGAGAGAAAGAGAGAAGAGGGGGAGATCTCTCCCCCACCAGTCATCTTCCCACAAACACAACGGGGCCTTTGATTCGTTTGTTTGGACACACACATTCATGTCTAATTGTTGTTTTTCTTTTTTAGTGTACCCCACAAGGCGCACATGCATCATGCAGGACAGGCAGCGCATATGGCGTCGGTCCTCCTCTGAAACCACACTAAACAGCCCTGCACAGGGCCCGGCGCTTCCCATCGCATGCACAGCAGCAGCTCGTCATTCTTCCTCCATGGAGATCAACACGGCCATAATTATAACGGAAGTCAGCGTCCGTTTTAGCATCAATGAAGAAGAACCCTGCGAATATACCCTGCATCCCAACAAGCCGCCTGCTCACGCATTCATTGTCAAACATTTTATTAAGTAAAATATCCTAATTGTGCCAAAGGATAATTTTATTTAATACAAACAGATCCGTGCAAAATGAGTAGAGCTACATCAATTACGCAACTAATGGATTAGTGGACAGAAAGTAAAATAATTATTTTGATAATCGATTAGTTTTCAAGTGTGTTTTTATAATAGAAAATATGGAGGTTCCTGCTTTTCCGTTTTATATATTATAATATCTTTGGGGTTTGAACCGACAACACTATATATTTAAAGACATCACCTCCAAGAAAGAGATGGACAGTTTTCACTGTTTTCTGACATTTTTAGATCATAATTAATCGAGAAAATTATTAATCAAAATTGCAAATAATCGTTAGCTGCAACCCTTAAAAAACACACGCAGTTATCTTGCTTATGCTTGATTCTGTAAAGACCACTCTAACTCTGAACCAATAAAATGTATCACCATGCTAACAGGTACGTTCAGAGACAGATTATTGATAATTACAGCCTGACGGCAGTGATACACTAATGACACCGAGGAAGTGTAAGCCTTTACTGTCTGCTGCTGCAGGCTGCACACACCAGCGGCCCCCGCTCACTCATTTGTCCCAACTTCAGTATTTCTCCTGCAAACAAAGGCTCATCTGCCAGTGTTAAGGTCCAGCAAAAGCCGGGTTTCATTATTTTATAAATGCTGCCCTAATCCGCCTTTATCCCCATTTAAACGCCATTCATTGTAATACAGCCAAAAAAAAAACATTATGCAGGTGAATGAAGGGGTTAAGAAAATAATTCTCCATCATTGTACCCAGCGCACACCGGCATGAGAGTCAAAGCTGAAACACATGTTCTCCATTTCCATACAGTCACTGACGCTGTGATTCACAGACCAGCTCCTGGTCCACCACATCACATCAGGCATTACATAATTCCTAGACAATAAAAATAAAGAAAAATCATAATTGAGATCATTTATTTGAATAATAACATTAAGATCTAAATGGTCATATAATTAAATACATTGTTAATTTATCTAAATAAATGTATTATGAAGTTTAATTAATTATGAGGTTAAAAAAAATACAATGTTGCTATAATAAACCAAATATGCTTGCTTATTGTACAGCAAAAAAAAATATTATAAATATATCATGTAATGTTTATTATATAATCACAATAGTATATATGTATATATATTAAACTTTTTTAAATATTACTATTAAAATTATACATGAATATTTAAGACCTTCATTTATGATATTATATTATTATAGCAATCACCATTATTGTTATTATTGTAGTTGAATTTAAACAGAGAGAAAAAGCACCTTAAAAGCTAACACTTTTTCCAAATGTTTTCTTAGAAAACGAGCTACATGACAGAGCAGCTGAGGTCCGTTGAAGTGGCGAACTGGTATTCATTTATTTTGTCAAATTACATTTTCTCTCAGAGTGCGTCAAGCCCAATGAAGCCTGGATTTGGAGGGATGTTTGTAGTTGTGCTTGGCAGAGAAAACTGTCTTATTTCAACACTGCATGACGTCGTGTTTCAAACACTACTTTTATGAGTTTATTTCATTTAGAAATATAATTTCTCAGCCCCTGAGCTTGGCTGAATTTCCAGAGTGCCAAACGTTGCTGTAGCCTAAATACCAATAGGCCAATATTCATAACAATGAAATATTCAAAATCACAGCAGTGTTAGAAAGTGTCTCCTTTGATTTCAGGGACACATATATTTAACGTTGTAACTATTATTTTAAAATATATATATTTTGAACAAGAACAGTACTTGTCCTCAGCTAGAATGATCAGGAAGCCCAGAAAAGCAAAATGAAGCAGGAGGTCAGAATAAAAAAGCATCTAATTTAGAAGAACTGAGGGCCTAAATTAAATGCGCCTCCCTCAAGGCAAATGTGCAGCCAGAATGACCTAAGCGACATGAATTCCGTCTGAATACATTTGTCTGGCCACACGGCTCCTTGCACACATGCCCTTGGTTAGGTCGTCTCCTTTTGCGAGACTTCCCACAGATTCCCTGCGTAACTCAATCTGTCGACAATCAATACGCTGCCCAGAGCCTATTGAATAAATACATTATTCAATTATTTTGGAAAAACTCAGCAGCATGCATCCCCCTTTTTTCATCTCACCAGAGGAGGAAATGTGATGCAGAAATGGAGTCAGATTTGGCGTACTATCTGCCGTGCTCCAAATGTTACAAATTAATTCAGAAAGAAAATTGACTTTTAGTAGACTTTTGGCTCTCTTTTCTACGAGTTACAATATTACAGCTGCTGGAAAGTATATTCTAGTGTGGTGGTGGCAGAGAAGCAGGTGTTTTTGCTTGGTTGTTGGGAGGGTCCCACCATGGGCTTAAGGACGCTGTCATCCCTGGTCCCCCATTCTGCAGCCAAGCTTCACCTCTTCTCTTCTGGACGGCCCGCTGCTCTCCCCTCTCTCCCTCCCTCCTCCTCTTCTTCTTGGGCCTTTGATCAAAGCTGGCCTCTCTGCCACAGCTGCCCATCAGGGGGCTCCTCACCCTCACCTACAACAACACTGCCTGCTGGGAGTCCCTCTCTGATGCACACACATGGGTGCAAACACGCAGGGGCAAATTCAGGAACCCACACACAGATTCACACATGGATCCAGCCGCCCCACAAGTCGCAGAAAACTATTATTAATTTATAAGGAAACAGCAAGGCGCTGGAATAAGCTGAAAAACGTAAATAATTTTTGCATATGAGAAACAACAAGCCTTTGTGCGTGTCTTTCTCTGTGTATCAGTGTCCTGAGGTTTGCACACAGGTTCACAAATTCACACAGGTTCATATGTGTTTTTGCCAAGTGAAAGAGACAGGGAATGTTATCCAGAGTACATGCTATGGTTCGACTGAGCAAACACATTATGCGCTGGGAGCTGCATTTTCCACATACAAACAGACACCAGAACAAACAAGCAGCACAGCTTGCTTACATATGTAGGACTGTACTTAGTTCCACCTGTAAGCTTTTATCTGAAGGCCTGGTGCCCAACTTACTTCCTCTTCTGTACTTGACCTCAAAACTCCTCTCATTTGGCATGTGTACCCCCAATTATAGACATAAGAAACACTTTGGTCTGCCTTCCAGGGGCACTGAGAGCATTCCAGTGCAGGATTTTTATAAACTCTTATGTTTTACTCATCGTTGCGGCAAATGTTTGTTGACTTCTTTCCTTTGTCCTTCTTGATGGAGCGTTGTTGGTTTCTCTTTGAAAGTCCACTGTTCTTCTCCAGAACTGGAAGTAATCCTGTTGAAACATCTGGTGATGACTCAGGCTGCATATCAGATACACATCACATGTGATTCATTATCCTGAGGTTGGCCTGTCCCGGGCAAATTGGACTTTGTATATTTTCAGACAGTCCCATACATATACATGGGAGCCGGCTGTGATGACACATCGGCCCGATGAAAGTGTTTCCAGTGTTTGTGTCCCGGTTCAAAGGGGTTGATGGGTACCTCCACTGGTGATGTGACACAGGAAGCACCTTGGGCCAATCCTCTCCACCCTCACCTGCGCCCCCCAAGCCCCCGTCACCCTGTAACACCTCCCCCCTTCCCAACAACGCTGGGGTCAATTAACTAATTAAGTGCCAATTAAAGCATTAACTGCTTCCCGGAGGTTGTGAGGTAGCTGCGGGGTGGGACGTGGAGCAAGTGGCCACGGGGCTGAACCGGTTCAAAAGGGTTTTATTTCCTGAAAATACAACGACAAAGAAGAACGCCGGCCAGTGTGGGGAGAGTGAATGACTTCAGTTTATTTAAACATGCCGTCATTGCCTGGTAACAGCTCTCAGAAAATAAAACACACATCCTCTCCAGCCATTAAATTATGCTTTGTTAACTGTTACGCAAAAATGACTCGCTCAATATTTAATTAAATGAATTAGGTATAACATTTAAAGTTTCATTCAATGATTAAATGCAAGATGAGAATAAGCATTTTAATTTCACTTGCAACAGATGGATAAAAATAATAAACCACTTTGTGAAGATGACATCACTTCTGAAAAGCATTTCTCATTGTTTAAAACTGATGATAAATAAGAATGAGAGCACTTTAAGAAAGGCTTATTTGCTTGTATAATACAATGCAAAGTAAATATAGAAGAATCAAAAGGAAGTAAGTAAAGTAAGCTTAAAAAAAAATATGAAAAAAATCCCTGATTTGTATAATGATCCATAAATGTTGTAGCTGGATGATGGTTAATTATGCGATTGACGTTATAATCTACTCCGATCTCACATAGATCTCCCTCTTACATTGCCAAAAACAAATCTGTTGAAGGCTGCTTTAAAGTTATTTTATATCCCCGCCCCGTTTTACCATGAAGTGACTCCCTTACTTGGATTTAATATACCTGTCTGCATGAATATATGGTTTAATCCTGCAGCGCTGTGTGGGAGGGGGTTTAGACAAACATGGTGAAGTCTCTGAAAGTCAATTAAATATCATCCTGATATCATCGGAGTTATTCTGACCAGCCCAGCTGACACTCCATGCAGGTTGAAATACGCAATAATAATTCCTGAATATTTGACCCAAGTCTGACTATGTTATCCCTTGCATAGACACAACTACTGTTAACACCTCCCGCTCTGTGCTGAATACAGTGTTCTCTCTGTGTGTGATTTTTTTTTCTCCCACGGACCCCTGCTGCTTGCCTGGACTGTGCTTTTAAACCTTCAACGGTCAGAGTTGAAGGGGGAACTGAGAGTCAATGAGGGGAAAAAGCATGAAGGGCGATATCCATGCCTCTTCACAGGGGTGAATGTACAGGACGGAGGGCGGATACATAAGTAGCAGTGCATGTCCATGTAAAGATTAAATGTCTCCCTTGTAGAGCTGGGGTCAATTTGCTCTCAGTTTAAAATGTAATTTAAAACGGCAATTCATTAAATGATAACGTGCAGTTATCCCAAATCACTTCCTTATAGGTTATTACAGCAATTTTATGGTTATTTTCAGATTTTACTTTTAAGAAAATCTACTTGGTAGGTAAACTTAGAAGTGAATTAGACTTTGCTGCCTCTGAAGGGGATACTGCCCCCTGGAAAATCATTTCCTTTTTGCGAGACCCAGGTCCAAATCCTGTCTGTTACCTATACGTCCCTCAGAGCTGCTGCGAACCAGCTTCACTGCTATGCCTGCTCCCAGCGAGCCTGTGTGAGGGTTAGCCTTGACCCTGCTCGCTCCCCCACAGGACCAGTTATTGGACATTTTTCCAACACATTTAGGACCAACAGGCTGTCTCCCTGGCTCCCCCTCACACAGTGTTTACCCAGGCCGGACGCCACCTCCCTTTCAGCAGGTTCACATGGAGTTCTGGGGTTTCAACTGGCCGAGTGACGCCTGAGTCAAGAAATCACATCATCATGACACGGCGGAGAGAAGCAACATTACTGCTTCAAATGAAGACCGCTCTTAACTTTCCATTCAGTGGGCAGCCTCACAGGACAAGGGTGGGAGAAAAGAAGGATGGATGGAACAGATCACAGTAAAAATATTATCTGCGTTTGTGATGACTAAATGATGTAATTCTTGCTGAGTGAGTAGGTTAAGCTTTAAGATGTAATCTATCTCACCTTTCAGGCATTTTAGTAAGACAGGGGATAATTAATGTGAGGCAAAAGTTTTCATAAGCTCTGTGGCTTCCAAGGCATTCGTACAAATGTTATGTGAGACAGGAGGAGAGGGGAAAAGACACCATGGGAGTGGAGGCTGTGAGGAGGAGTGACACAGAAAAGGAGGAAGACAAGGAGTTGGATGGAATGTCCAAGAAAACAACAAGCCAACACAAGCGACTGCAACTGTTAGGCATTATCATCCTTTCGCATGGCCAGAAATTCATGCAACAGGCACATACATGCAGGAGATATACACACACAAATGGACAATCCAAGGAATGCTGACAGCAACTGCTCCTTCGGTGTTGCGAGGGAATCTCAGGAATGGTACCGTAAGGAATTTCAGATATCCAAAGCAATCTTTCACTTTCCTCCTAGTGAAAGAATTTAAGCTCTTACTGTTTTGCAAAAGCACTGAACATCTGAGACACATTCGTCAACTAACCCTGCCTCTGACTGAACTTAAAACAAGGACAAACGCTTCTTGCTCTATATGTAGGAATACAGCAGGTCGCAGGTTAACACTTAAAACAGCAGCCTTTTATGAAATATTACCCTCCAACTCCATTCTCTCCCTGCTCTGTCTTTCTATCTCTCATCTCTCCTTTGCTGAATGTTTCTTCTGGCACTCAGCTCCCCCGTCTGTGTGCATCAACAAACACATGAGGAGGAACCGGCAACTGTATTAACAGATGGCCAGAGTCAATAAAACACACACAAATCAAGTGTTGGACACATCTGTTGTACGCAGAGTCTGCCTAATCTTTCTGTGTGGTTCGAAGGGAGTGATGGAATCGCAGCGGCTCCGACAGATTAGAGGGGACAGGGCAGATCACTCAGGGGACTGCAGGCTTTGTAATGGATCGTAGAATGGAGATAAAGCCTGATAGGGTCCAGGGGGGACATGTTTTAATCTGATAGAGTCAGTAGCATGGATAAGAGCCAGAAATAAATGCCCTATATCATATGTCAATTAGCTCACTGTTGAGAAATAGTTCTTTTAAGTATTTACTGAGCCATTATCTAATCATATTGCATCAACACAACACACACCCTTAACTACATAATACAAAAAAAAAGTGAGTGGGTGGTATGGATAAAACTTCGAGCACATGCAAATATAATAATAATGCAAATATCTCAGTTTAAATAAAACTTACAAGCCTTTCCGCCCATGGCCTGAAGGTGTGGTTTGGATAGTTTCTAAATCCTACAAGGTATTCAAATAAAACACACAGCATTTATACCTCCGACTGCCACAAACGCTCATGTACTGCAGTTAGTGCTTCCTTATTAATACAGATTGGGAAAATTAAGATAGGATGATAGCACAATGCATCAGAGAGCAGAGCTGCTAAACAGTAATAAACACAGCCTCTAAATGGGTCAACAGACTCAACTGGAAGGTATCGTGAATGGCTAGTCAAAGGCTTACAACAACAACTGCAGTTTTCAACATGACAAAAATAGATATAAGACAGTATTGGATTTATCATTATGGACTTATTTAACAAAGTCTCCGTTCAAGACTGGATTACAAAGCTTCTGAGCAGGATACGCTCACACTGGAATGGAACAACAACTACCTTCTGACTAATAAAGAAGTCTCTCACATACAACAGTCCAGAGATATTTAGTGCATAAAAAGTCACTGATCCTGCTCTATGCTCTGTGATACTTTGTTTACTTACCATTATTCCAAGTTACTGTTATTTGAGTGGGAGCATGAACAATAAAATTACATAGGTTTACCCAGTGGTCAGGCAGACTGCTGTGATGCTTCCTGGTGGTTCAAGATTTTAACAGATATTGATTTTTTTTAAGGTGGCTAAAAAATTTTTTGCTGCTGCCCCCATCCACAGCAGTACATCCATTAGCTTCAATGTTGGTCCTCCCGCAGAGCCATCTATGTCTGTATCTCTGTAACACTGACTATAGATAAGTACCTCATACAACCCCACTTCAATAAAATCAAACTATGCCTTTAATTTCTGTTTTTGGCAACAGTATCAAACTATTTCATCGGTTTGGCAGTGTTGGCTTAAGACAACTGTTGCATCAGAGAAGTCATGCTAATAGATTTTTCCCATTCTGCCTACAACACCTGGTGGTATTAGGATGATGAAGTTGAAAGCTTTCTAACCCCACATAAAACATTAAATACATGAAAATGGATAAAAGTTTGGTGCTTAACGTGCTTGTTGCGGATTGGGTATTTCTTAAAAAAAAAAAAAACTCCAATAAACTTATAGTGGTAGAGTAATTAAATTCAAACAGTCCTTATGGCTGTGTCAAGTTTGTTGAACTGTTTGGGACAATCAACTCTAACTGTGTGACAGAGTGAAGTACTTTAGCTGCTGGTTGCAGCTAATAAAATATACATGAAAGACAGTGATTAAGAGAGAAAGAGAGAGAAACACCAGGAATGAGGGAAGAATGGAAGAAAAGCAGAGAGAGAATAATTATAAGTATAAAACATAACCACAATCCGGATGGAAGTACTAACAGAGACTAACAGATCCGTCCTTAGCTATGACAGCTGCTTCAAAGTCAACATGAGGCACCAAATCCCATGATTTTGTTATATTTCATTGCTTATTGTTGTATCTATTGTATATAAAATGCATTAATATTGTCTTCAATGAGACGGGTTGAGGATTTGATCAGTTACTGTATCTTTTTAATGCAATGCACAGCCATGGCAGCAATTACTGCTGACATGTCCACTCCCGCAGCCTCTTACGTCACTGGAAAGTCAAACATTAACAGTGAGGTTTAATTGGGAATAAGCCATTATGGAAAGGCCAGCATGTGACAGTGCACGGAGGGCCTGCTGCTGCCCGTGATTAGAGGCAAGGTTAATGCTCTACAGTGTTAATCCTCCATTTGTCTGAAAACACATCAAGCAAAAATGTACAGCAAGAACTGGATACCGGTAAATAATAAAGCTGAGAAAAATAAAGCACCAAACATCAAACAGATGTAATCAGATGAGGTCGATAAGCATTCGGGCTCGGTTAATTCCCAACAAATTATCTAATCCAGATGTTGCACTCTTAGTGTAAACACCGTGCCCTGCAGAATCATAAAACAAATAAGCATGAAAAAGGTTTAAAGTTTCAAACAGAGCCTAACCCCGGACCGAGACCTTTCCACTGAAAAAAAAAAGAAAAATCCACACCAACTCCCCCTTTGCTGCCTTCTTGAAACAGGAAAATGTAAATATGGTAATATTTAGCACGTGTTTTAAAACAGATCAGCTTTCTCAAGCAGGGAGAAGCACAGAGAGAGAGAAGGAGAGAGAGAGAGAGGGAGGCAGACGGGGAGGAAAAGAAAAGAAAAAACTGGGCCACACACGAAAGAAGGCCTCCCCAGATTTGTGTGTGAGTTCCAGTCTGCGCGATGTGGACAGGCTGCGGCTTCCTCTGTTTGCACACAGCTCCACCAAGAGCCCTGGCCCAGCGCTGATGGCCTTGACACACTCCAAAACACCAAACTGGATCTGTCACACTGTGAGTCTAGAGAGTCAACAACAACTTAACAATAGGAAAACACCACTCCAACGGGTCATATCATCCATCTGAACGCTGCAGCCATTTTTCATGGAGGGAAAATAGGAGGAGGAAGATAAAGGAGGGGGAGAGAGAGAGAGAGA
>CAFUXE010001221.1:255850-345294 GCA_903364295.1 Serranus cabrilla | reverse complement strand
TGGCTCTAATTGCCTCACTTTGTTGACAACAACAACAACACGACATCAGCGCAAAAACACACACGACGCTCATTTCGACAACAGTGTAACTCCAGCACAGATCATCATAGAGAGTGGCGGAGGAAGTCTTTAGGTAAAAGTAGCAATAACACACAGTGAAACTACTCAGTTACAAGTTAAAGTTCTTCTTTGAAAATGTTGCTGAAATCAAAGTATGTATTATAGGCTAAATGCATCAGTGAACAGAAAAAGAACCTTGACTGTAGGTGAAAAGAAGCTATTAGTTTCACAAACTACATCACAAGATTGTTATGAGAACATCGTATTTTACTGTTGGAGTTTGTCGAGGTGCTAATACTTAACTTTTGCACTGTGACGTAGTTTAATTTATGAAAATGCATCAGAAACTATAAGCTTAACATATATTTTATGTGCAAAATCTTGATTTGTATAAGGCAGCATAGGAACTATAGTTACCAAATGAATATAACAGATGCATTGGCAGTGTTAGCATAGCATTTGCACTACTTGCACTCTGTCCACTTTACAGCTACTACTAAACTTTACTAAACTGCTCTAACAGTGATATTTCCCACTGGAATAAATAATTATCCATCCATCTATGAAATGGAAATACTCAAAAACAAGTACAAGTAGTCTCTGTCAAACCAGAGACAGTGATGCAGTGTTTAATAAAGGGACTGGGTGAACCATGACCTCCCCATACGCACTGTTTAACATCCAGCAATCCATTTCTGTACCACTATATCCCAACATGCATCGGGGGAAGAGGAAGAAAACACAATGAACGGGTCAGCAGTCGATCACAGGGGCTAACTTCTAAAGACATAAACAAAAATGTATTTTATTTTAAGGTAAACACAGCAGTTATTATTGTTAATTTGATAAATACTGTGCCTATCCAACTGTGGGCTGGAGGACGCATTCAAGGGACCTATAACCGAGGGTATTTCTTTACAAGCTGCAGTCTTTAAGGTCCAATTCAGTGGAAAGCTATTTTACAATATTATTCAATTTCCTATAATATAGTATGACACGCTCTTATTTTTTATTGTCCGACTGGAAAGCAAGTGAAAAAGGAAGCTAAAATAACAAGCCCCATATTTTTTCTGGGGCAAATTTATTGCAATCCAAAACATCCAACAGGGTCGTTGCTCCATTTTAAATAGGAAAAGTAAGTTGTTTCTATAATACACTGCAGCCCTGAACTTGATTTACACACGGGTCCATAAATCACTGTGACATTTTCAACTGTGTCAGCTGAATCCTGTTTTTCACGGTGTACTCTACACTGTCTGTCAACAAGTGATACGTCTGCGTCAGAGGGGATTAAGACATCGGAGCCATGCAAGTTGGTCTTAAGAATGGATATTTGGATTTTTGGATTCGGCAACTGGAGGAGATGGAGTACGCATACAGAAAAAGTGTAGACAAGAGACAGTGGGAGGAGAGTGCGAGAAGAGAAATGCCGTACATGAGCGAGAAAGACGGCGCTGGAAGGTGGAGAGGTGGTGAGGAAAGTGGAAGGAGAAAGACAGGGAGGTGAGGGAGAGGACAGCAGGCTCTCATCAGGAGGAGAGCCCAGAAGGGGAGCGGAGGCCACAGCCTGGAGAGCGGGCCCTTGTGTAAATGGAGATGTACTAAACCTTTGCTAACCTGGATCGCCCAAGATAAAATATTTATATATGCTATTGTGTGACGGCGCGCAGGGCTGAGTAGAGCCTTAATTTGTTTTTCTCCAGGGTAAATTAATTCCCTCCCCATCATCAGCGGAGTGAACCCGCAGTGATTACTGCCCAGTCTCCCTCCGGCCCCTCCTGCAACAGGCACTTGAGAGATTTTAATGGTCAAAGTCCACCTTACAATTATACTTCATCTGCTCCATACATTTCCATAGATTAAAGGTGAAGCACAAACACTTAAGGGAGATGATCCCTTGTCTCCTCTCGTTTCTATGGCCTCCTCCCCCCATCGCTCCTTTCTTTCTTCACCCTCATCTCATTCTCATCTTTGGTGTCGACCCGTGAAAACAATTCAAAACAAAATACTCACCAATGAAACAACTGATTTGACAAGTGCAGACAGTCAACTGTTTACCCTTTAGATGCAGGCTACGATATTGTGCGAGTGGGTATTTATATGGAAAGATTTAGATCATTATTAACAGTGTATATGTACGCACTGTACAGCACATCTTCTCATACACTGAATAGATGTATAAACAAGATCAACAGAGTGGAGACCAGGCCATATCTGTGTATGCTAACTATATGTAAAACACATAGTCAAAGGACATGCGGTGTGAACAACATTTGGAGCCCAGCACAGATTGACACTGATTGTCATGCTATTACAGGCAAATAGCAACACTTGCTCGGCAGTCGACAGGGCATAATCATGTGTGACTAACAGTGATGGAGAGAGCGCTACAAAGGGAAGGCGAGATGGTGGAGGTACAGGCTCTTTGTCTCCCCTGCCATCTTCCTCATCTCTGAGTAGCCTGGAGGGGCGAACTGACACGGGAGATGATAAAAAGATGGAAGCCACTCAAAGTTCAAGGCAGAGATGCCCCTTTCATCTATTTCAAGACAATCATGTTGGGTTCTACATGTACATTACAGCAAACTACCAATCTTTGCTTCCTACAGAAAGAGCCAAGGCAGGGAGAAGTGAAGAGGTGGTGGCACAACTAACTCCCGCATAATACTTTTCACTTGTTACTTTGGTGGTTTGGGCTGTAGAAAAACAAGTCAAATACATGTCAAAAGGCACACTGATGTTGCGTCATTTCAACCTCTCCCTGTTTACATTATGTTTATATTCTGCAACAGTTAATAAATTAAATCATGCAATGGCTGTGTAGGTCATCTGTGAAAACACATTATCATGACCCATATTTAATTTTTCTGTTAGGAGGCGACCTTTAGTGGCCTTAGCACTTAAGACAGGAGCAAAGGAGAAAGTAAGGTGAGTATAAAGAGTGACAAAGTCCACATAAGCAGGAGGTCGGTGAGTTTAGACAGGTCATATAAACAGAAATCTCACCCAGGGAACCTATGTTGGAGGCCTGCATGTTTATTGAGTTATTTTAACTTGTGTGGGTTTTTTTTACATTGTTTCGTGATGTATTTACATTACAAGACATCATCCAACGTCATCTCACACAATATAACAGTTTGAGAAACACTGGCCTAAACTACACACACTAAACTCTGGTCCCTACTATTGAAAAGAGAGAGAATTTAACTACACACACACAATTAGTGATTTAATTAAAATAAAATTAGAAAAACAATCAATCACATTATGGACCTTATTTGTAAATGTAATGTCCGACATCACACCTTGGGGAGGGCTTTTCAGACTTTAGGGCCGACGGGGGCAGATTTCACACTGCTGTCTGTTTCAGACAGCTGAACTTATGACTCCGTCACACACCCCTTGTGTGTGTATCATATATCTTAAGTCAAGCACTGTGAAGTAATCCTCACTCTTGCTCCATCATACTCACAAGCAGAGAATAAGGAAGCAGTCCTGAATCAGCGACATGGATTAGCTGGACTGACCACCAGTGGGTCAGACATCAGGTCAGTCAGGGAGCCAGTAAGTCCACCACAACCTATGTAGTCATTGTCTTGTCCTTCAGCATTTCCTATGCATTTCCTCAACAGTGGTGGGCCACCGCAGCAGGGAAATTACCAGCGCTAAGCCCAATTTCCTCTCATACAGCAAGTAAGTATAGGGCCAATGGTAAGAGCTGTTTTGATGCTGCTACATGCACCAGAACCACAACTGGAACTGATGGACAATTAACCTTAACTGTAATTAACCCCAGCCAGCGCCGCTGCTGAAATGTCACTGGAGAAGCATTGTTTTCCTGTGTTACTCATTCAGATGAAGGCCTCCCAGAGGCTATTTTAAACCCAGTAAGGACATTTTATTTTTTGCTCTGAGTATGTCCCTTCTTTTGATCTTTCAGTCAGCCACCCAGCTCATCAGATAATCAGTCATCCGGCAAGCAAGAAGTCAGCCAGTGCACCAGGCAGGCAGTCAGACAGGACGCAGAGTAAAGTACAAGACTGTTCCTGCCACGCAGTCTGATAACGTGTGCATTACACCCGTACAGTGGAGCAGCAGCCCGCGGTTTAATGAACGTAACCCGAGCTCCCTGTTAAACAAACAGGCCGAACCTGTGAAGAAAACGTCCACATCACCCTTTCTTCATCTCTCATTAAAATCGCTTGGACCTACAGAACGAACCAGACGAAATGGCCGCCATCCATTTCTTTAATCTTTCAATTATAGTTACTGTTGCTATATTCTGCATATTTTCATAAGGAAACATTAGAAGCTGCTGCTGATTGTTTTTCCCTTTGTGAGAGTGTAGATGAATGACCTAATTGATTCATCATGACGGAAGGGGAAGAATGTCTGATATAAAGATTACAGATAAATGATATGCTGTTTTTCACTTTATGTCCACGTGCTTCGTCCTTTAAACCTTTTCTTTTTAACCGTAATGGTCCCTTCAAGTTCAACCTGTTCCCCAGTAGAGGTCATTACAGTGTTTTGGGGGCCCTCTTCGTTCTTTCTTTTTTGAATGAAAGAAGCAAACTTTTGCTAGCTTTTCCTTGCTTGACACACTGCCTTTAAACTACAGTAAAACATTTGAATTGCAGCTTCGGTATTACTGACAAAATTGCTTTGCCACTCCAGTCTTCACAAAAGGAGATAGAAAAAAAGTTCCTCACAATTTGAGAGTCCAACTGGAAATCTAAAACACATCTTCAAAAAGTGTTTTGTCACCTTCCCGATACTCTGGTGGTTTACAGTTGACTTTAGACTGCAGAACATACAGAGGGACTTGACCGTTTTAGACCGCTATAAATAATCCAATATGGCCTCAAATTTACATCAGTTTATGCCAGGTTTCTATATATGGTCATCTGCTGCAGACTTACATCACATGCACTGTCAGGGTAACCTGTAGTTAATGCAATATTAGGGGGTTTTAAACAGTAAATAAAAGCACAGACGTGTGTCACAGAAGTTCCGTGATGCGTCCATCACATAGTTTAATTTGTTTTCACATGGGATACAAAACCCGTTTTTCTGGGGGAAAGTCCTACGTTTGTTCAACCCATCAACCACCCCTCCCACCTAGCCTCTCAGTGACTGTGCCTATTTGGGAGGCTGGCTTAAAAAAGAAAAAACGTATGAGAAAAGTACAGTATTCTCTGAACATCAAAGCATGTAAACATGTAGTAGTAGAAACCCCAAATACAAGTTTAAAACGGAAAATGAGCTGGGACTCCTTTAAGTGAGTGACTGTCTGGCTCTGCGGCCTGTAATGGGGGAAAGTAGGACTCTATGTCCTCCTCACCCGCCCCCTTACTGTGTGCTTTGCCCCAGCTGCCCATCAAAAACTAATATCCTCAAATTTGACGCTGGTGTTGTCCTTTGAAATTAGAAAGAATCTGTGTCTAATGCAATAAGCCAAACCTGGCTGCTGTGAACTCTAACCTCCTTGCACTGATTTCCATCTCTACCCCCCTTTATCCTCCATCCTCCCCAGCAACTCCCTGTCCAGTCAGTGCTGTGGAGACCGAGAGGGAGACCCTGGATTTAGAGACCTGCAGCACAAACCCCTTCTCCTCCCCTCCCTCTCCCACTGCCTGCACAAATACCCTCTACCCAGCCTCAACTTCTCTATCTCTCCGTCTCCCTCCCTCCATCCATCCATCTCTCCTTCCCTCCCGTGCCCCCCACCCTCCTGTTTCGATCTCCAGTCATTTTTAAATACAGTAACACAATCTTAGGGAAAGCTGATATAATCTTTTCTAAACTATAAAAGTCAGTCACCCAGAGAAACATCTGCACGGTCAAATTTAAAACAAACTGTCAGGGAGTCCGGTGTCCCCATAAATAGGGAGCAGAGCAGGAGGAGAGGTGGGGAGAGAGGAGAGAGGGGTGAACGGTGGAAAATAGAGAGAGATTTTAAGGAGGGAGTTTTAGTGCTTTCTACTTGGCTTTAACTTAAACACAAACCTCCCTCAGGCCATCCGGATGCTCGCAGGGTAAAGCTAATTCAACAGCGACGCTACCAGTCCTTTTTATGGCTGTTAGAATTACAAAGTGATTGTCACTGTTTTACTGTCTGTTGACACCTGAGACAGACAAATATGTTCAAGTGTTCATGGCTGACATCTTAACAGGCTGACGTCAGCGTAAATTCATGTTTAGATTTGCCTGCGTAGTGATCAGTGGTGAAATAAGTCTACAGACCCATCACCTAAATGTGCAGTTGCATTACCATCGTGTGACTGTTATTGCTAACTTTAATTTGTAACAATGACCCAAACTAGGAGAGTCAAACATACAACAGTCGGCCAGAACTGGAGCGTCTTTGGATTTTAAAAGTATAATTTTATTTACCCATAAAATAAAAAAGAACAAACCAAAGGTTGCCATTAACTAAATTGCTCCCTGAAGAGATATGCAAAACAGAACTGAAGTCAGAATCCAGTAAATTGAAATGAACTGAAATCGCAGCAGAAATAAGTGACTAAGACTAACCTCAACAGAACTGACTGCAGGAAATGACAAACAGGGGGAACTTTGCATGTTAACTTCGCAGAAAACGAACAAAATATCTTCAAAGTAAACTCGCAAAATGAACTGCAATATACAATAACAAATGTCCTCCTTTCTATTCAGTCCAGAATCTAGGTGGAGGCATGTCAAGCTCTCAGCATGCTCCCTACTCCTTGCTCCCTGTTGTCATTGCTCCATGATAGTCTGTCAAGCAGTGGGAGCTAGCATGGAGCCTTAGCATCTTAGTGTGCAAACTTCATTTACTGAGCAAGCTGCCGTTTGTCCGTCTCATTAAATCAAAGCATAATCGGTTGCAAGCTTTAGTTTGTAGCACACCTGCTAGCTGGCTAGCTAACTAGTATGATAGTTTCAATATGCTGCAGGCCAATACAGTCTATCAGGAGAGTACTAGACTGTCTGCTGAAACCAGCAGCTATTTTGGAAAGAGGAGGTGGTGGCAGGAGGGGGAGAATGCGACCAGGTGGAAGTGACTCTTTAGTGGCTGCTGAGTTCATATCAGAGTGGAGAGCCGCAGCAGGAGGCTGATTCTGGACCAATGACCTGTGAGAAGGACACAGATCTGCCCTGGATGACAGCTATTAAAATCAGTAAATTAATAAAATAATAACTGTTATAGTACGTTTAGCCGACGAGTATTTCTGGTGCCAAGTGATGAAGCCAACTGGGCAGCAACATTTAATTGACTAGTTGACTGATCACACTCAACCCTATGCTACACTTCCATCCATTTCCCTCATAAAATCCCCAACTATGCTTATTTTATCAGATCCATTATAATCTTTTTCTTTTAACTTGACTCTACAGATGGGTGTAAAATTAACTGGTTGATAAAGACATGTCAGTAAAGTACAGTCGCAGTACATTCAAAGTTTAAACCAGATAGTGATAGACTGAGTTCTGTCAGCAGATATGTCATTCATGCTCCAAATAAAATGGATTGACCATACAACTGTAAAAAAATAAAAATCAGAATGGACATATTGTTATTCATCTCAAGGCCTCAAATGTAAGCGGGCCTCTACAGAGGCATTATCCTGGAGTGAGTATAGCTAAACAATCCAACACACTTCAGTCCAATTCCCATGGGTTTTAGGTTAGAATGCCACTGAAGTACACGTTGAACAGGGGGGCACAGTGCCTGCTCTACTCTGCCCCGTCTGTTTTGAGCTGAGTGTTGGATTGCTTTAATTGATTTAATGGGAGAGCATGGAGTCACAGTGGGAGATGGGGAACACAGGATGCTTTAGGGATGTCAAGTGTGTTGCGCCACCTCAACTCCATCTTAGACAACCCGTGTCAGCTGGCAGACTCAGCCGATAGTGATGATACATATAGGCAAACACAACAGGCGAGGACACACAAGAGCAGAAAGCGCCATGAATTTCTATCTCACATATAAACACACACAAATCCACACACACTTGTTCCCAGCCTAGGACACCATGCTCCCTGCTAATGGTTTGAATAACACCCAGAGTGGCGTGATGAAGCCTTAGCGCGCTGCGTGTGTGTGTATTCACACACAGTGCGAGGGACACGGTGGCAGCAGCCCGTGCTAATGCCACCCTGAATGGTGTGTCTAATTACTTGGCCCAGAGATAGCTTTTAGCTAAATCACCCCGCCTTCTGAAGAGCCTGTATCAACAGTGACAAGGGCCTGGACAATTACATTAGCCCTCTCCCCATCCACCAGGTCCAGCACTAACAATCAGTGTGATTTGCAGCCGCTTCATTGTTGTCATCCCTCTCTCCATGACAATGATGTTTTCCCTGCTGGAGAGACAGCGAGAGAAGGATGGAGAGTCAGAGAGAGAGACAGAGAACAAGGGAGAGATTGCAAATGAGAAAAAGGCGAAAGAGAGAATGTGGAGAAGAGGGCAATATGAGAAGAGAGAGATATAGAGAGTGAGAGAGTTGTCAGTAGAGGGCTTACTTATGTTAATGTTTTCCCTGCTGGTGTGTTGGCTGCAGTAGAGAGCTGGGTAAACCTGGGTGACAGCAGCAAGTGGAGTGAGCTGGTGACTTTAATTGATACTGGAGAGGGGTCTTCTCGCTGGATTGCTCAACAGCCCACGGTGCCAAACACACTCACACACACACACACAAACCGCATTCGAGTTCAGTAGCCACCCGCAGAATGCACATACAAGCCAAAGCTCCAAATCACATTAGAGCCAACGCAGAACTTTCATTCAGCTCTACTTAGTGGCTCTTACATTTGCCAACTATAATGTAAGTAAATGCAGAATAAGGCTCCCAAAGTGGCCCTTTACCTCGGATTGCTGAACATTCCTCACCACCAGTCCTTCTCACTTACACATGAGGCGCACACAAACACACAAAATAAAGCGAACATAATAGTCACCAGGGAGTAACTTCACGGTGTCTGAAAAAGAGGTCTGATGGAGCACAGGAAGACACAAAGCTAAAGGATGCAGGGTCACAAGATGACCTTTGAACTCCCAGCAATGCCTCCAGTACTAGGAGTTGTGGGGAATGCCGGAATACCTCTGAGAGACACTAAACATCAGCAGGAAGTTTAAAGAAATGAGAAGAGAGGCAGGGAGTTACAATTAATGGAAAGGAAGGCAAAACACTTTAAAAATGTATTCCGAAAGACATAGAAACTGGTTCTTATTGTTCCATTACTCCTCAAATATTTAATATGATATAATACATACATCTAATTATATCTCAAACTGACGGGATTACAAGCTGCATCTTTTCCTGTGAATCCCAGTTCAGGAACAGTTCAAATTCTTATGATGGGGCATTACTGTCATTTGCTATATTTATGGTTGTTATTCATCAATATTTAAATGCTTTCACTGTTAGAATTATGCTGTAAGAATTATGACCACTAAGCCACTGTTAAATGTTTATACTTTTCAAAATAACTGGGGGGAATAAAAAGTTATTTTCAGCATTTTTTTGGTTTTCCCTGCTGTACCGAAAACATACTGGATTGTAACCACAAAACCAAGGCACATAAGAAAAAATGAATTTGATGTAATGTTACACAACTACTATAGCGTATTCTTAAAAAAGTGCAATATTAATCGCTGAAAGATAGCTGAAATCCAAACATCACACAAAACAAGAAGAAGCTAACAGTTAATAATAATAGTAATTGTATAAAAGTTGTGGTCAGTAATCTATACCTCCTCGTCAGTTACACAATATGTCATGGTGCTGAACAAACCCAGAGACACAGCGGAACAAATGGAAGAGATGTTGTAATGATTTCATGCTGATAAAACTTCTTGAATAAAATTGAAAGTGAATTGAGAAGGAGCGTCAGAGGAATGAGAAGAACCCTGAGTGGGATACGGACACTATGGGGAGCAGAGTGGTGCCAAGTGGGGTTGGATCACTCGACAACAGCCTGTCCCACCCTATTACCCTCCGAGCTCCCCCACCTCTACCCTCTCCAAACCTCCCCGCCACCTCCACCGTTTCCCCCCTGCTCTGTGGGCTAACACCACCAGTCGCACCACAATGACACCATCACTGGTTCTTACTGGTTGAATGGAGAGAGAGAGACAGAGAGAGGGGACGGAGGGGTGCTCTTCACATGGAGGGCTTTGCAATCACTGCGCATATTTTATGGTTGCACGGTGTCATTGTAGTAGACGTCTATGGGTGTCTGTCACTAATGGGATTATAAAAAATTTAACAGGAATAAAACGTGTTCATTAGATGTTGCATGACACTGATTCTACTTTTCTCCTTCAGGAGGAAAACTGGCCAACTCACAGGCAAGGTAACATCATGCTCCAGCAAAGGAAGTGTGTTAGGAACATTTTCAGCTCTCTAAAAATCACGTAGGTTTCAGTGTCTGGCCATGAGGATGAAAAAGTGAGGGCCCTCTTTTATAGGAAATCTAGTTTGTACCAGGATTGAACAATCATACTGAATTAGGAGAAAACTGTTGTAGGAAAAGCAGAAACACCAATCGTAGTGCCAATAGTAGCCTCAGCATATCATAATGTAATGGATACTTGAGAGAAATGTAGGAAATCAAAAACAGAATTGTAAAAAAAATAAGAGATACTGACAAAACATGTGGACCAAATTGCAAAAAAAAAAAGATCCAGGAAGGCAATAAAAAAAAACAGAAGTCATTGATATAGGTTGGAATCGGGGTGGGGTCAGGGTGGTGGCTGGGGGGCTAAGAGGACAGAAGAGAGGAGTGAAAAGTGGAGCGCTTTTGGAGGCACCCAGGCTCTCCTGATGTTAAGGAGGTGCTCCCAGGGGTCAGAGACAACCAGTCAACAACAGGACCTGGCATGCCTCTTTTTCATCTCTCTCCATTTCTCGGCCTCAGCACCTCTTCTCTGCTCCACACAAAAGGCTTGCTGGGGGTGGCGGGGGGGTGGCAGGGTAGACGGGTCGAGAGAGTGGCATGGCATTTTAATGGTGCTGGAGAGAGCGAGAGAGGAGAGGAGGTGGTGGGGTTGGATGGTGGTAGAAGTGGAGAGGACCCCACCCCTTCTTCATACACACACACACACGCACGCAAACATGTACCTACACAAATATGCACATACACGCAAGCCCAGCAGCATCATTGTAGGGGTCTTTTTATCTGAATGATTGCCCTCAATTAGATCCCTGCTCAGAGTAGGTGAGAACAGACAGCTATCTGGAGAGGGGAGGGCCGGGGTTCAAACCAGTAGAAGGCAAGAAGGGAAAGAGGGGGAGTCGGACAGGAAAACTCTATTACAAAAGCAATAAATATATGTTTTAAAAAATATAATTTATAAGCCTTGCTTTGTCCACAATCCAAATATAATCAATGCATTTTATAATTTTTCCTAGAGAAAGGTAGGAAAATTCCACTTTTGATGCTGAAAGTTGCACTTTTGCCTTATTTGCATTAAAATTACTGTAACGATTACCAAAATGCTTTTTTTGTTGTCGATCATCTAATTAATTAGTTGCCCATTCAATAACTTGATTAATTGTTGCAAGTCTGGCAGTAGCACCTTTACAAAAATGTATATGTTTAATGCATTCTACAGTTATTTATGCTTACTTTCAGCCTTTTTCCCCAATATTGCTTTATCTACTTCAGCTTCAATTACCAAATTCCTTCCAAGTCTCAAAAGCTTCAACTACCCTGTTAAAACTATGCAGGGGTGGGAGAAGAAGTACTCAGGTCTTTAACGTAAGAAAAAGTAGAATAACCACACTGTAGAGATACTCTATTAGTAAAAGTCCTACATTCAAACTTCTACTCAAGTAAAAATACAAAAGAACTCATATCCAAATTTACTTACAGTACCAAAAGCAAAAAACCCATTTCAGAATAAGAACAACACAATAAAATATTGAATTATAATTATGAATGCATTAATTTGCACATTAGTGTAATCTTGCAGCTGGTAAACTGTATTCACTGCTAGTTTGGGAATAACATAAAAACCAACAAACAAAACAAAAATATTTTATATTTTGTTCATTGTGCACAGATATGACAACAATAAAAACAATTTGTGGGGTGATTTAGAAATGGAATTTGATTTTTTTTTTTTTATTATTTAAATAGTCAGTGATTAACTGACAGTAAAAAAATACAGCAGTGATATTTATTTGGCTATTTTATTTCTATTTATTCTTTATATTGTCAGCTGTCATTTCTAGAAGTCGTTGACAATGCTATAAATTTGTGGATAATATGTCCTCCATATCAGCAAATGACTGGCAAAAAAATCTGAATTGGTATCGATCTCAAAATTCCCATGTAGATCCGGCTCAGTGGTTTTCAATGCTTTAATTCCCCTACACTGAATTGTGGGAAAGCAGTTATGTCAGGGATGATTTTCTCAAAATCTGAATCTCATGAATAATGAAAATATTGCACAACCTTTAACTTTATTAAAATATTTTCTGGTGGTCTTCTCCTTTACATCAGTGGCAAAGTCAGTATAAGTATATGCATTGAACATGAATCTATCTGTCAGTGGACTTAATGACATAACTGTAAATAATGAAAACTGAGCAACTTCTCTCGGTGAGTCTGTTGCCTGTGTGCAGGCTTTATTTCATCACAGTGTGCAGGCCCAACAACAGCAGGACACACATACACAAACACACACAGGATACAGGACATCCAGCCATTCCCACTGCTGCCCACCAAAGCCCAGTGTTTACTCTGTTTTGTTTTTAATCACAGCAAGCCCAAACTCTAGATGTAATTTTCCACTCTGCATACACCTAAACACAAACACAGACACATAGAAAGATACACATACACATTCACACACACTCACACATACAGTACGGTACACTCAGCTCCACAATTACCCCTCAATTAGAGATAATAACATGACCACTTCCTGACCAATCACCTGCAGCCTTGCTGTGACTCACACAGTGTCTCTCTCTAACACACACACACACACACAGGGTCAGATGGTTTATAAAGTTAGTGGTGGCTGCAGAAATCGTTGGTTATTTTGTCTGACCACGGTGCTTTGTGATTTTCTCTGTATCAGGCAGGTGGAGCAAAACCTTTCCCTCGTTTTATGGAGATAAATGTTAGCTTTCTGTGGTTTCCTGTATATGCTGACTGCTGTCAAGACACTCTCTCTCACGCACACACACACATATATACACACACACACAATACTGACACATTTCCTGGAAAAACTGAAATAACCTTTTCTGTCTGCGCTTCTCTCTTATGGATGAGTGAGAGAATACAGTCTTCTCCCACTCTATGGCTGCAGCCACAGCAGGCGTTATATACACATTTAAGTCCTTCCCTTTTCTCCACTTTTCCTTCTCCTGCCTTTTATTTTCCCAAGCAAAGACATAAGAACTTCTATAGTTAGCACAGCCTCCCTCAGACCGCTGAATACAGAGGCTGCTACCTGGAGGACAGAAATTGGTATTTAATAGCTAACCTTATTCCCACTGCAGCCATTTTCAACTTAAGTCATGCTTAGGCTGGGAAACCTGAGCCTGAAGTAAAACCGACATTACAGCTGAAAATCTCACGTAGATTTACCTCTTATTAAATGATCTTGCAATGCTGGAAGCAGTAAAGCATTTGTTTCTACAGAAATAAGCCAATGTTTTCAATAGAGAATTTATAAAATGACAGATGTTTTTTTCCAATTTATGCTGTAAAGGATACATTTTGGCTCAAACGTTGTTTCATATCATGTCCTGACCGACTCTACGGCAGGGTATTTTTTCTAAAATGACCAGACCAGTGCCAGTACCAGTACGCTTTAAGTATTTAAGTAGAATAGTTTCCATATCTTTTTTTCTTCATTTGATACCCATCGTTTTAATGGATATTTGCAGTTGCGTAAAAGGCCACAGCCAAATAATTTTCAACCAAATACATTACAACCTTAACTGTTAACTCAGAAACACCACACTGAACTTCATGACTGTATTTGCTGAAGCTGCGTCAGTAGTGGGCCAATCACTTGTATTTAAAAGAAGAACCCATGTGGTGGTTGACTGCAAGCAAGAAAGTCTTTTTTTTCTAGATCTGGGTCCAGTGCAGGTGTCGTTTGACTGGAACAGTTTTGATACTCTTAGTAATTCATCCATTGCTAGCATAGAAGGCCTGAGGCAGCTTACTGGCTGTAATCTAAGGAAAGGGTTGTGTTCAGGCACATAAAAAATGGAAACCAATATAAATACGTCTGATAATAATGCACGCACACATACAACACAGACAAACAAAACAGATGTAAATGCCTGCTGTGTGACACAATACTGAGACAAATCCTCAAAGAGCTCACCCCCTCGTGCTCACAGGATCATATAGTCACCCCATACAAAACATTAGCGGATTGACACTATCACACCGGCTATCCGGCAGAGCCCCTTTCACACTTAATTACAGGCTCTCATTTCCCCCGCCGAGGGAACAGGTGCAGGGGGAGAGGGAGAATAGTTCAGGCCCACTGTCTCCTTGGGCTTAGGGCCTTTTCCTGGCTCTGAGAGGCCTGTATTGACAGAGACAGGGGGGGACGCCAGCGCCGATAAATCACTGCGAACGTGTAAATGCCACTGCACCGCATTCCGCTAAAGAACAGGAGGCCAAACGGCTACAAGTTCCTTTCTCTTTCTGTTTCTGTTGTTTTAAGGCCTTCCCCCCCTCCTCCCAGCCACACACACACTACCCTTGCCTGTTTTTTCTCTCCCTCCATCTCTCTCTCTCTCCCTCTCTCCCTCACTTCGCTCCCCCAAGCAGCTAATAGCATAATTTGAGGAAGAATGTTCCCGGAGTTTCCTGTGAATTCAACCATTAGTCATCCGAATGACCTCTCTGTTCCTCCCCTTTCCCTTCCGTGTCACTAGCACAGCGCTGCTATGGAGCAATGGCTGCCTGGGGAAGAGGGAGGTAAATAGGAACCAGAGCTGAACTCTGTGTGTGCGTATGTGTGTGTGTGTAGAAGTATGCCTCTGTAGTGTATGTTTATGCATTTCGTGTTTTCTATCTTTATCCAAATGTGTTTATTTTTGCATGACTGACGTTGTGCCTACATGTATGTGTGTGTATGAAGAACAGAGTATAAATGTCTGTGTGTGAGGTGGAAGTCCCCCCACTCAGCAGGGTGCAGAGGTAGGGCCCCAGTACTTACCCCCTGACACTGAGCTGTTAACTGGGAAAAGTAGAAAAGGAGATGTGCAGGGTGGAGTGGGTGGAGGGCGTGTGTGAGGTACGTGTGTGTGTGTGTGTGTGTGTGTGTCACGGCGGGTGTGGAAGTAGAGATGTGCAGCGGAGGGGAGGCAACTGAGAGAAAGAACGTTTGTGTCACCACCACCACGATAGCTAAAATGACTTGTTTATGTTCCTTTCAGCTCTAATAACCAAAGCAATTATTTGCTTTCACAGAGCAGTTACTACTTTGGCTGTGTGTCCATATAAGATTTATTTGGACTGATTAGACAACAAGACAGAGAGAGAATGGGGCCGCTATGCTGCGCAGTTACCACAATTACATATACATAAACATCATTGTCTGGGATAAGTTGGCCTTTGCTGTGGGGAGCGTGCAATTAGCTTTGGGGGAGTGAAAGCAAGGGTTGTATTCAAAAAGAAAACAGACGTCGACAAATTTAACTCCAGATGATGCAACATTAGTTGGATCTGGAAATAGATTTGGGAATCTGAAACCAATTATTTACAAAAGGAGATTCAGAGAGATTGAGAGTTAGCTTTATAACAGATGTTTTTGTAACTCATGATTGACTCTGGATAGGATTATTATTAGCAGCTCCACTCAGGTTTTTCCAGCATAATCCTCCACGGAACAGGTAATTGGCAGACCTTGTTCCATTACACCAAAACATTTATGTTAAAATCATCGGTTCATTGGTTTTTCTTCATGTACCAGACTGTAAAGATGTTTAAACCATGTTCATGTCGACCCAACTCAGGGGAGCAGACTGATAAAAATGAGGATTCTTCTGAAAATGCATGCAGACGCTGACCTTAACATTTCAGACATGCAAAGCAGTGACTCACATTACAACTGTAGCAACCGTATACTGTACACCAGAACCACCGGCCCCTCAGTGGCCCTAAACTGGGTCTACCTATCCATACACTCCTCCCGTCCTCCATCCCAACACCCTGAGCCTCCGCACCTCCACCCTCCATCACCCCCCCACATCAAAGGCCATCAATCTCCCACAGTACAGGGGGAAAGGCAAATATTTAGAGAAGGACTGAGCCCCCATAAATCTGTAGTAGGAGAGAGAGAGAGAGAACATGATACCCACCCTACTCCTCCAAAACCTCCACCCCCACCACCATCGTCCCAGTCCCTCAGCAGTCCTACGTCTTGACGGCTAGAGGAAGCCTTGGGAGGCCACAGGAACCGGAGAGGAAGAGAGAAGGAGGTCTGTGGCAACACCAGCGAGGAAGACGACAGAGATTAAGAAGGAAAAAAAAGGAGAGAACACCCTCCCACACTCAGTAGGGATATGCATTCAGTCAAACAAAAACACACTCACGCACAGAAAAAGAGCTCACACACACAGCATGGAAACATGGACACAGTGGTGGAACTCCTCTTCTTTGATTTACTACAACTCTAAGTTCCACTCGAGTGAGACTAGAATATTAGCAAGTATTTATGTCCCTTTTCATTTGAAAACAATACGGCTTTCAGTAATAAAGAAAGGAACGCTGCACTGACAGGTCAGGGTTGGGAGGTCACAGGGAGAGTAAATTGGGGGCAGATGAAATCCTGAACAAAGCTAGGCCAGCTCCTACAAAAACTGGCCGGGTAGAGAATGGAGGCTGTTGCTCCTGAACACCTTGAAGGCAGGCTGTGCTTACAGAGAGACAAGGCCAGTGGAGATGAGGTTTTCATACATAAATCCAGCACACAGCAGAATGTTTTCACTAGAGGATAAACAGTAATAAACAAACTCAAGTATCTAAAGCACTTATCTCTTTTTAAAAGTGCCTTTAATTCTAAGGTTAGACAAAATCCCCTCTGTAAACTAATAGATGTTGTAAAATTGTAAAGCAATTTGATGTAGTAATAAACATTAGAAAGTAGCGCTGCAAAGATTAGTTGACTAATTGCCCTTTGCCTCTGTCTCCACAAGTTCCATCCATTATATCATTAGAAATTATTAATGTATCACTGCTATTTGTGATTGTATTCTTTAAATTAGCCTTATCTTCATAAATAGAACAGTAAGAGATGAGCAGCATGCACACACACAGGCAGCAAACACAGCGAGGCAGCAGAGACGGTGGGGTGGATGTATATAAGCATGGGCTAATCACCTGTCAGGACCATCATCATTTAAGCCATTTAAGGAATTCAACAGTAATATCTTAATTTAGAGCAGAGCAATATCCAAATGACTACGAGTCCAGAGAAGGTTGTGTAACATCCAATTCATTGATATTATAAATTACACATTCATTAAACTTTAAATATTTTATGAATGAATTCTAGAAATATTGTTAATCCAACACATGATTAGACACGATGTCTACTGACACAAAACAAAATTCTTGGGGAAAAAAATCTGATGGAAAAAATGTTTTATTAGGACTTAAAAATGCAGTTTCAGCCTCTCAAATATTTACTGATTTTCCCTTTTTTATATCATATTAAGCTGATCTTTACGTTGGGACTGGTGAAACTGGGATGGACATTTTTCAAATTCTTTTGATATTTTAAAGACCAACCGGTTAATAAAAAAATAATCGTCAGATTAATTAAAAACAAAAACTTAGACTAAGACTACACATTTACTCAACACATGTACATGCACACCCAACACACTGCATTTATCATATTAGCAAAAGTCATTTATTTTAACAGAGCCACTGCAGGGATTGTATTTTGCTTCAAGAGTGCAAAGGGACACCTGCACACACATAAAAGCATACACACTAAAACACACACACACACAAAGAGGTGTCACCCACAGTCAGCTGTCAGAGCAGTACGAGGGATTTAAGGAGCTTTGCACGGCTCTGGATGCCCCCACCGGCTAAGCGAGAGTCCCAGGGGTGAAGGGCATTGATCCCTGGGCAGAGTGTGTGTCCTGCTCCCCTGACAGACTAGTTGATTGACTTTTTAGCCCCAGTGGGAGCCAGCACAGGCAGATAGAGACACATAAATGCCTTAACACCAGTGGGTTGGATATAGTAATGCATGCACATGTCAGTGAGGGGAGCAGACGTGTGAGGACTTGCATAATTTGTTGGTCAGGTCATATGGGCACACAGGCAAACACATGCAGTAAGATACTGTATATGCATGCTTCACACACACCCGCTAACACCATCACCACCGCAGCTGCCATATTCATGAGTGGGATCTGCACTGAGCTGCATTATCATGGCCCAGATCCTGCCTTTGTTCTGGCCTTTGTTGGCTTTCCTGCCTGCCTCTGCCTCCGTTAAATGTCACGTCTCTGCAGACTCTGTATTTTGAGCATCAATGTCAATAATTAGACATACAACATTATGGGAGCCTCTGGACCCTTTGATACATTTTTTATATGTGTGGGTTTGTGCTTTGTTTTTTACCCTCTCCTCTGCAGGTCTTTAAACACACACATCTAAAGCACGGCTTTCTTTTTCGTTTTTTTTTCAATAGCTGCTTTTATTTTGAAGGATAATTTTGATTTTGTTGTGTCAAACTTGTTATTTGAAATCAAAACACTTAAATTGTATTTATTTATACGGGAAAAATGAAATTTTGCAATTTGTTACAACCAATGAAACCATGAACATGTCAACCACACTGACTAATAAGGTCAAATAGCCCAAACCCAAACACAAAAGAAAACAACTAAGTAAATAAACAAAAAAGTAAGTAAATGATCATCAGAGATTTATTTGGACTGATTAAACATCAGAATACATTTTTAAAAATTAAATAATTAATAATTATAGCCGATGTAAATAAATATTTATTTATTTTATAAACAAAAGTAGTATTACATTTTTATCATTTATATTATTAGATTTTCTTTTACCTGGAGCTTTTTTTTTTTTTTACCCTGTCCTGCCTTTTTTTCCACTTTATACATTACTTAGGTAAAATAAGGCGGTGAAAAGTAATGCATTAGTCATATTAGCATTTATTTAGTTCTGCAACTAGATTATTTAACGGCCACAAAGCTGTATATCATTAATATTGAAACATTTCTTTGACACTTGATTCAGTCCTTGTCTGCTTTGGTTGCCAGTCCCAGCTCATGACTACACTCCGTCATTGCCTTTTTCTTTTCTTTCCCATTCGTCCTTCAAACACACACACACACACACTAGATGTGCCTGGGGGAGTATCAGCGTTTGGGACGTGCTGGAAATGGGCACCTAATTGCTTCTTACTGATCCAAATAGCACATCAGAGGCAACAGCACTTCAGTGGACCTCCGAATTGATCCACTACGTTGGGCCTGTTCATTACCCTGCTGACCCCCCAGCTCGACCCCTCATACGCACACATATTACACACCCACCTCCACCCCTTCACCTACCCCGGCTTATTGTCTCTGGGGTTTAATTGGAGCGATGTTCTCCATTGTGAGCAGGCTCAATGGCAGTGGAGGGCTCTATTGTGGGGCTGAATGAGGGCAGGAGTGTTCATTAGGTGAGTCTCTGAATAAGGTCTTCTGGAGGTAGGGTACTGAGAGCCGGGGGCTGCCTGAGACCTCCGGGTTGGGTAAAACTGCATGCTCTTCTCTCCTCTCCCCTCTGTCCTCCCAGCTCCCCTGCTCCTCTCCTGTTGTCTCTTTTCCTCAACAGCCTGACGCTTGGCCCTGAAAGGCAGCGGCTGCGTTTGTTGGAAGAGCAGTCTTTGTCTGCGCCAGGAGGATGAATCGTAGGCAAAGAAGAGAAACGTGGATCAAAGAGGGGCTACAGAAAAAGCAAGGACCACCTCCTCTGATCGAGGGAGGAAGAGAACCTATGAGCCTTGGACTGAGAGAAGTTTCATCATTCCTCGGTCTACGTTTGGACCCCTTCCCTCACTGGTGGTCCCAACCAAAACACTTAATGAAACACTACTGCAAAAGTGATACTTCACTGATGCCTGCTGGGAATATTCTTTACATTTTACCCTCAGCCGTGGAGGTCAGAGAACTGGTTCAGGTGCAGAGCAACACTTCCTGGGCCGATATGGGTTCTTCCTCCTTGACATTAGCCTCCAACTACACGGCCACCCTGCAAATGCTGCAAACTCTACATAAGCAGGCAACTTGTGCAGAAACTATGCAGTGAAGAGAAAAGATCACTGTCTGGGCAATGATTTAAATGACAGCTTATAGGAAAGGGAGAATTTTATTCTCCAAAAACTGATATGCATGCAAAATGAGCAATCATCGCAGTAGCGTCTGTTAATAATAAATATTACAATTGAAGGAAACAGGTGGGCATTTCTGCATGTCTCACTGCTGGAATTGGCTACATACGCACTTGCCTGGCACACAGCCACATGCATGCTGCTGCTCTGAAGGCAGAACTACAATGCAGATTACAAGGATTTACCGCTCAGCTAGATTACTCTGTAGGGTTGCTTGAAATCAAGTTAACCTCATTTAAAATCTACTTAAAAGAGAAAGTTCTAATCAACTACATTCTAATTGAGCTTACAATGTTCAATTTACCGTAGGAAAGCACACACCATTTACTTTCAGTATGGCCATAAGGTTGAGATGGGAACCGTTTCATGTAGAAATCCAATGCCAACATTTGCTGTGACTGTTACTTTTCTCTTTCCAGACTGTTGTGCTGAAACATTTAAGCTGCCACGGAGCTGACAGGCTTTGGCAGACCACCGTCAGCCAGTCCTCAAGCCTGTGCCAGTGGCTGAGTGCTCTGTTGTGAGCGTGGCGTGCAGTCGGACGACGTCTGTGTGACAGCCTCGACTTTCACACTGACCAGAGCCCCTTCACCCGCTCCCTGCCCAGCCGCTGATGTCATCGCGCCGCGCACACATGCATACACACAAACACACGCATGGAACGTCTCTGCTCTTCCACTCTCCCTCAGCCACTACCTTCCGCTGTTTACATTTCTCTTGCTGCCCAAAAAACAATACCAGACATCTCGTTCGCCGCATTGAATACACACACATTCACACACGTGTAAACACAGGCCCGACCTCACGCTTAATGCTAATCTGACATCATCAGAGAGGTGTGTAGGGTTACACAGGCTTATGTGTAGACACAGAGCCAAGTCTTGGAACTGTGTTATTGCAGCCACACACAAACACATATTATTGCTCCTTAACAAGGGTGCGTTCAGGTTTCTGAAACAGGATGGTTCATCTGTCTCTCAGCTCCACTCTGCAGCTCCCTGACTTCAAACAGACTCGCTTTCCTCTCCTCTCCTCCTCTGACAGTATTTATTTTTCTGTCTGAGCGGCTCACATAAAGCCCTGCATGGACAGTGTAGCGTCTGCCTTCAGCCTGGGTTGTCACGAGTGTTACTACACTCCAGGTCCAGGCACACATCAACACTCAAACACGAACGTACACATAACTGCAGGTGTGAACACATATTCATTCAGAGCAGCGTGCTGGCGTGCACATTTGCCACCCACAGTGCTCTGGTCTATATGTGGTCACTTATAGGTGTTTTGCCTACGGTAATGTTTGTGATATTCATTTAAACGAGCAATGGCAAACTTGATCCACACTGAGAGGGCCTGTTGATGTGGGTCTGCATTCGGAGTCCCCAGTGACGGTCTCCTGTCCCTTCCTGTTTAGCCTGGGCGTCTGCCGCACATAAACACTCTGGGGCCTCCTCTGCTCCAGGATTTGTGGACGTATCCAGATGGGGGGGCAAGAGTCATGGTTTCAATCCCCCTGGAAAGCCACCTCAGAGAGGGCCAGTGTACAGACTGACTAGAGGGGCATTGTGAAGGGAGGATCTTCAACCTCGACTCAGCCCAAAAATAAACTCTCCTTTTCCTCTGTGCTTATAGATACCGTATGGAATTTCCCTATAAACAAACACAGTTACAGTATGTCTTAAATCAGTGTTTCTCACCAAACACATTTTGTGGATGCTTAAGACACAAATATGGTCTGTTGATATTCTATATTTTTCTACATTTTATATCTTATACCACTGCACCATAGATCTTGATTGATGTTTTGTTATTACGATTAATATGGGCCCTGTCATTTATTTTTTTAGAGAAATACACAATGCTTCTGCCATAAATATTCATTCATTTAGCAAATCTGCATCTGAACACAGTCCCCAACAAAGTACCCAATTTATCCCTGTTTGAGTGACATTTGTCTACAATGCTTTGCTATTCAGTGCCATTAGTGTCATAATTCTCAAAATCCACCATTTGACTTTCTATTTTAAGGTTAAGTTTACAGTTTTTAATTTTAAATGTTTTTAGGCACTGGCAACTATGACATTGTTAGACTGGAGTCTTGATTTGTAAAGATCAACAAACCATTGAACCAAACCATACAATAGAGCCCAGTCATGCAGAGTTCCGTGACAAAGTGCATGATATAATTGCGTTTTCTCTTTTAACTACCACACAAAGGCCTTATGGTCAAATTTCTGTTTTTGATTTTGATCATTTTAATTTAAAGCTAATTTTGATCGATTCTTGATTAAGAATTAAAATTGTGATACCCCTATAATATAGTTGATTTTTTTTCAGATTAAAGCAAACATCTGTGATCTTTTTTTAAATATGTATATGTCTTCAGTAAAGAAAAGATTGGACTTGATTTTGTTGACAGCAAAATATATACACATATATAAAATATCACTACGCTTTGTGTATGTCCGTGCCTGTGTGTGTGTGTGTGCATAACTGCACTACAGTCTGAAGCTGAACAGGAAAAACGACTTCCCTGTCCTGCTCCACCACCATCCTGACTCCTGCTCTGATCACAGGGACGGATTTGGTCAGAGATAATGAATTCAAGAGCACAAACCCAGCGTCACCGCACCCAACTCTCTCTCATCTCTGACATGGAGGGGAACCACTATGACACCATCTGCAGGGGCCAGAGAGGGACCACACAGCCGGAGCTCAACCATTCATCAGTGTGAACATCTAGTTATGGTGTAAGAATGATAAGATGTTATGGTAAACTGCTCACTATGGGCTGTCTGTCCCCGCTGCGATTACGATAAAGATCCCACTCTTTCTGCACGTACTGCTGCAAAAGAAATATATTATCTGCCATACTGTCAGAGTTTGAATGCAGCCACAAAAGTTTTGTCCAAGTCGTCACTATTTTGCTCTTTGTGAAGTTTAAAGAATTTACTGTCAGAGAGTTTATAAAAACCAAAAAAGGCTGCCACACTGATTAAGTGATGCATGACAAGAGACTTCTATCATTAAGTGCTGGTTATGGCAGTAATGTCACAGGCTCTGCAAAGAACACAAGCCATGGTGTGTGTGTGTGCAGATTCATGCACATTTGCTTTCATGTCAGCATGCTTCCATGTGTACATGCTTGAATTACAGCTGAGGGGACTTGGCAACACTTGTCGCCTGTAGCACTGTGAGAATGTTTTGCAGGCTGTTGCGTAAAATTCTCCAGTTTGTTTGTTTGTTCTGCCTTGGTACCATAAAAACCCAGGGCCGGGCAATTGGCACCGCCCTGTTTACATGCAGAGGCTGCGACTCCAGAGAGATGAAGCAGAGTAGGCCTGGGGAACAAATGTTTCCCCACGCTACCTCGCCGCAGAGGAGCACTGATTAGGGCGGCCGTGGGGAGTCTGACGTGTGAACGGCTGGCTGTGGCGGGACCTGGGATGGATAACGGGGAGCTCCCATAGCATCAGTGAGGGTCTGCTGCATGACAAGACATCTTCATCGCTCATCTTTCATTCTCCTCGTTTAATTCGACTTTGTCTTTGGGAGGCTGAATCCTGACTATAGCCACATCACATGGCCGCCATACATTGTGACAAGAGGAGAAGAAATAAGGAAGACAGGGAGGCCAGGAAGGGGAAAATAAAAGGAAAAGGATACTGAACACATCCCCCAGCAGTGAATATTCTGCCTGAAGGAGTGCCATCTGGGGCTGAACGTTGAAAAGGAGAGAGGAGAACAGAGAGACGAGAGCTGGGGTTGGGGTCCGTAAGCGAGGGAAGGTGGGAGTCCAGCTGGGTCCCATTAGGGCCGGACCACATGTGCCTGCTGGGGGGTAGTGGCGGACCGAGGGGGCAGGAGGGAGCAGAGAGGGCAGCGGGGAGGAAGTGCTGAGAGCGATGGGCCTAGACCCTGTGAAGCTTTATTAGCCCTGTCGTCTGCTCCTCTCGACGGGGCTGCTCACACCCCCCTGCAACAGCCGCCATCCTACCTTAGCCCCCTCCTCCCAACCCTCCCCTGCCCTCGGGCACCGCCAGGGCAGAACAGTATAAAACTATTAGAAGGAGGGAGACGGGACTAGACCACCCAGACACATACACACACACACAAACACACCCATAATGGCTACCAGGAGGAGGCCCCAGCATGAGAGCTGCAGCTGGAAAGGGAGAGGGACATCCACGCACACACACATGCACGTAAACAGAGTGACACAAACTGCACACACTGAAGTGCGGTGCATTTTCAACAGGGAACATTCAGTCTTTCATTCAAATGTCAGACGCACATGTGGCAGTTTATTTCCTTAATTTTATCAGTTTTATCAGACAGTTTGGGGTGAATTGTGAGGGACATAACTGGGACATTTGCATCTGTATTAATGAATATAGCAACAGATATGAATGAAAAACGTGTTTCTGCCATGACCACCTGTGGCTCTTCCTCCCCCTGTGGTTGAGAAAGATGCAGTCCCAGTCTACATGTGTGTGTGCATGTGTGTGTGTTGGGGTGGAGAGCGGGAGAAAGAGCGTCGAGGACAGTCGGAGATTGTTCTCATGCATACACTTTGCATGCCTTTGTTTGTGTATATGCTTACATTTCACAGTCCTGGAATATCTGACATGCCTGCAGGCTCATCTGCCTCCTGCCCTCCTACCACCCATCTCTCCCTCCCTCCATCCACCCAACCATCCCTCGATTGCCCCCCCGGGGACGCGTGAGAAAAGCCCGCCTGGAATCTGAGCCCTTCCTGAAATGCTGACCAGCAGTGTGAATGGATGGGTCTGCTTTGTTGGAGTAATGATGGTGATCATCCTACAGGGTAGCAGACGGATAATGAGCCTTATGACGGAAAGCTGTCGGTCTGGTATGTCAACATTAGCATACTGAGTTCAAAGTGTCTGAGTGCTCGAGGAAATCTCAGGTTTGACTGTATGTGTATGGGATCAGAGAACCTGATGGTGCCCCACTGTGGCTGCGCTTCAAAGCTCCTCTTATTACTCCGAAGCAGATAATGGATTACTGATACATGAGGATGTCAGAAAGATAATATACTTAAAAAGTAAAATAAATATAGACTTCTCCAGTGTGCACTAAATATATTTCTTACTTCTGTCAGGAAAATGCCAGATGCTGGGAAAATGGCAAGATGTGGAAACTTTTTATATCAGGCAGGATAACATTTATAAATCTACATAAATATTGGTCAGATGGTGTTCAAAAAGCAAAAGTGAAAATAAGCTTTTTTTTACCCAAATATATTTTGTTATGTTTAAACGAGATTCAAGAGTTGTCATCAGAACTAATTATTGACTACAATATCCACTCCAAAATAAAGATTTACTGAGGAAACTCCTCTGCCAAGGTAAGTGTAAAGGGTGTGTCGCTCTATTTGCTTGCTGATGTGTGTACAGAAGTATATTGTACCCGATCAATCTGCTTTGCCAGGACTTGTCTCTCCTCACCCCACCCCCATCCAGGTCAGGACCCCACAGCCGAAGTTACGAGGTTTAATACTTCAGCCATTCAATCATTACGGCGTTTTATACAGCCTGTCCCTGGACTTCTCTCGCTTGTAAAAAAAATAATATTTGTCTTTCCAACTGCACTGTGGACCACAAAGTCCTCATGTTTTATTTTAGTCAGGGCAATAAAACCCTGTTCTTCCCCCTGCCAACCTACTTCCACCATAAGCTGTTGTTCTTGCTCTGTAACTGTAAGAGTGTGTGCGTGGAGTCAAAAAGGGAAGCTTAGAAATTCAAGGTGAGGTCAAGGCTGCTTGAGATTTTAAGAGGGAGTTTTTTTTATTTCTCCAAAAATTTGAAGCAGGAGCATATACAGTGGAAGACAGATTTCTTTTTCCTATCACTGTATAAAAACGAAGCTAGATATCCTTGATATGGCCTGACTCAATCGTGGGTCAGCCGCAGCTGTCAATCATGACGCCACACTGCTGTTTTATAGCATTAATTTACTAATTAATTTAATTTACACTTGGACATGAATCTGCTGAGTTTCTGAGCCAAACTTTTAAACTATGGTGTTGGTTTTTTCTCATTTTAACTTTATTTTGAAATTGAAATAACGTTTAAATAAAATATTTAATTAAGTTTCACTTTTATGGTATGGTATGGTGCAAGATCCTGGTGTATGTGACCCTAGAGGAGTAAGTAGGATCCTTTTCAACTTTGTAGGCTATAACCTAATGTCAATGTGGGAGCAACAGAAAAACCTGAACAGAAAAATATATGACAATATGCTGTATGTGTTAGTCTAAAAAACAGCATTGCTAGATTGAATGCCTTTGGAGTTTAAGGAGAAGACCAGATAAAATGTCATTGAACCAGCAGTGAATGGAGACTCCTGTGTTACAGAGAGCTTGACCTGCTCTCAGCAGAAACCTGCAGCTGATATTAACACTGTGATAGAGAGAAAGGGGCCTCCTATCACAGATAATCACTGCTTTGAGCAACACACCACTGAGCTAAATGACCCCACTGATAAAACCTTGTTATTTGTCACTCACACCTGACTGTGTAAACACGGAGTGTATTCTTTTCACAGCAGTGCGGCAAAACAAACTGGTTACAAGCAGTACAATAATGGTTTGTCATCTTTACAGCTCTGTTCAGACGTACATTAACCAGCATCCTGGATGTTCTGATCAGCTGTATAGGTGCTCAAGACACACGGATATCCTATCTTAAAATCTTTATTTTTAATCATATATTTTTTCCCCTTTACAAAAAACAAATATGCATTGTATGCAAAGACTATACCCTACCTACAGCAATAAAAAATTGATAAAGAAAAGATGAAAAAACATATAGTGAAGATTTTTGTCTGATAAACAAAGGAATCTTCTTCACTAAAAAGTGTGTCCTCAATATCTTCTTGTAAAAAAATAAAAAAATAAATAAAATGAGAAAAGTGTATCATGAACCCAGTAGCATGAATTTAAAGATATATTTACATCTCTGCTCTCTTGTGATTGAATCACCTAAGATGCATGTTAATGTCCCGTCTGAACAGGGACTAGGACCTAATTAAATGTAGGTAAATGTATTTCAAATGTATTATATCATATTAAAATGAGAAATTAAGACTCCTTTGTCTTCTGACTTCACATGCTTACTCAATTTAACTGTGTTATTTGAAATCTCCTCCCTTGCTTTCTCTGACACTTTCCTAATATACCAGATAATGACTACATAAACTGAATTTTCAAAAACCAAACTAGCTTTTCCTCAGTTGCCTCTAAGTATTTATGCATGACACCAAATCATTAGCCACAAGTGCATGTGTAACGCTGCCTCATTAGCTAATCAAACGGCAGTCTCAGACATGTGAGGGGAGACGACTCATTAAGCAGAAGAGGAGACAGTAAGATGACGGGAGAGCCATCTTGGGGATTATCTTAAACTGTTGTGCAGTAATGTCTTTCTCGCCGTGCCACAACACAAACTCGAGCTCAATGAGTAATCAGGATCCTCATTTATAAAAGTCTCTCGTGCACAAATTTGCTCAAGGTCAAAGTTGTGGTTTGTAAGTGATTTACAGAAGCACTAATGTCTAAATCAGTGGTTTGCATTATTTTTTTTCCAGCACTTGCTATTGACCTTGTTTTAAATTGGTTTACCATAGATGAAACCAGCTCAACAATCAATGGGAATCGCAGATATGCTACATTTTTGTTTGATTTAATTTATGTGCTCAAGAGTTTGAATAATAGTGAAGAATATAGGACATCAGCGTGTCTGGGGGAATGAAAATGCAAGGACAGGTTGATGGAGTATGTCAGGGGTCTGCTTTGTTATGGGTATGGATTTGAGAGGGCTAGTGCACATTAATGACCAATGTTTTATCCACTCGTGTGCTAAAGCATAAAAAGTAAGGTCACATAATGGAGGAGCTCAAGTGTTTGTATCAGGTTTTTAGATATTACATTAGTCATAACAGTTTTTTTTCTAAGTGTGGTTGTACATTAGGAGAATAGGGTTATTTTGGGATGAAACTAACTGCATTGAGACTGGGAGAGCAGGGTTACAGCTCATTGTGTACAAAGTAAACCGTATGCAGGATGTTTGTGCTGTGTGTGGTAGTTTCATCGTCTTTGGGTGCAATAACGATGAGGAAATTTATAAGAAACAGCACGTCTGTTGCTATTTTCTATTAATCATTAACTTATGTCCCCAGCTGTTTGCTTTTACCACCATGCTTTAAAAGCACTACATTCCTTTTGTCTGCCTTTCCTTTTGTAATATCCCTCATTACTCTCATCCTTCTGACTATCTCTTGCATTCTCTCTCCTCCTCAACGCCTCATGCATTTCCACTTTTTACTCCATCCCTGTTACCTGCCTACTCTGTGCCATTCTCCAACTTCCTTCTCCGTCTCCTCACTCTATGCAGCAACTCACATAATAAGGTCTCAGAGAATTTAGTGCACAGACGCACACAAAGATAGACAAACACATGCTACCATGATATGAAGCGCTATATTTCACACCTTATCAGATTTTGACATTGCAACCAACAGTAATCTGCAGCTACTGCAGAATAAGATGCCAAGGCTGGCTGCTTCTTATCAGCCATTTACTGTGCCAGTAAACATAAATCATTGCCTACATTTCCACCTTCACAGCCATCATTACCATCATCATCATCGCCATCAGCCATCACTATATCAAACAGTGTGAAGGTGTCAAACAGGGAGGTCTGAGCTCACTGTGGGTGACAGAACAGCGCCCACTGCAGCTGGTTACGATGCACTGTCCTCTTCACTGTCACCCAGTTGAAGGGTGATACTGCATTCTGCTGCCTTTAAATGATAAACTCTGAGGTTGTCTGATCGTATGTTCACTATATCAAGCTACAAGGGTGTCATAGCAAAGTGCCCACCTGTCTCCATTCCCTCTGAGGGACAATAATTCTGTGTGGACAGGAACGAGGGGCATCTGAAGGGATGGCTGTGGAGTCAGCTTTCCCTTTCCAGTCACACTGGAATGTCACATCCATCTGCCCGTCTCTCCCTCGCTATCTAGTCTTCATAATGACTTACACCAAATGGGCACATTCAATTTAAGAGATCCACAAAAAAGGTGTCCAACACCATTCCACTTGTCCTCTAAGTTCAAATATTATGCTATGAATTTTTATGATTCAGTGATTCAGGGTTATACAGGAATTGTTTTGATGATGGTGCAAATTGCTGAACCAAGTGACACTGACAACAGAGAGCAACAGAAAGAGACCATGACAGAAGAAGCAGAGGTGCAAGAGTAATCAGGAGGGGAAAGGCATGCAAGGAAAACAGACTTTGGCTCTTGGGGAATTTAGACTGAATCTGGCATCTCTTTTCCTTTAACTGGACTTGGGCTGGGTACCCAACTTTGAATCTCATCAGAGTGAGCCAAAAAGCACGCAGCATGCTTGGACAAAGTTCTAATAATGCTGGTGATTGGCTGTCACATCATAGAGGCATGCAGGAAAATCGTAATAAGTTACTCACAAAGGCGGGGCTCGTGTGTACGTGCGTGTGTATGTGGTGTGTATGTGCGTGTGTGTGTTTGATATAGTGTGCGTGACATAAGTGAAAAGAAGCTGAAATATGAAAAATAAAGATCTGCGCCGTAGTGTGTAATGATGTAATTAATTTTTGTTAACATGAATTTGATGAAATTGGTATCAGAAAAGTTTCAGTACCAGTATCAAAAATGTCTGAGCAACACCAGCCTGAGCCGATCATTATCGATAAAAACTGGAAACATGAGCCATGACATGGGCAAAAAAAAGGAGAGACAAAAAGACAGACAAAGAGTGAGAGGGGAGGACAGACAGCTATGGAGGGGGTTGATGTTTGTGAAGGGGAACATGAAGTGGCAGACTGAGTATTCAGTGTCAGGGTTGGGTTAGGTTTCCAGCTTCAGCGTTGTCAACACTTTCACTCCTTTTGCCTGGCTCTGCAGCCCACCATGTATTGGGCAGGAAAGGGTTCACCCTCAGAACAGGAGCTGGCGTCACCCCCCGTGCCAAAACCACTCTGACTTTACAACACATGGAACCTGCGAACATGACACCAACGCTCTGTGGAAAACAGCATGCAGGACCAATTCTGTCACGGCCCGGGCCATCTGAAATGAATGTTCTCGCCCCACATCGCTTGATCTTGTTGATCCATCCTCTTACTCCTGCCAGGTTTAGATTTCCCCTCTCACAAACACATTTTGTCACACATGAGCCCTCTGGATCAAAGCCTAATAAATTTACAATGCTTCACTTCTGACTGTGTTTAACTTATGTAGTCCAACTTACCATGTGTGCATTTGACAGATATCCGCTTGAGAGACAGCACGAGAAGTAAAGGAATCAGAGGATCAAAGATGTGGGGTGTGGACGGCATGAGTGAAAGAGCTGGCTGTGAAGATATGAAGAAATATTTCTGAGAGGAATACTGCGGGAGCGAGAACATGTGTGCTTGTTAAATGTTGGTGTGGGAAGCTGATAGGAGTGTAGTAACACTGTAAGAGGGAATAGGGTCTGTGGCTGCTAGTGTTTGGATTTAGCAGCATCTGATGACAGCTAGCTGTTCTTGAATGTGGCTTTAAGCTGCCCACACTCCTGCTACAGCCTGAATAAGAATGACCAAACTCAAAAAGGCTGCAGGAACTCTATATGTTACAGCATGACTGACAACTGGAGGGATGATGAGTATGCAGCGTTTCTGTGGTAATGTTTGGTTCTTGCGGAGCGCCACGGAAAAATCTTTGTGGCGACAGGGAAAAAAATTAACACAAAGGAAAACAGTAGTTACCTCCGAAAAGGAGGCTGCATTTTTTGTCTGTCTGTCAGCCAGCAGGTCAGATTTTCATGAAACATATAAGGGTGTAGCATGGGTCAAGGTAGACGCCATTAAATTTAGAAACAGATCAGAATCACAGGGTGGATACACAAATTGCTCCTTTACATTAAAATATTACAGCATTGAAATAACATTGTTGAAATAATCATTTCCTGATCATATTTCTTGGAATGTGCTGCAAAAATGCTCTGAGCAATAAAATACATCTTCATTGTATCATCCATGTTGTTTACACATTACAACTTCAAACTCACAAACAGTGTTGGTGAATAATTAGAAAAGTTATGTAATTACTTCTTCAGTGAGTACTGTGTAATGAGTTATTGATTCCATTTAGTAACCTGACCAATACTGTAAAAGGTGGAGTCAGCGATTCTGGAGAAAGTCTGTTGATGTATGAACTAGCACCCAAACAAATATGTTAGTGCTCCTTCAGAAGCCAGATTCACATTCCCTCTCTATATACTTCCAGGGCATTTTCATTGGCCCTGGCTGGAATATTGTTGTGCAACTTGGTCCAAGCCAGAGCTGTATATGAATACCAGATTTTTTTCTTCAGCACAAAAACAAAACGGACACTCAGTGGACCAGGAGGAGCTTCCAGCTGAATTTGACATGAAGTGTATTGAATTGGAATTGCTGACTGCATCTTTAATTAGTGGGCTTTAAAGGTACTTTTGGATGGAGCCTGTCTTCGGGCTGTAGCTTATTTGTAGTTATAAAGCGTAGTTCCCAAAATGTTAAACTATTTTGTGGCATCATCCTACATCTGTAAGCTGAACAGAGCGCTCTGCATGCTGCATTTTTCTGTCAGTTTGAAGTGAAATACTTAAGCTTTCATTGCTTGATGCGTTTTTTATTAAGCCTGGATATTTTATGGTCAAGAGGAATGAGTTATATTGGCTAAATGCAGTCTGTTGTTTTAGGACCCGTGCGGCTACTCGATTAGAGTAGTCATTTTGGTCTACACCTCATTCTGCAGCCCATAAAGAGCAAAACCTCAGAGAATGTGCATGTGTAAGCTCTGCATGGAATAACAATGACACAAGAATAGAAGCAGCAACTGAAGAGAAGAAAACTGATCGAAAAACAAGAATAGAAAAAAGAATCAAGTGACCTTCAGGGAAATATGAGATGCTTTTGATTATTCCCTCAGTTGGATACCTGGCACACGGAACTCCTTTCTCTTTCTGACTTTCTTACATGCACACACAGCCATTAACACACACATAAACACACACAGTTCGCCGATCATGCTGACCACCCAGCCAGTGCCCCCTGGCCCCCACCTCTCACCTCGCTTAGGGGCGCTATAGCTGAGAAAAACTACACCATTCACTTCCTTTCCTCCCTCCCCTCCTCCGTTTTTCCTCCCTCCCCTCCTCCATTTTTCCTCCCTCCCTCGCTCAGTGCTCCCATTCATGTTGTAACAACTCGTAAAGGAAGGAGACTTTGACCCCCTCAGTAAAAGTTCCCAATCTCTTTCGTTCATCTGCTGTGTGTAGGAGGGTTAGGCAAATTCAGTCTCTCCTGGAGATGACGGCTGTGTACTGACTTCCTGTTCAAAGTTCCATTGTAAATGTCAAGCTGCTAGAAGTGGTTTTAGGAAAATAAACTACTGACTTAGATTATAACCCTCGCAAATGCTTAGGACCATGCTCTGGTCCATCCTTTTTAAGCAAAGAAAAGCAACCACAATGTTTTTATCGTACTGTAGGGCTAAAAGGAGGATAAGATGAAAACCCTACAATCCTTACAAACCAAAATCCTCATATGACAATCATTACTCTGAAATTACTGTGTGCAAGCAATACCTTATTTTCTCACAACAGTATCTAATTGCTTTGACACAATAATTGCATAAGTACAATTATCCTCAATTGCACTGAGTCTTGATAATCAAAATGGGTTACGCTGTTTTTCTAATGGACTGTATTAACCTCAGAAACAGCTAACAACATGCTTACTGTGTCAATCCTTCCTTGCAATATGACAGCAATCTAATTCAGCCTGTCATTTTTTAACAATTTGGTAGATTGTTCAGATTCATTTAGTAACAAAGTCATTCTCAGATCTTACTGCAACATATCAAATTTATCACAGACCATAATGGATACTACATCCCAAGTCAAAATATCTCTGCTTTGACATTTAAAGTGGATGTTTTTTTCAACTGAGGTATTGGATGAGAAAGTGTGCTTTCAGTTTATGTCATTGTGGTGTGGTGATGAGATGAGATTTCATTCTTTAGCCGACAGTGAATGAAGTTCCAAACCCCAAAGTGTCTGCCATGGGCTGCACGTTAACAGAGAAGACTTGATGAAGCACATCCAATTTCAGCCACAACCTTGTAGTGAAATTCTCCCCTTTAAGAGCTATACAGTACCGTCAAACTACTAATGGTCAGTGTTGCCGATCCGGGTAACGAGTGCCTAACCTATAGCTCCTCTGACAGCACTAGTGTGTGCACATTTGTATCCAGTCACACAAAGAAATCAAGTTCGAAGGAATCTAAAAAAAACAGCATTGTTCAAATATATCCACTCCCCCCCCTCCCACACCCACACACACACACACACACACACATACACACACACTCAAACCTCAGCTGCTCCCCAATACACCATAACCATAACAATAAAAACAACCCAATACACCATAACAAAAAACTGACAGACTTAGCACACACCTGACACACACACTCTGTATCTCAGACTGTTTTATAAAAACAAATAATTTCTTTGTATTTTCAGTATTAACTCTTTATCCAGTAGCTCATGCTGGATGTTCATTAAAACACAGAACAAATAAGGACCACAGGCCACATGTTTCACAACTGCACATCAAAACCTGGTCAGTTAACCACTTCAGTTACCAATCAACTACAGAATCATTTTTCAACAGGCAAGTAACTGAGTAAAGCTCCGACCATCCTCCAGCTGTTAGGAACACATGAGCAGCTGTGTTAATTAACAACAGGAGTAACACAGTAGTTAAATGTGTTTCACCTTTATTGTAGACTTGTGCATGATCAACTTGTGTATCAGAGATCTGATGAAGGTGCAGCCTCAGTAAGACAAGTCAGGCAGTCATTTAGTAAAGGCTGCCAGAGCCATATGTGGGAGCAGTAGCAGGGGAACCAAACAGAGGTCAGAGGTCAGATGGGATTTGGGTTTCCGGCTTCTAGACCCTGGTGGAGCTCAAACATGTTTCCCTCGCCTCAGAAAACCATCATCTGCCCGGATCTGTTCTGCTCTGTGTGCTGTGCTACTAACACACCTGTGTTTCTCTGTGTTTCTTTAACTATCATCCAGAGCTGCTACTGCACCTGGAATCATTTTATTGAGATTATTGTTTTAACAATGCTGTCACTGAACTCACTGAACAGCTCAGCCAGAGGAGTTGTTTCTAATGAGGATGAGAATGAGAGGACAAATCTTCAGTTGTTTTTACTGTTGTTGTCCCTCTGCTTCTTGTCCATTTAAATGTCTGTTGTCCCTGCTTGGTGATTATGTCACAGGATGACAGTTCACAAAAAGAAGCAGTAATTACATTCCTTTTCTCTCTGCACTACTGCCCAACTTCACGAGAGCAGAGAATTGTATTAGAAAGCATGCAAATTGTGATATTGTGTGCAGTTAGAAAACGTTCTGTGCAAAAACTACCACAACAAAGTGTTTTTCATGCAGCCACTGCTTCACTACTCATGTCTATATGTACATGTGTGTTTTTGTGTATCCTATGTGTACTGTAAATGTGTGCATGTGTGTGTGTGTGTGTGCGTGTTTATGTGGGGGCAGCTCCCAGTGCAGCGCTCTTTATAAACACATCAGTTGGGCTGACAGTGCACAGCAGGAGGGAGAGAGAGCCCTGAGACAGCCTGGGACAGAGGCCTCATAAAAAATCACTTCTAATTTATTTCCCTGCAAATTGGAAAGTGCACGCTCACACCTGACTAAATCATCACGCGTCAACTGGAGACGGCCCCCCACTGCACGCTGACGAAACCCGATCCCAGTTTTGCTGCGCAGGCCCAAACCAGGCCTGGCAGAGAAAACACGGCGTCACGCCGCATACATGGAGACTCCTTAATGGACTTTGCAGATGTGCTGCTCCAGATAGCCCCTCTAAAGCCCTATCCCAACCCCTCCCTCCTGCGCTCGATCTGGCCGCTGCTAGCCAGCAGGGCTTTATCAAATTTTTCATTTTTTGTGGTTCGCGTGGCCTCCACATGCCCTCTTGCTCTTTCCCACCAACTCACCCTTGTCTTTCCACCCCGTTGCTCTTCTTTCGTATTCATTTCCCCATTTCATTTCCACCCCACTTGTTGATCGTTTTTTCCCTCCCTTGTCTCATTTGTCACTTGGTTACAAGGCATGAGCTCAGCAAACCTGTGGAAACACTTCTTTTCCTCACTTTCTCAATCTTTTCTTCTTTCTCCTTTACAGTTTCTCATTATATACTCCCCTATCTCTCTGCTGTTCTCCACTGTTAATCAAGCTTTGTCTAATGTGATCACACGGAATATAGATACAACAAAAGGCGTGTATGAGACATAGGATATGTCTCTTCATGTTGCACGTGCTACGAAGGCCACAATACACAATGTGGCACAGGAGGTCTAAAGAATAAAGAAAAAGCACCCCAGACTCAATACAGTAACTCACACTGAAAAATAAATATTAATCCACATTGAACCTCATAAACACACTTCAATCCACCAGTCTTTCTATTTGAAATCTGCTTATAAAAACTGTTTACACTTGGCTAAATTAGAAAGATTGGGATACAAAAACGAGACAATAAGGGTCATTGTGTAAGGGTCACAGTGCTTCGTTTTGATTAGAAAGATGGGGGGTTTGTATCTCAATGCTACATGAAAGTTTACCTTAACAAATGGAAATATTACAACCTTCAAACAGAAATAACCATTCATAAATTTAGGTTAATTCACATATACCTATATCTTCATTAAAATAAGTGACCTAAGACAACATTATAAAAAGAAAAATAACAGTTGGTGTTAATTTATAATTTACCTTAATACTTTGAATATAACTGTCAATAAACAATTAACAAACAACACATTTCAACTTCCTACAATCAAAACATCCTCCTACAATCAATTTGTTTCCCAACTATTTTAAAGTAAACCACAAATAACCAACCGAAAGAATTGGACTGGTATTAGTTCTGATACACACACACTATTTCACTGTATTTCTGGGTGCAGTAAGTGGACTCACAAACAAAACATCATTAAAAACAGTTGTAGCTGAAGCTTGAAGAAACACAATCACTTATTCACCAACGAAAAGGGATGAAATGTTAAACTTACAGTGCTGTTTCTGTCCTGGAGAGTCGCCTTTGGTAGGAGAGTCACAAGACGACAACCGGATGCTGAAATCTTCGTCACCCGTGGCCTTTTCCGGTCACCAATGGCTCTAATTGACCCATGTAACATGTCAAAAGTCCCAGCAGGTGTCTTCATCAGATGACCCACACAGCTCTCCCGGAGGAGTTTCCTGAATTTGAAACTGGCGCCAGGTACAACTTTACGCTAATTTTGTGTGTTAGTAGTCACAAGCTAACTAAAACTACTGCTAGCAAATGCTAAGAATACACTTAATTAGCAGCTAAGCGGTTAGCATCGTTACTCCTGCTAGCTTAACGGCTACGCATTTTTAGTAACTCACGGACTTTATTGCCACACGCATACAGGGTAAGGTGAAGCATAGTTAACTCAAATTAGGTATGTAGGTGTTGGCATCTTAACCTACAGTTTTCTATTTTTCCTTTTGTGGACATTGACCTACTTCCTCTATCTGTCTCTTTTGCATGGTCGCTAATTCCCTACGCGCTCCACGTGTGTGCTCGCCTTGTTTCTCTTCCTCATCTACAGCCAATCACTGTCCATCACAGACCGCCCGCTGATAATGATCAATAAAAATGTACGTTGAGTTGAAACCGAAGAAAGTCACATTAGGTAGAATTTTCTTAACAAAAACATGTACAGACTCACACAAAAATAATTCCTTTTTATCATCAATTTGGCCCTTGACCCACTATAAGTGTGTGGCGCTGTCTGTATTTGCAGAGACCCTATAATCGGCCTGTATTTATTTTTTCTTTTCATTTTGCTGTGTTCTGGGCATGCTCTGGCTGAGAATAATCAATGTTGTCTGACTCAGAAGCTCAGAAAGTTTGGCTAAATTTTCCTGTAGGGACTTTTGATGTATTGTAAGAGCTGGATACCAAACCCAAGGATGCACATTTTCAATCCAATGACAATTGCTCGATTGGCACATATGAAGAAAACGTTTTTTCTAGGCTTTCTTACCCAGTATGTGTCCCACGGAATTTATGCTGTAGTGTTTCTCTGACAACCCTCACTCATGAGTTCCTGCTCAGCCCATGGATTTTACATTGTGATGATAGATAATTAGTCAAGTCATCTTGGACCCTATTCAGTCCCTTTTATTAACTATTCACATTACTTTATTTAATACTAAATTACAACATTACAGTTTGTGTTTCCTAACCTAACTTCCTTGTTTGTGCACAGGGGCTATATGAAAGTATGTGTAACCATAAAAGCAGCCATTAAGTGCATGTATCCTAGTTCTTAGTTCTTGATTAATTATGCAATCTTGCATGTTGTGTCACCCTGCTGTCTTTATTTTCACATAAATCATATCATTTCACATAAAGACAGTTGATTGAAACATTAAATCACAATTTATCTTGCGGAGAATTCTGAAATTCACTTAATGGAAACATAATCACATATTTTTTTGTAGAATTAAAATAAAATCTAAAACTGACGAGCCATGTTCTCCTCCAGAAAACATATAGCCGTTGTATTTGCTGACTCAACAGAGTCTGCATAGCTCAACAGGCTGACCGATCAGTCATGCGTGTGTATTCTAAACACTGTTTTGACCTTCACCTTCCCACCACAAATACGGTTCCCCTTCATTATCTAATGAAGACTGTGGCTGAGGAGTCACAAACCAAACACGACAAAAGAAAAATCCCAGCATGCCGTATATAAACAAAGCGTGGCGAGAGTGAGACAGATGAACCGTGTCATGTGCACTCCCACAAAAGTTCATAAGTAAATATGAGGCTGATAAATGGTGTGAGGACTTTCCAATGTGTACCTACATACACACACGCTATGTTCAGACCAACACAGATCTCCCAACAACATAAAATGAGGAAGTCCAAACAGGCAGGCAAACTAACAGCGTGATAACATACTCTTGTGTTTTGGAAAAGGGTTTCTCTCTCTGCTGAAGCGGACACTGTGAGTCTATCTGTTGTTGCTGGCTTGCATTTGTAGTGCCTCTGTCTGTGTTTTACTGCTGTACAGGACAGAGTGGTCAGATGTTGAGGTCACTGAGGAACTGTTTACAAACTCATCCCAAGGCCTGGAGGTCAGGAGCAGAGGGCGGCAAGGGGGCTGGGAGGACAGGACAGAGGCACACTCTTGTTTTTACAATCTCATCCTGCTGTCTTTCTGTTTCATTTTCTCCATTTCCCTGTTTGACATCCTTTTTAAAACATGAATAATTTGCAGCAGAAAAAAAAAGAAAAAAAATCTTCATCTGTCTACTCATCTCAGACACTCTCACATGCTCCTCTCTTGCTGTCAGGGATGAGTAACAAAATCTCTGCTGTCTTTGTGACCAGATGTTCAACTCTGTATAACCCACGGCTGGATAATCCAGGCTCCATCCAGATCGCAGCCTGAGTCCCTCCTCAACTCTCTCTCCACTGGCACTGTCACATCCTCATTCAGGTAAAGCCAAGACACTTTTAAATCATATCATTTCAAAGAAAAATCCCCAAAAGAGCTTTTATCTGTTTGTGGTATAACCCATATTATGCACTTACCCAACCCTGCTAATGGTATTCACACCCATAATGCATCCTTACAAGTGAGATTTCAAATCCCACCTATAGGGGGAGACAACAGTATCAATAATAGGTAATAGCAGGATTTGTTGGGAAATTGATTTGCAAATACGTCTTCTGACATGTCACAATAAAAAGTAGTAATAAATAAAAGCAGTAAACAATCAAATTAATGGCTGAATTCCATTAGTCTGCCTCTGTTTCAGGATCCTTCTGTATTGTGTTTGTTGGCCACTGTCCCACATTAGAGGCTGACAATTTATCTTGAATCCCGTGTTTGATTCCAGCAAGATGTTTCACTGCTATCAGGGGACTGGGAGCGGACAGGAAAAACAGTAAACGGGAGCAGGCAGGATGGAAATCATAATAACAATAGATCGTTTTCTTTTATGTATAAATACTTTCACCGACAGAATCCAGCACTCCAATGAATTAGAAAAAGCTGGCTATATGTTTTTCTAATGAGGGCCAGCTGATGGATCCCTTTCTATAATTCATTTGGGGGGCTGAAAAAAAAAATAGGGTGCCCAATCCAATGTGTTTTTAATGATTTTGTGCCCTTTAAAGATGACATCTAGAGTCTTAACATGGGAATGTAAAGGATGGTGCAGGAGTAATTTTGTGGGAGTGTGATGGGACAGGAGTGAATATTCACTCCCATGTCACCCTCTATCCCACATGTCAGAGCTTACCAGGACACTTAAGAATCACACTCAGATGCCTTTAATGTGTGGACTTGACAATTTCCTTTGGGGATTGTGGCTGCTGAATTTAAGAAGAGATACTTTCAGTTCAATTTAACAACGCAGTGGGTCTTCAGCACTATAGCAACTAGAGCAGACAACAGTGCATAAATTTGGTTCTAGCAACAGTTTTAACATTCAGTGCAGATTAAGGGGTTCACTGGTTGGCTGGTCCTGTGCAGCTGTATTTAATAAAGCAGTAATTAAAAGACCCAGATCTGAGAGTTTGCAAGTACATCTTTTTTCACAACAACTGTTTTGACTTGTTACAGCAGGAGAGGCACAGGTGTAACTAATAACCAGTAATCAATTCCAGTGAGGTGGCATGTAAAATGCTGGGGCCCCAAGATTTCTAAAAATAAGGTTGTTTCACTGATGTTGCATGTTTGTCAAACAAACTATAGTACAAAAAAACTATAAAACTAACCATATATGCCAGAAAAAGACTTAGTACGTCCAAAAACCTAGTACTACACTTAATGCATTATGCCAAAAGTACCAGGATGTCTTACTACAATCCAGTTGTATTATGCAATATGCAAGCAAGCATGCTTTTCTGACCAACGACCCTCTACGCAGCATATATATGAGCCATAGGCTCAAAGTTCAATTGTAGTGGATCGTTGTATGTCCTAATTGTATGCATACTGTGTGCATACTTTGTTAGGGCACCTGCAAAGAAAACCAATGTAGTTTTGAACACAGATAATCTGAAAAATAAAATTTTCATGGGGACCAGTAACTTTATTAATTCATCATGCTCAATATGATACAATACACCTTAAACTTAAAACAATTTCATTAGCCTCAATGATTTTGTACATCAAAAGAAACCTGTATTGGCATACTGTACATGTGGACACCCCCAACCCCCTCCTGTCTTTTCCCCAACCATCATTAATGTAGATCCCTGGAGCAGTGACCTAACAACCTACAGACCAATTCCCTGTCCTCTCATATCCTGCCGTGTGCACAGAGGCCACTGGCCCGGCCCGGCCAGGGCAGGTGAAGCCCTGAACTCCATTACATAACGACAAAGGAAGTCATCCGTCAGTGTAGTGGAGTGCGGTGGCACTCAACTATGTCCCATTTTTTTTTTACCTCAGTGGGAGCTTCAGATTCCAGCGTGTGAGGGTGACAGCGCAGTGAGCCTGAAGTGTTTGTGTAAGCCTAAATCAGTTTGAGATGAGTGGAAACAATCCGGGGGGCTCAAAGGTGTGCGTGTCTGTGTGTGTGTGTGTGTCCCTCCCTAATGATTTATTGTGACAAATGATCCGCCATAAACAAACAACAAGCAAGCCACCCGTCCAAACAAACAAACAAACAAACAAACACAGGAGACAGACAAACAGGCCGTCAGCCGAGTGACAGCAGAGTTTAAGATGATCAATCACAGTTCGGCAGAGTGCGGGCTTATTTAGTTGCATTGTGTGTATCCGTGTATATTAGTTCTTGCACGCATGTCTGCACGTCCACCTGTGTTCATGAGTGTGCGAACATGTGTTTTTTTGGTATGACTTTGTGTGCATGTGTATGCGGTTGCCAGTCTGCCCGTCATATGTGTGTGTTTCAGAGCGAACGAGTGTGTGTGTGGGATGTAACCCAAGCCAGAGCGGCACAACACAGCAGCCTGTTCAAAGGCCCATTTGTATTATTACAGCTTGTCCAGCTGCTCAGGACAGACAAACAAGACTTAGAGCTCTGAGCTACAAAACACAGACCTCCCACCCCAACGCAGAAACCCCTGTGGCCCGGCCCGGCCCAGCCCGGCCCAGCATTGTGGCTCAGAAATGGACAAACAAACGCCTACAAATAGACAAACTGCAGGGCACGAGAGGAAGTTTTATCCTGTAATGATGAAAGATGAATGCAAATTCAAATCACCATCAAAAGAAGCATGTTTGCTTATTTTTTTGTTCTTCCACTAACTGCCAAAAAATCAACCATCTGGGATGTTTTTTCTACACCACTACCAAATTCTGCTCCTTATTGCACAATCAGACTCCCAAACTCATAAATCATATTTGTTATAGTTTGAGTGCATGAGGGAGTTTTTATGATACTTTGTTTCCAAATTGATAATGTTCATTTATTTAAAGAGATATGGTATACTTGTGTCAACATTTGCACAGTGAGTGGCAGTGGCCCCCTCCCTGCCCCATTCTCTCCCCGTGAACAGTATGGAAAGTGCCTATACATTTCTACGCCGCACTGTAATGGGTAACGCTAGCTCCTGTCAAAATATTGAGTCTCCATCCCACATTTGCTTTTCAAATCTCACATACTTCATTGAGCAATGATCCTAAAAACAAAATATTGCTTTATATACACAGCGATCTACTTAGAAAGCTGATGAAAATTAATGCCTGTATTTCCAGTGCAGACTTTTCGCCGGCAATATTTCTTCTCGGTGTGTACTCAGTGTGCACTCTGTTGCCCTCTGAACAGCTCTCTCCTCTGGAGATCTCCCCAAATGGATCTGATCGTGGTGATTAAGATCAGAGTAAGCTAACACTCTCGCTCCCTCACACCTCTCCCTCTCCCACCTCCTCTTCTCCTTCATAGTCTCTCCTTTTCACCTCAGCTTGTGCCATTTGTCCTCCCATCCATCCTCCATCCTCCTCAATCCTCCATTCCCTCATCTATCCCGCTCTCCTCCTCCTCCTCCTCTCTCCCTGTGCTCCTGCTCCCTCTCCCTCTCTGAATCAGGGTCCCTGTGTGCCTGTATGTAACATCAGTAAAGCTGTCAGGCAGCCAGGCCAAGGTAAACAGCCCAGCGCTGGGTTCAGGGGTGATGGGGGCCGAGATGTTTTTCCTCAGGAACCCAGGGACCCCTGGAGGCTTCTGGCTGGGGCCGGGGAGGGGCCAAGGGGGGAAGATGATCCCCTCAATTGCCCCCCACAAGAACACACACTGGATGGTTTCTCTCTCTCTCTCTCTCTCTCGATCTCCATCCTTTCCCTTTTGTCTCCACACTCCTCATCACACACATCCTTCTCTTTCTGCATCTGTGTACACAAATCTCTTTAACAGTATCTCCTCCACACAATCAATCATCAGCGTGCTCGCACACTCACACTTCTTGCTTAAAATATCCCTGTGTAGGAAAAAAAGAAATATAAACATGTATTAGGGCTGGGCGATGTGGCCAAAATCTTCTCCCAATATAGGTTATTATTTTCTATTAAAATAGTGATATAAATCACCTAATAGCATGTTTTTTGTAATTCAATAGTCAACTGTTGTCGTCTTCATCCCCTAAAGCGTCACCCAATATTACATAAATATTGTCGTCATATCACCCAGCCATAACCTGCAGTATATGGGAGATGTTGAAATCATAAATATCCTTTTATTTCCAAACACATGCCTCTCATAGTGAAATGACGTTTTTAAAAGTAGACTTGGAATGGGATTTTGGCCCGATGTGCTTCTGGAGGAATCCAGCAGATCAATTCTGTCACTTGAAGAGGAAAAGAAGGAAAAGGAGCACAGAGACAAGAGAAGGAGGAGGGGTGTCTAGAGAGGAGGACAAGAGGACAAGAAGGTAGAGATAAAGAGGAGAGAAAGGGAGTTAAAGGGTGAATAAGGGAAGGGAAGAAAGGTTAGAAAGAGATAGGGGAGAAGTGATATCCCTCACCCAGGTGTGACCCCTCTCAGCCCCAGTGAGCTGCTCTCTCTGAGGGAGGCAGACGGCCCGGAGAACGAGAGCAAGACGGGGTACATCCAGAGGTTGCAAATCAGAGGCAGCACTAAAAACATAGCAACTGGGAGCGAGAGAGACGGAAAGAGGGGAGAGAAAAGAGACAGAATGCTGGGAGTTGGCGTAGAGTGGGAGAAGAGACTAAAAATGAGATTTAAAAAAAGAGTGAAGAAGGATTTAATGGAGTAAGCAAGGAGGTCAGTGAAGAAATGGAGGAGGCAGAGGGGGGAAAATTGTTGAATGAAGACGGGAGCCGGTCAGGCCAAGAAAAGCATGTAGAATTGAATTAGGGGAGGGAGAGCCACCGAGCAAACCAACAGGAGAGGAAAGCAGGGGTGCAAGGAGGAAGAGGAGGGCCATTACCCTTCGTACATCAGCCGTTACATCCCTTGGCGGCTGTTGGAGGAGAAAAAAAGAGAGGAAACATCACAGAATGGATGGAAGGATTAGGATAATTGGAAAGGAGTAAGAAAGGGAGAGTGGACTCAGCGGAAAGAAAGGTTAAGACCGGACTTTATTTGCAAATACTGTTTGTTTTGACCTTCTCAGAGTAGCAGGTGGGTGGAGCCCGGAGCCCTGCTGTGGGATGGAGTGATTTTAGGGGACCCAGAGCTTGAAATATAATCCCTGGAACATGCCTGGGATTATAGATATTTATTGTGTCCAAACTGTTGTTGAGCTCTGGACAGAGTTCACACATTGTGTAGTGGTGGGTGGCCCTCGTCATATAATCAAAGTCAGAAAGTCGCCTTAGTCGACATCATTAGAGTTCAGATGTTGTGGTCTAAATATTTTTCTAAAGTGTATGAATTATTATTTTTTTAGACCAGATGGGAGGAAACAACTTTTCTGCCACGCAGATTAAATGGAAGCTTTATTTTGAAAGACACTTTGCCTGCACTGATCTTTAAGTGTGTTAAATGTTAGAAAACGTGGTTGGCATTCCAGTCTACAGACATGAACTCACCTGAACATTTTCCGTTCAGTCTATCATGCATTAATTTCCATTCGATGCTCTGCAAAGCCTCACAATACATCTCCTGTCCAATTTTATTTTTGCCTCCCATCTCTAGCTACAATTTCACTTCCCTTCCTCCACGTCTTCATCTCCTCCTCTGCCTGTTCCTGTTTCCCAGTGTCGTTAGTCATCCTGTTGCTGCTCCTCATCAATCCCACACCGCCACAATGGTCTGTGACAGCAGCACCCGCGGGCCTGTGACAGGCCTGCCACCCGGACGGCCTGTCCCAGCCAGCCAGCTCACCGTATGGTAGAAGACAAACAGACATGAACATGCACAATTCACTTCTCTCCCCCCAGAAGCTTGTTGGCGCCTGGCAGTGTGGCTCAGCCCTGTTTCTCTGAAACACAGCCATACCTTACCTGCCTGCCTGTGGGCCGGGATCACATCCTCCCCATTATACTGTACAAATCCTACAGCGTAGCTTTAGCTATGGCAATGTTGGTGTGACTGTCCACTTTGGTCAGATTTACTCCTGCTCGGTCGGTCTCTCCTTTTTTTCCTTATTCTGTCCTTATTTCCTCTTTCACTTCCTCTCCGATCTCCTCACCTCTGCCATATCTCCAGCGTGATGGTTTTCAATGTCCCAGACAACCACTGGAGTCTCATTTAGCCACTTGTTAGCAGTGAAACCTAAAATTTTATGTCGTACAACAAAACATGAACATCTCTAAAGCTTTTGTTAACCACAGACTTTATCTTAAGACGTCTAACTACAAACCCAATGCTTGTTTAGTTTGAGAGGTTAGACCCCGTGGCGCTAAAATGCTAACTTACTTCCTGGTTTGAGAACTCATTCCTGTGACGCCCTATGTAGACGCTCCCTGCCAGCATTCCCCGATAACTAGGCTTGAAAACCTCTTGGATGCAGCGTGCTAGCCGTGTAAATAACATCACTCCCCTGGTGCTCTGTCTTTCTGGAAACGTCACTTAATGAAAAACACAACAGAGCACGTCTCCTTACTCTCGCCTCATGACAAGTAAAATCTTACTTCTGCTTCTCTGTTCTGCGAGTCTGCTGCTGCTTCTGTGGGGAGCAGACTTTTCAGTTTATAGGCTAATTGTAGTGTCCGAGGTCCAACTATTGATAAGAAGCTTTGTGTTTTACTTGACTATGGCATCATCAGCATTCAAGCTGCTTACTGTGAACATGTTGGCATGTACACATTAGCATTTAACACAGACTACCACTGTGCTGTTACAGCCTCCGGAGCCAATAGAGTTATTTGTATCATTGTATTTAGTGGTTCAATGAAACTTGAGGTTTTGACCAGGTTTCTTTCTGGATGTTTCCTTTAACAATATTGAATTGTTTCAACAAGCTGTATTAGCTAAGTGGAAGGCTGTTTTTCTCTTGTGGTGTTGAATGACGTCGTATTCTCTGAAGGCTTTATCACATTTAACTGTTGGTTAACCTTTAATTTTTAGTGAACTTTTTTTTAACTATTTAGCCAAACATCAAACAAACCATAACATTTCCATTCTAAACATTGATTTAACCTTTAATCTGAGTTTATGTTTTCCTACTGAAGTTTAATGTTGGCATTTGAAAACAGAACAGTAAAAAATTGCAATGTTGGTACAAAAGACTGTTTGTGTTGGCTGAATATAGTGTTCCTGTACTTTGTGTCCTCTTTAACTTGTAATCATTATTGGGCCTAAAATTAGTGGATTAAAGATTTATGGGACTTAGTTGGTAAATAAGTTTTATGAACACTCAGTATATTGGCTTGAGTGAACAAACAGGATCTATTTTGGAAAAGCTTTGAATAATTATAGACAATCTCTCTGCCTGGTATAATGATCCAGCATACACCACTACATAAACCAGAGTGCAGGTGGCCACTGACGAGGTTAAGTTTACACAAGCTTCCTCATCGTCCACACACTAGTCACCACCTTCCACTGTAATAAATGAGTGGACTTGTAGTGAGCTGTCGATCCTGTTGCTCACTGTGAGAACACCCCATCAGAGGAGCTAAAGAGCAGCATCATCATCCAAAGCTACTGAAATCTGTCACAAATACAATATTCACACTACAATTATGTCTTGGTGGCACTCCCTGAAATATTCCCCCTATCTGTGTAACTCTGCTTTACTGCATCTCTCTCTCTCACACACACACACACACTCCCCCACTCTTGATCTACTTAGATCTGCAACATCTAACTGCCACTTAACCTCACTTTCTCTACTTACCCATCTGCTCGCCCCTTCAGCTTCCAATCCATCATCCAGCCGAGCCTCGAGCCCTTTGAAATGACTCTACTAGTCATGAAGAACAATAACCCCCCCCCATTCAAACACACACACATGCATGCACATACGTACATGTGATCAGATGCCCCTTTACCTCTACTCTGAGTGCAATCTCAGGCTACTTCACCCCTGCATCAGCCTCTCGCTGTGCAGGCAGTTGTTCTCTGCTTTCCTTTCTTTATGTGTGACATTTCTCCTCTATAAGGAGCCTCAGAGTGGCCTTATCATCTTTGGCCTTTTCATTCACTTCGCCTTTGAACCGGGGCGCTCCGTGCACTCACATGCAGACACACACACAGGTGTACACTCTTTATGGTACACACTACTATTTTTATTTTAACCGAAGAACACATAGTGTTTTATCATAGTTTTATTTATGAACAGACTTGGATGGAAAAGTACAATTTTGGCAAGTATTTTCAAAGTTGTTTTGCTGTCAACTGGATAAATGCAGCTTGGATAATACTGCCGTGTGTGAGAGTTGTAAACACATTTTTTAATATAGTTTTACTGTTGCTAAACCTGCACTCCATTTGCTTCCATTCATTAATGATTTCAGATTCTCTGTTCACCATGAAGGTGTGCAAGAAAAACAACATAATGTGTGATTTCAAGGTAACAAACCTACACAAATGGTTGTTTAAAGGGTGAAGTTTTCCTTTAATTGTGTAAAAAGAAAAAGAAAAACAAGAAATAATCCATGCTTTGGATCTTTGGAGACCCCGTTTCATATCCAGAATTGCTGCATGTGAGTCTGAGTCAACATGTGTGTGGTATTGAAGGAGAGGCTCTTTGTAGTGGGAATATGTGCAGGCTGCCATTCATAAGACTTTTATTATGTTTTGTCTACCTGCACGTCTGCAGGGTTACACTGACCACATAAAAGCTGAGCATGTCAAACTGATATGAATTTAAACCTCGTGACGCACACTGACTTTAGTGCTGCTGTGTGTGTGATGTATTATGAGCTCAGACACCATAAAGGATGCTTTGCATTGTCTCCCCTTGCAGATGTACACAATACATTCAAGTAAATATCAATATATCAATATCAGCTATAAAAATCTAAGGATCTATAGTAATACAGGGTGTTCTAGATCTCTCTGTATCCATCTCTGCCTGTTTTTCCATCCGTCCCTGGCCTCTTCCTGTTCACTCTGCCTCTCCACTGAAGTGGCTTTTCGCAGGCTGTGATGCTGCTGACTCTTTAACTGCTGTTGTGACTCCTCAGGGCTCTTATGTGCTGAAGAATCATATGGGCCTATATTGTGTGCAATTGTACAGGCACTTTTGGTCAATAACTCCCATATAAAAAGGCGTCCATCTTTGAAGACTGACATTCTTCATATTTCAGCTCTAAACAAGTTTGAGCCAAATAACTATAATTTTACAATGGCAGGCAAAATAATTGTTTTGGTTGCATGCAGCACCTTTGTGTTCTTGAGTGGACATTTGGAAATTACCAGTCACAATTACAGTGACATGAAATTTTTTTTTTTAAACTTATGAGCCAATTTTTATCTTTTAGAAGGATGTAATTTTTAATCAAACTGAATTAAAACAACGCTAAATTATTCTGTATAGAAGATATTTGTTCATGCACCAAAGGAGACTGGGGGCAATTGTAACATATTTTTTTATTTTATATTTACATTTTCCTGCCGGACTACTAAAATAAGCTAGTCATAATTCGATAAGCAGATATAGGTAATGTGAGCACAAATTAATAATAACATTTATTTTCACTAAGAACAAAAATGTAATTTAATTTAAATTGAACCCATTAAATCCACTATATTAACACATTTGACCATGAAAGGACCTTTGCTTTTCTACATATAAAATATTACATTTTCTATTTTTCTGTTATTTCTGTCAATATCTTATATTGTTTGAATGCATATAAAAACACATTTAATACACAAAATATATGGTAATTGATGAGCTGCAAAACTTGAACAAACACATTTGAATACACACCTTTTAAATTTAATTTTACATTAAAATCGAGTGAAATAGCTTCATGTTCTAATGGACAGCTATATAAACACAGACCGACACGTTTTGGGCCATGTGGCTCACGTCTTGCAGAAATGATAAAATCTCCTATACATTCTATAGACACACCAATGTTAGCATAGCACCTTAATGCTAATTTAAAGAAAACTGAAATAATATTGATGTGTTTAAAATCAGTCATTCAACTACACCAGAAAAAAAACTAGATCCAAAAGACAAATTTCATACATTTTAAAAATATTTTTTGTCGAAAATTCTCCCAAGGTGAAATGATCGTGCCAGAGAGACTCCTACTGAGCATGTGCAGAGTAAGTGTCATCACTTTAGCTTGTTTCTTATTGGAGGAATTAAGTGTGTTGCCCCTGGTCTCCCCTACTCCTCCTCACTAATCTTTCAGTAAATGTTGATAAAGAAACAAAGTTGACAGAAGGTTTTGGGCCTCATTACTATCCGCATTGTATACACTGTGTGCACAGTGCGCATGCTCGTGGTCCGCAGTGCTGTCCAGTCTCAGATCATCGTTGGTGGCGGGGTGTGAGCTGCCCAGAGGAGGAGAAAGTGAGGCTCTGCTGAGGGGTTACAGAGGAGAGATGGTAAAGATAGAAACGGACGGCACGGACACAATGTCTAATGGCAGTTCCAGCTGAGAAAACAAAAATACCCGAGGAACACTAAAACCTGAGGGGTGAAAAATATGCGGGTCTGGCGAGAGGTCAGATTCCCCACCGTATCTAATTCAATTTTACAAACTGTAAGAAAACACGCTGCTGCTCTCCAGGCACTGGGGACAGCCGTTTTTACACTGAATAATGAAACCCTTTTTCCCCTTTCAATTAATCAAACGTTCTGCTGAGATAATGTCACATTTTTCCGGAGATTATTTCTCCAAGTTTATTAGGGAATATTTTGAATATGAATATTTTTAAGAGAGAGATTAAGAGGATTGTGTTGAAAACTCAATTTAATTTTGTTTTTAATGATAATAAATAGCTTCTAAAGATGATACTTTTATTTCAGGAACATTTTTGCCTATGAATTAAATAATTGCTGCAGGTGGATAAAATAGTGTTTTTGTTTACTCTTTTTTTTAATGCAAAATTGAATCTTGTGTCTAAATTCAGCTTTGCATGAAAAGTTTCATTTAAGAATGAGAGTAATGTTAGTGGGACATTGTGTTTATTTCAGAAGTGTGAATTTCAGAAGGCCACAGCAGAGAGCTGCAGCGGTCCTGCTGGTGGTCTGCTCGGGCCTGGTAAAGACATTAGTGAAGCATTCTGGGAGAACGGGGAGTCCCATAGACAGCGCTCACTTCTCTAAATAAACATTAGTCTTAAAAAGTTTGGCCCCACGACCTCAGCCTGATCGCATTTCACTCTGGATGGTAAACTTCAATTTTATCGCGAGGTTTTCCCCCCTTACTTTTCAAAAACACACTTTCACGCTGAAGCAGATTAGATAAACAAAGTTTCATTTTCACCTGGAGGCTGCAGTGTGTCCTTGGTATTTCTTCTATCACACCCTGAGCTGACTTTTGTTTAACTTTGCTCAAGTATAATCATTACACTCTTAAAAACCATTAGCAGGATACCTATGCAGAGGATAGTTAGGAACGCAGACGCATTGAAATACTTTTTTTGATTCATAGAGATGCACTATGAAAAGTCTTGGTCACTTATGCACACTTCGTGTTGTTAATAAAATTATTTTATAGACAACAGTGTCCTCTGATTTTAACTGGCCTATATTAATTAGACAAATAAGGCTCAAATGTCTTAGAAATACAGCCCACTGTTTATCTAAAGTCTTTATTTTATTTTAACGCAGATGTCAACTTTATTTAACCCATTAAGGCATTGTAAAACATTTTTTGTTTGACCAGTGGAAAAAAAAATGCAAGGTGAATATAACAAAAAGACAAGGGAGGAATTGATTAAATCCTCATAATGGGCTGTAATAACTGGCATTAGATCCGAGCTGTGAGTCTAATGCGTTGCATCAAAGGTCAAATGAAGAAGCCCGTAAAAGCGCCCGCATGGCAGCGACCAGCAGCAGCTGCACCTCTCACATACAGAGAAGTGCTGCAGTGCGCCCGGTGAAACCACACCGAGGACAGGAGTTAATGGAGAAGGCTCGTGTTGCCCAATATGAAGTCCGATGACCACTAGTGGACCGTGAAAGGTCCCCATTGATTTAAAAAAAGGCTAAATTAAATTAGATAATAGTGCAGTAAGTTTGGATTGCCTGGCTTCAATAATAGTGCTGATTTTACTTCACACCAGTGCAGGTATTAAGGGGAGCACGAGGGCAGCTCTGCCCCACATGGGACAACCTGAGCTCCCTGCAGTGTAGTTCAAGTGCAGGAGCACAAAAACTGTTAATTATAGAACAATTTCTGCTACTGTGGTGCACCTAGAGATCTAGAGGAAATCTTCATCAAAGCTCGTAAAGGCGAATAGAAAAGCCCCAAATTGCTGTTAAATAGCTGAGATAGCAAAAACAACGACTTTATTATCTCAGTAAGTGTTTCTGTGTACGGAGACTGCGTTATTCGGGATGCTTTATAATTGTTTACTACTGCTCAGTTGTCATTGTTCAGCTCTTATTGTTTCTGAATCTCATTTGTCAGTTTTAAATGCCCCAGATGTCCCACTTCTGTCTGTTAACTTTAATTATCTGCTGGCAGTTGTGCATCATAACAGTTAATGGTTTAAGACTCGCTGAACTTCGTCTTTTGTCGCTTTTGTTGACGCTGGTGCGTAATTTGGCGTCAGATCATCGTATAGCTGTCATTGTCATGTTAAATATATTACTGGTGTGTCTTTAGAAGATTTATTTTTTATTATCGTATCACTTATATATGTCAGTATAAAGGTGTGTCAAAAGCTTTAAAATGCTGCCCCGACACTCTCAGATTAAATGTGTAATTCGTTCATTTTAACCGTTTTATGGGACAAAATGTGATGAAAAGTGTAAAAGAGTTAAAAGGAAAGGCAGATAGTAGTGAGAAGGCTCCAGACTTTACAGTAAACACATCCTCACTCTTCTAAAACAGTCTGAATATCACCTGCTATCATGTTCTGGTGATCTTTGCAGGCTGATATCTGCAGTCATTAATACCCCTGCACCGACACTCTGTGTGTTTGTCCGTGTGTGTGTGTGTGCGTGCATGTGTGCGCGCGCACCCTCCTCTCTTTTTTTCTCTGCAGCAGGTGTTCGTTTAGTGTGTCAGAGTCTGCAGGGCGAAGATCTTCCAAAGTTAATATTGTGTTTCCAGAGATGATGGGGAGTTCACTGTCCTCGCTTTATTTACACATTCTAAATTAATTAAGCGAAGGATTCCTCTGTCTGTTGCAAAAACACGGAGGCTGCTGCAGGGAGACTGCGAGCTGTGATTTATAGCGGCAGGGCAGTGAGAGCCGCGGCTCGCCTCTCCTCTCCTCCAGGCCCTCTCTCTCTCACACACACACACATACACACGGAGGATTCAGAGAGAAGGGGGAGAAGGTGTGGGTGATAAAATATAGTCCCATTTGTTTAATAGAAAACGGAGAGAAGTAGCGTGTGGGCTCTGAAGCTTTTGAGGGAAGAGTTGTCCCCCACCGTCTCTAAGACGAGGACCATAAGCAGGACTTGGTGGACAAATGTATATGTGGGACAGGCTCAGAGAGGACAAAGGTTTCCAATATGTCTCTGAAAGTAAAATGTGAGTGCTTTGTTTTAATGATTAGAGGGCCTACACCCCTTATAATACAGATATGTCCCTGTTAGAGCATATAAAAAACACAACTACAATAATAGTTATTTATATAGCACCACCAATCAGTGTGCTTCCATTGTCCAATCCGGGCACATTTAGTTTTTACATGATGAGTCAGTCTGTTAAAAGGCAGATTTAATTATTCAGAGGGCTATGGCTACTTCCAGGAGGACTAAAACTCCAAAAGATCTGAAACTAGTCTGTGTCCATGTTATTCCCATTAAATTAATGATGCAAATCTTCATTTATAAACACTTATTATAAGTTATGGCATAGGTCAATGCGTGTTAATAGGCTTGTAGCTTCATCAGTGGAACACATATTATGTTATATTATATTATATTATATTATATTATGCTTTAGTTTTGTGTACAATAAGTGAAAATGGCTTCCAACAGTTTCAATTGATGAGTGTGACCTTGAAGACTAGAAGCCTGATATCTCTATTTTGCTCACGCACACACACACACACACACACACACACACACACACACACACACACGGTGTCAGCACAGCCTCTGTCCTCGCGTCCTTCAAGACGCAGCAGTGCAACATGCATCGATCAGGGCCGTGACATTATTGGCAGGGCAGAGAAAGATTTAAGCAAAACGATTTCTTTTAATCCCCTGCTGTCACGCGCTGTTTGAGACCAAACTCTAATGATAATTTAATGATGATGATGATGATGATAATAATAATGATAATACGGTCTATAATCCCTTCATGTCATTCCTATGAGTTTCTCGTGGATCCTTAAAGGAGAAAATATATAAATCTAATTTTCTGTTGACATCTAAGTCTATAAATAAATGAAACTGTGCGTACGCCCAAACAGGGCATATGGGAGCGGTTAGTGAGAGATGGGAATTGCCTTGAAATGTATAAATGTGTGTTGGTGACTGTTGAGTCATTTGGCTGTCACTTCACATATCACTCAGCCCTGACGTCGTTTGAGAAAGTGTCACGAAAATGACGGATGTCGTGGTGCCTAAAATAAAGACACACTGAGCCCGTGGGTGGTCCTGGAGTGACACGAGGAAACTATAGGATTTTTTTATGCAGTATTAACGCGTCAATATATAAGCCACGATGGGATGCCATTAGGACTAAAGATGAAAAATGAAAGGGCGTTGGGAAGATGCGCCCATGATGTCTAATGTGTTCAGTGTTTGTGGTGGATCCTGGTCTATTCTGGTCCCAGGCCTGTAATCTAACAGCGGACATGGACAGTGTTGGTGCGCACTGGAGCTGAAAACCCGTAGAAATGGATTCAGTGTCAAACCGTCCATTTTCCAAGCCTTTGGCTGAACCTCCTCATGGCAGATCTAGTGTGTGTGTCTGGTGTGTGTGTGTTATGCTTTGTGTCCCGTGATTTTTATTGGCTTAGTTTTCGTTCCTGCCGTTATTTAAATGGTTTTTAACCACCTCTGCAAACGCTTCATGTGGATTTTAATGGACTGATGCGGTGCGTAATGACTCCCTGTCAGACCGAGTGCGCGCAGAAAACTTCAATAGGCTGCTAATGTTTTTTTCCACCTCGTTTACTCTGCAAATTATATATGCAGGATATCAATTAACAGCACGGAGGAGCAGCTCTAATCAGAATGATTCTGCGATATTTATCAATTGTCCAATTTGCAGCGACAGGAGGAGAGAGAGAGAAAGAAAATAAAGGCTGGGTCTGGATAAAGAAAGTAGTTGGTTTTCGTTTCAAAGACTTTCAGTGAGCTGTGCTGAGGGAAAACAGAGGAGTCAGCCCTCCCACCCTTCATCCTTAATAATCATCTGTCAAAACACCCACAAACTCATTTAACCATTTGCACACAGATCTGGTAAATAAAGGAGGCTTTACACCCCCTTCTGTCTGGAAACATGTGCTCCAACAACTCTGAAAAAAGAGCCTGTTTTCTAGCCGGACGAGTCCCACTGCTTCTTTTTCTATACCGAGACAACACAGACGACATGAAAGCGGAGCAGACCGAGGGCCTTTAGAGGAGATTGCTTTTCAGGCTCTAAATGTGTGTGGCTGCTCTCACAGGGGACCGCTCGCTGCGCGCACATTCACTCCCCTGGGCCAGGGGTCCGCACTGACAACATCAACAAACGGCCAAAAAGCCGCATTATGGTGGATTAGGAGCCTGATGAAAAATGCTGCTACAAATTAGCAACGAAAGCCCCAAAAGACCGTGGGTATATCCTTGTTCACTTTCAATTACAGAGCGCCGAGGCCCGCTAACGGCCCCATTCATTTGGGGCCTTTGTAACTCGCTAGAAAATGGTCCTTTTACAAGCGAGCGAGAGCCACACAAGAGGAATACTTGCGCACTGTTGCGTGATATTCATGACTGTTATATACATCGAGTCGTGTTTGAGATAATTCAGCTAGATTTTGTGCGTTTTTAACACCTAAAAAAAGTCTTAATTCACTGCATTGATAAAAGACTCGACATGAATCCATTATATTTACAAAGCTGCATTATCAGAATAAAAATATAAAATTTGAGTGAAATTTTACCTTAATGTGCAAAAATAAGTAGAATATGAAATTCTCCTTTTACTGAAGGGAAACACGTAAAAATACAAATAAAACAAAAATTATATTTAAGATGTGAAGAAAAATATAACAAAACTTCCTATTGTAAGTTAAAAAAAATACATCAAAAATAAGATTTAAAGTGTAAAGATAAATGCTGGACTTTCTATAGTAAGTAAAAAAAAATAAACAAAACTAATATTTAAATGTGACTAAAAATGCTGGATTTTCTATAGTAGGTTAAAAAAAACAAATAAAAATGAAACAAAAATAATATTTAAATGTCAAGAAAAATCCTTGGATAGAGTCTATTGTAATGCAAAAAAATGCACCAAAAAAACAATAGTAATTTAATTAAATTCAATAATTATGCTGCTGTTTAGTCTATTTCATTGGCCCTTATTTTGTTAACTGAAGCATCCATGCAATAAAAAAATAAATAACGATTTTCTTTTCAAATTCACAAACATTTATTATTCTTGTCATTACAACAAAAAAATGACCTATGAACATTTAGGTGTCTCTCTCTATTGGCAACACATGACATACTGTATGTTTCACAGGTTAACTTGTGAAATAGATAGGAACGAACAACAATGAAAAGGTTGAGAGAGGTAATAATGCCAAAACCACACAGCCTACCGACAACATGAACTGATATTGTCACAACTTCACCATGTAGAGGAGCTTCAGGGGGAGTGAGAGTGGGAAATGGTTATTACCACCTTTGTCTCCATGTGCTTTCTAAGTAAAACCTGAGTTTGCCGTCTCTGTGTGTCAACAACAACAGTGCCATTTTCTCACGACGCACAAAATGAAACAATATAAATCATAATAAAATTCTCAATTATATTTTTAAAAAATCATCCCCGTAGCCATGGGTGACACCTTTTTAACTTATGGATCTTTTCTTTCTCCCACTGACAAATGGAGGCCACATGCCAGACTGCAGGCCAGCACCATTTAAAAAGATCGACTTTTTCTTGCTTCTGTCTCTCAATATTATACATATTTACAAAGCATAAATAAACATGTCTCTCCTCCTACATTGTTAGGAAACTGGGAGAGCCAAACACTCTTATTTCACCAAGAATGTACAGCCTACCTTCACACAGGACGACGCCACATTTGGCATTTTAATAAATTTTCTTGACATTTTTTTTATCTTATTTATTTTTTTTAGAAAGGACAAGTGTTCATGTTGGGGGTTTTGCTGGAAAAAGTCTGCCCCTGTGGCCCGGGTTGTAATATGCTGTCCTGTGAGAGGTTCATGTGATTGGAAGCAGAGGCCAGAGCTGGGCTCAGGATGGCCAGGATCTGAGCCTGGCTGCCCGGCTGCGCGCTGTAGGAAGAGGCGGTGGAGTTGGCCGCACCGATGATATTGTCAATGGAGAATGAAGGCCGGCTCGGGGTACTGGAGTCCGTCTTGAGGGGCGGCAGAGACGGGCTCAGCTGAGGGTAAAAGGGCTTTCTTAAATCGGCCCCTAAAAGGTTGGGGAGATGGTGCGGCGCAGGGAATATGGAGGCTGATGAGGGCAAGGTGCAGGGGGCGTTAGGGAATGGGAATGAACCACCTGTGTGGTGCGGGTGGTACGGGTTGTGGGCTGCGTGGAAGTTCTGCAGCTGAAGTCCATAGTTGTATCCGTACGGGCCGTATCCAAAGCCGGGCAGAAAGCCACCAGACTCCCTGAGGATTTCATTAGTCTGGTGCCTCTTGAAGCGCTTCCTCCTGCGCAAGAAGCTCCCGTTGTCGAACATGTCTGCGGAATCCGGGTCCAGGGTCCAGTAGTTGCCCTTTCCGGGGTTGCCAGGCTCTCGTGGGATTTTCACGAAGCAGTCGTTTAGGGACAGATTGTGGCGGATGGAGTTCTGCCACGCGGGGAACTTCTCCCTGTAATAGGGGAATCTGTTGCTGATGAACTCGCAGATCTCGCTGAGAGTGAGGCGCTTCTTGGGGCTCTGCAGGATGGACATGGTGATCAGAGCGATGTAAGAGTACGGGGGCTTCACAAGTGCGTTTTTTCTGGATTTCTCTCCGATCACGGTCCCGACCTCCGCGCTGGAGCCCATCTGGTCTGACGGGCAGTCGGAGCTGCTGAGCCCGGGAGAGGAAGCCCTCTCCTCGGCCGCGTTCTGGGAGTAATTATCGTCCGAGTCATTGTCCAAGTTGTACTCGTGGTGAATGTACTTTCCGTCCTTTCCAACGGATATGTCCCCTCCAACCACGTCGATGTCCACATCTTCGGACAATGCAGAGCTGTCGGACATATCCGTCCCTAAAGTCATCCTCGGAGACGCCGCTTGTCTTCCCCCTCTCTCCCAGATTTCCTCCTCCTCTGAGTCCCTCTCCCCCTCACAACCACACCAGACTTCTGCTGCAGCTTTACCTCCAACTACTCAATGCACACATGTCTAGAATCTAAAAAAAAAGATAAATAACACTTTGACCTGTGGATCAGGAGACTCCCGGTCGTCCGAGGCTGGTCAGGCGGGGCAGCGCGAGCTTCTCATCGAGCAGAAAACTTCTGGTTTTCAGACGTCCAAAAAAACAGTCAAAGATCAACAATCTTCACCAATCTGGACTCGTGCTCTCTTCACACGCGGTTGTGTGTTCCGTCTGTGATCAGTTTGTGCTGCAGCTCATTTATAACGCTACTTTTGGATATCCAAGTGTCTCTCCAAAATCTCTTTTACGCACGGGGTTGGGTAGGTATCCAGCCAGACTATCACACTATCCTCCTTAGCTCTCAAAAGGTATTTATAGGAGCACGCTTGTCACGTGGTGTTTGAGTCACTGTTACCAGGAACTGGACGGAATTGCCCTGCAAAAAGTCACATTTAGATATGCTCTCCTGTCTTTAAAAAAAAATATTTCGTTAAAAACAATAACAAAGTAATAACAAAAAGAAATTGGTAGTTTCTCATGTGCATATGAACTTATTTTACGAATTCATTTTTTTTTATATTTACTTATTCTGTGATTTATCAATGTTAACATATTAAGAAATAAAAACAAATACTGCTTTTTTCCCCCTAAGTCACGAAAAACAGGATTGTCTCACTGGCAACACAAAGTCATGTCATTTTATCATTTCAAATTTCTGACGTATTTCTGACGTTGCCTGACTCAATTACATTGACTTTTTTGCAGTAGAGTGATTGGAATCTTCATGAAAAACCTACATACACAAGCAAAACGCTCAATAAGATTTCGACAATAATGTGAATGTTTATTTATAGGCAAATCAAATCTCCCATTTGTTTATAACGTGGTGAAAACTAAGTAATAAAAATATGTGCACTTTAAGCTCAGAATGCTCATCGAAAAAAGATAAAGACGAAGGTCGAAAGGCAAAATCCTATCCCGTTATTATTATTAATATTAATATTAATTATTATTACATTTTTGTTTTTCCATTCCTTTTCAAACGCACTATTTTTTTTTTACATTTGGAAATCAAATAGGCTACATAAAAATGCGTCTATATGTAAAATAATAGGTGTAATAAATAGAATAGGAGCTCAGTAAAATGAGCCTTTTATAACCACTTCCATCAGACTTTTAATGTATATTTTAAATGCTCTTCCGACTTGAGGCGTTTTGATCTGTTGCATCAGTTTTTTGTTGCATCAGGTGTTAAACAAACAGCCTTTAACAAACGCAGCTCTCCTCTGTGCCCTGATCAACTGGTATTGAATTCCCTCTCAAAGGTTTTGGCCAGTCGCCTGATTCCCTGATCACTTCTCACGGGTCTTGTGTTTTCCTTGTCAAGAAGTCACAACACTATCCATCTGCATTTTGTGCATAATTCACAAGGCTGCACACACACACATACACACTCACACACACACGGAGACATACACACACACAGGGCCACAGTCAGCTGCAACCTGCTCCAATTCGTCTTCGTCAGTGAGTGAAAGGGCAGCAGCAGCAGATGACAATGTGTGATGTGTGTCTAATGTGTGCGCGGACTCACATTCCACGTCATTACTTATTATTGTAATGTATTTACATCACATTCATACAAGCTGACATATTTTTTTTTTTATCAGAAAAAGCTACAATATACCTGTATGATTGGTTGATTGTTAAAGTCTGCATTATAATTGTATGTTCTGAGAAATCAAGTGTAAGTCCTGCAGTCACTTTTTTTTTAACTCTCCTCTCCAGAAGCTGTGACTGTCTGACCTGCCTGTCACGAGCCTTTTAAAATCTGAAATAGACGCACTGACAGCTGCCAGACGCACATGACTCTTTACTTTCTCCACGCATCACAAGCAGTTAATAAGAAATATATTTTTTGTTTTAATTTCCTGGAGTCGCGAATGGTTTTATATTCAACCATTATTATTTTTTTCATTGAGGCTTGTTTTATTTATTTGACCTCTCACACTGTCTTTTATGTGTCTCGACTTTTTGGGGTTATATTGTATTAGAATATCTTTAAATATCTGTGGCTAATGTTGAATTTCACAATCGATAAATCCAAGAAGAAATATATGTTATATATATATGTTTATTGTTGCTACAAAATTATAGAGATGGTCTGTTTTCGTTTCCAGATGTTTCTATTGCTACTAAAAGACCATATTAAACTCCACAGCAGCGCATTTTCTTTGTTATCACATATGGCTGCAAATGCATTATTTGATCGATTTAATCGAATCGTTTAGTTGTAATCGCCCATAAGACGTGCGCCGCGGGATATTACTGGGTCCGTAAGTTTCCAAAGGTTCAATGAGGTTATGGTTCTTTTGATTAGGGATTAACACAGTGAAGAGGGTTTCTTCTCGTTGTAGTTTGTGGTGTTAAAGCGCCCTCTGCTGTTTCTAAAGTAATACAAACTAGATAGGGCTTTCAGAGTGGCAGTAATGTCAGTGCTGTGTGCTATAAACAGGGGGCCTAAGACAACTGAAAACTGAAGGCTGAAGGTAACTCTCTAAAGTCCAATCAGGTCAGTTATTTGACAAAATGATTATAGCACTAGGATTCTAAAGCACCTTGCAACAGGAGAAGGTCACACAATCCCATATATGGTTAAATTGAGAAGTAGGACTTAAAGTTAAAGGGTTTACCTGTAGTGCTATTTATTAATCTACATTGTTTGCTGTGAGATGTCAAGTGTTGGAGATATTAACTGTAGAGATGTCTGCCTTCTCTTAAATATAAGGGAATTATACATCACTTGGCTTGTGGTGCTCAAAGCACCAAAACATGCATTTACAAAACTAATCAATAACGTCTTTTTTTTCAGAAACCATCAGATATCTCTACACACTCACAATTAAGCAAAAAGAAATACAGGTAAGTGGAAATATATTGTATGCATTTTTGATTTTGTGGTGACCTGTCCCTTTAAGAGAGCCAGTGCTAGAGGAAGTATCCAGATCATTTACTTAAGCAAGAGTGCTAATTCTGTAGAAATACCCTCTAATTGTTATCCATCCTGCACTCAAAATTTTACTTAGGTGAAAGTATGTGAGGATGATCATGAAAATTAAAGTAACCTATTAAAAGTAAAAAGACAGAAAAATGTCCCCTGTGGCTGTGATGCTATATAGCAGAAAATCATCACACTTGAGGGTGACTTAAACATTTATCAAAGCGGATCAATTAATTTAAATTAGCCTACAAAAATGCAGCTGGATGTTTTGAGTTGTAAGAAAAAGTTTAAAAAGTAACTCTGGGTGTATCTCAAACTCTGTACAAACTGCCTCTTTGCATGATTATTTTAAAAAAAATCAGTAGTTTCATTAGTGCAGGTCTGCTGTCAGTTGTTGTCAAAAGGTACAGATGAGCTGGGCACGAGGCCCAGGGGGGCCGGTGCAAAGGTTTATGGTTCTGGAGTCTGTTAGTGGTCCATAATGACTGGCCAGTGTACAGTAGATACAAAATAGCACTTGGAACACAGTTAATTGTTTTCTGCATAATGTAGCAACCATTTAACTGTTGAGCAGGATTACTGTTATTAATAATAATCCCAACAAACTCACAAACTGCACAGAGAAATCCTTGTCAGAGATAAAACAACCCCACAGTCCGAACAGCTTGCTTCTGCTGCCACCTAGTGGTGGAAATCGTAACTTGTTTGATTAATTCTTTTCCAACTATTTGTTCATTCAGACTGAGCAGCTGTTTTTTTTACACACAAGTGATGAGCTTTAGTTATACGCAGCTACTCTTTGAGTTTAACTTTGCTGACAGACTGCTTTAAAATAACTTAAATGAAAAATGGATTGTCAAAAGCTTCCTGTTTGGTCTTCATTAAGATGCTGCCTTATTCATTACGCCTTCAAACCAACCAACCCATCTAATTTTTATTTAGATTGACCTGCTTCAGCCCTGTGTTTGATCATGTGCATGGTCAGATTGACCCACCAGATGGCCCTGAGAGGAAGCTGCAGACTGTAATAAGAGTTTGGATATAACACGGTCCTTACATCAGTACTGATTGTAACATGAGTCTTTACAAAAAACTGTAGAATAACCGACATCAGACTCTTTGATGCAGAAATAAAGGGACTAGTTTACAACACACAATATACAGCCACATTATTAACAGCTGGAAGCATTCATAACCTGAGAAGAAGAAAAAACTCTGCGCGTTTTACTATTGGAGCATGATATCTATGTAATGTACCCCTCTATCTTGGAATTGTTTTTGTGAGTTTTGTTTTTTATGTTTGAATCTGAAAAAAAACAAAAACTGAATGAGACCACACTCACTGAATTACACCCCTCATTATGAAATTGTCCCAGTTCAGTGCTACAAAGAACTTTTCTGTTACCCACACAAACTATTCCTGTGTTTTTCCTAAATGACCCACAATGACTTGGAAAACATTTTTGAACAAATTATGATAAATTGATTAATTGGTTTAATAATCAATGTAATAATGTGTATTTATTGACTGGTGATGTGTCCAGTAGTTGATATATTCATTTTCAGCAGGTAAAACAGATGGAAATGCTAAATAAAACCAGAATAGCAACTAGTTGTTAATAAAGTTATTAATAATAACCAGTGAACAGACAGACTTGTTATTTGTACAATAATAAGCACTGAAACAGTGTATCTTAGGCTTCATGTGCAGAACACCCTTGCATGAAAAAATAAATATATTTTGGGCAACATAAAACAGATGATTCTTCAAAAGGACAAAGAAAGAAAAAACTGTATATGGTGGAATCAAACAAAGACATTCATTATAAGGGTAAAACATTGAATAATTATTCCCAACAGTGATTTCCTGTATTTGTAGCATATTTAGTTTACTTTCAAAAATAAATAAAAACCTTTATTTGAACTTTTACATTATTACGTTCTTTATCAGATTATCAGTGTGTTGAATTGTGAAATTGCTCATACTGTCTCATTTGTCTCGTAGAGAAAAAAAACCATTATGGCTTTTTAATTGAAAGAATCTTTTTTAAAAAGTCTCTATTTTATAAGTTTACGTTGTCGAAAGATAAAATGGAAGATAATACTCAGAAGGAAATATAAAAGGTGCTCGTCTTATTTTTACGTAGGCTATCATTGATTGCAGCAAAATATTTAAAATGGAATGAATGGCACATTTTTAAGCTGGCTTGGACTTGAATATCCTAATTTTTGTTAAATATTCATTTATATGCTATATAATACCATCTGCTATTAAATGAAGACACTCGTGTTATCATTTTGATGAATGTGATCAATAAAAAAAGTTAAAAAGAGAAAAAAGTGATTGATATCGTAACCTTACCCACAGCTCCACTGAAAGCAAATAATTTAAAACGCATTGTTTTCCACTGTGAAACTGTCTGGAATCATCGAGAATAAACACCACATTTATTTTACTGTAAAAATGAATTTATTTCAGGCGACCTGTCGTCAGCAGTGATAACACTCTTCTTTTAATAAAGTTTTTATACAGCAACAAACTATTTACATGAAAAACAACAGGCTTAAATTGAATGATACAACAAACACGTGTAAATACTAACTCTTAAAAAAAACGGGAAATATGAACGAAAAATAAAAATACATTAAACTCTCTGAGATACAGTCATGGAATGTGTCACACGGATCTGAATGGCTTTTAAAATAGGAATGTTTTATCATGAGGCTCGGTCATTTGGTGTCAAAACATATTTTTGTGTCTGATCCTGGTTAGAAAATATTTATTTTCAGGAACATATAAATCTGTTCTTTAATGGGTGACATTATAGTGGGCCATTTTTTGGGCTTAAATGCTCTATTATGCCTAATAATATTTTCTTTATGTTATGATACCAGAGCTATAAGAGCTTTAATCTCTTATTACTTTATACTGGGACTATTTCGTAGCATTTAATTAGCCTAATTGTGATTTATTTGGCAAATAATGCCTCACATATACCGCTCCAATCCTGACGCAAAGTTGGCTTGTCTCATGTAGGTGTTGTTGTAGGAGTTCATGGGGCCGGAGAGGCCCAGCAGCTGCTCCGTGTGCTCGGCGCAGGAGCCCGGGCGCAGGGCCGGCAGCGACAGCCGATTCCCGGAGCAGTACACTTGAGAGCTCCCTGGCGAGAACCCGGACTGGGTCATGGTGGGCAGGTTCGGAGGAGAGGCCGAGGAGGAGTACGGGTACCCGGCGGCCAGGTTGGACGACAGGTTCCCGCTGTTCCTGCTCAGCATGTTCGCCGAGGGGTTGACAGTCTGGGTCTGGAAGCAGGCAGACGGGTCGCTGCCGGTGACCGAGCAGCTGGAGGTCATGGTGCCCAGGTCACCTCCCCCGAGCCCCAGCCCCAGCGCCTGGGAGTTGAGGTCTCCCCCCGGGCCGCTCTGCACCACCGCCTGCTGGCTGATGATGTTGTCGATGCTGAACATGCGCGGCTGTCCTTGGCCGACCCCGGCGGAGGTCTGGTAGTGATGCAGCATGGCCGGATGCGGGGATGTGGCAGTCAGCTGGGAGCCATACCCGGACCCTATCCCGGCGTACAGGGTGTTCGGGTATGAAGGCCTGCCCATCGGGGTTGGGGTGAAGGCGCTGGAGCTCTGCATGTAGCCGGGGTAGGTGCTCACATCTGTGCGCTTGAATCGTTTCCTCCTCCTCAGGAAGCTCCCGTTGTCAAACATGTCCTCAGCTGCGGGGTCTAACGTCCAGTAGTTGCCTTTACCTGGTCTGCCGGGCTCCCGGGGGATCTTGACAAAGCAGTCGTTGAGGGTGAGGTTGTGGCGGATGGAGTTCTGCCACTTCTTCGAGTTCTCCCTGTAGAAAGGAAAACGCTCCATGATGAACTTATAAATGCCCCCCAGGGTGAGCTTCCTCTCGGGGGAGTTGGCGATGGCCATGGCGATGAGAGCGATGTAGCTGTAGGGAGGCTTCCCCCTCTGGACGGGCCTCTTCCTCCGGCGGCTCCCGGTGGGCAGGTGCTCCTCAGTCTGCCCCAGAGCGGCTCCATCCTCCGTGTTCGGGCTGCTCCCCCGGGGCTCAGACTTGATCAAAACATTGTCCTTTGACCGGGCCTGCAGCATCAGAGGCGGCGGAGGCAGCGGCGAGTCCAGGCTCACGTTTGGAGACATGACAACAGGACTTGCCTCGGCAGGCGAGTGCTGCGTCTCAGCGGTCATGTTGCACATGCCAGAGAAGTAAGAATAATTTGCCAGATTCATAAAAGAAACAAAGTGATGAGCTTGTTTTTGTCGAAAGGATCAGAAGAAAGGGGGAAAGGCCCGTGAAAGAAACGAGTCTGATGCAAAGTTTAGCAGTGAGTGATCCCCTGCTCTGCATGAAAATAGCCCCTGTCCTGCCCTGGAGTTTGGGGTGGTGTGTGTCAGTCCAGGTGAGAGGAAGGCGTTGACAGTTTTATAAAGCGAGGCAGGAATGACGCCACTGGCCTGCCAGTGACGATGGAGGCAGGAGGACAAAACCCAAAGAGCGTTTTAATACTCCTCTGACCCAATGATACACTGTTTGACAGCAGAATGACATGATGATATGGAGTTTTCAGGTATTTTTTCTATGTTATAATGATAATGTCCTAATCAGATGGCAGTTTTCAGGATTTAATTACTAAAAGTGCTTTATTTTGAAGGTCTTTTAACAGCTCACTGCCTATAATAGGATCACTTTTAGAAGTATTCATATCATTTACTTCAGTAAATGTACTCAAACCGCACTGTAGTAAAAGTAAAATATTCTCAGCAATATGTACATAAAGTAAAAGTTATCATTGTTCGGTAACATTTTCCCCTCTAGTGTTTTACTAATGAAGTGTTCAGATTAATATTACTGTTGTATGACTGTGGATGATGCATTTTACTGCTGTTGATGTTGTTGCTGTGCTTATTTTCAGTTTGGCAGTTTAATCTACAGCAATCTACAGCATCATATTCTATAAGATCATCACATGCATATTTGTAGTGTTGCTATAGCGATTATAACCACGTAGCTCTAAAAATCAACTTTTCCTGGTGTCAGCTTTGTGACGTGGCATTTTCCAGCTGATCTAAGAGGGATTTCAAAGTGTTGATTTAGCTGAAGAAGTAGGAACATTACGGTTATCTCAGAGCTAAAGTAGCATAACATGGAAATACCCAAGTAAAGTACAGGTACAGGTAGCCACTTAAGTACGGTGCTTTAGTAAATATGCTTAGTTATATTCCACCACTGGGTGAGATATTGCATAGAAAAGTATTGGAAAGCCTTTTTACAATATAGTGATGCATTAGATGTATCCTTTAGTGTTTGAGGCACTATAACAGAGATTTACCGATGACCCCTTCTATCTCTGTCTGTTCTCTCCCTGCTTTCACTGACAGCTCTGTGTATATCCAGCGCAGAAACAACACTCACACAGCTGCTCCGTGCTACTCCAAACCCAACAGCCAATCCACCAATTGAAAAATAATAACAAGCCACTGAAAACAAGCAATTGAGCTATCAAAGCTTTTGGGGAAGAAAAGTAAATATCCCCCTCATTTCATTTTCATTTTTGGAGAGTGATAATCAAACAGTGGCCCGGCCAGAGAGGAGAAGTGTTATCTTATGGATCTTTAAGTACAAACACAGTTCGACACACAGCATCCTTTAACCACAAGCATGTGATGGTGATTCTAATTGATTGTTTAGGCAAATAGAGGGTTGAAGCTAATTACAAAAGGTAAGATACACAGGCGGGTGACCTGCTGCCGTCACTTTTAACAACATGGAGAGAGGTGCTGTGCACTGCTGTGAATGATACGATGACTGGACTGAGCTCAGGCTGTTAAATAAGGACGTACAGATGGGAGGTAAATTAAAGTTAAAGCAAAATAAGGGAATGGCATAATATGGTTAGGGGGTCACTGAGTTGTTAGTTGAGTATAATAGGATTTCTACGCCGTTTCCAAAGTCAAATTCAAGCACTTTCCAAACATTTTCAAGCTTTTCCAGCACCTTACAGCTTCTGTAAATTACAAATGTATGTGCAGTACATAAAGTGTACACCGTATACTGAATTTATCACTTTTTCATCACATTTTATTTGATATTTTTGTGCTATTAAAAAACAAAATTATATGAAAAAGAGTGAAAAAATAAAAACACAAAGTTATTTTACGGATCACAATCTTACAGATGGCCTTTACAGTATTAAAGACACCAATCATTGTTCTCACAGGCCTGATATGGAAAAAAGATGGTGACAATAATCCAGTCATTAATCATAACCGCCCACTGCCTTACTGGATGCCTGCTTCCCCGTCACCCTCACACCGCCAACACAAAGTAGCTGGTAACCCCCCCCCCCTCACAGATGATACCACCCCTCCCGTCCCAGCCGCAGCTCAGACAACACTAAGCCCAGCTAGCTACTCACAGCCAGTGGCTAACAGCTTCAGACAGGCGTGGGAGCGAGGCTGTATCCAAGCAGGATCTGCCCCCAGAGCTGCCAGGTCAGGCAGGACAAACAGGGGCTCAGGCCAGGAAACGGGCCCTCTGCCTCGGGGCCTGCGGCCTCTTGATAATCCCCTCTTCTCCTAAACCCACCCCACCACCCCAGCAGAGCCTCTCTACACCTCTATGCATCTCTACGCTCACAGACAGACACTGTGCATCCATATACCAACATGCACACATATTTTGGTATACAGTGAACTTTTCTCCAGTTCCACCCTGTGTTACTATGATTTCAAAATGGCTGATATTGTCGCCGTACCCAACACCACGATGATGATGCTGACCTGCAACAAGACATTAGGACCTTTACATTAAAAGGATTGAAAGAGCCATATTTCTACGATTTCATTTTTTTAATTGTGGGCTAGGTTCTTAATCCTCTAAACAGCTCAGATAGCACTTTATTTAGTCATGCACATTTTTTATTTTAATGGTGGATAAACCATATTGTGGTTATAAGGTGGAGGACCACTGAAGTTGAGCTCCACATGAGCTGAGGCCCTGCTCGTTCAGGTGCATATCTCTGATTAGAACTGTAATTGTGGTTCCATCTCATTCTAATTTTTTTATGTAAAATATTGTGTTTTATATGCTGTATACACCCAAAAATGAATATGTACTGTATATATATAGAGAGAAATTCTTAGAAATGTTTACAAATAATGTAGTCCTCTTTTTTTTTTTAGCCATGGACTACAATCCTTCACTTTTTGGATTATATCCTTCATGTATTTAAGGCTCGGAGCAAAGCAGAAAGTGAGGTGCTGTAGTATAAAAAGTCCATGTCAGGAGGAAGTTGGGGTGGATGTAGTTTTCATACATACCGTAACTTGCATAAATTACATAATGTAGTTAACTTATGTGAAATACTTGCATCATATACATAATGTGCATAATGCAATTTACTAAAAGACATTCATAACATAGGTTAAGTTACATATGTACGTTCAATTACATAACAGATGTATTCTTATTTTAAGCCATATCATAATCTTTTCCTCAACTTAACCAAGTGGTTTTATTGCCTAAACTTAAGTTAAGTGTGACAGTTTCATATTAAACACATTTCAAACTGACCTCTACATTTATGTATGTTGAGTTCTAATTCAGGTAATGTCTCTCTGAGTCGGGTGGGAACAAACAACCTTTGTGATAGTATGGGTTGGAGGACCTGTTGGCATTAAAATAAGACTGAACAACTTTTTTTTTTTTGTGACTGAAGCTAATCATAGGATATTTGTGTGTGTTTCAATAAATGTAGAATTATTTGAATACAGGTGTGTATTTGAATCACAATTGCAGGGATGAACAAGGCGTCCTCTGATATATTCCCCAGTTTTTGGTCAGATGAACACCCAAAGTGTCTGGTGGTCTGCAGGTTCTCTTTTTTCTTTTTTAGTGAAATCCTGAGAAATATAGAGGGACAGGCAGAGTTGCTGAGTAAACACTTGGTATCCATTCATTCGCAAAGTGGCTCCAGGGGACGGGGAGGGGGGGGCATGAGAAAAAGAGGAGGAATAAAAGAGTGAGAGACAGAAAGAGAAAGAGAGGGAGGGAGAGAGAGAGAGAAACACACGAGAGAGCGCAACCTTTTTCTTGCTCAAGCTCATCAAGTACGGGCCAGGGCTCCTGAAAATGCAGGGATTATCAGGGTACTGGGGCTGTACTGGCCCGGGCCGCCTCTGCTCACTCCTGCACTGCACGCTACACTGCCCCGCTAAAGCGCCGCACATGGTTCTCACACACACACACAACCAGTCATGCTTGCTGAATGGTGCTCATCCCTCATTTTCCAAAATTCACAGGGATGCTTAATGCACATACAAAGGGACAGATACTGACACATGCACTATCTCTTCAGAAATGAATCAACACAACATGTACAAAGATTGCATCAGTCTTTAAAGTTACAAATTATTAAGTAACGCATATACATGAATTACTGGGCACCGTCCCAGGGACCTAAGGGGTGAGGGGGCCCCTGGACCTCATCCTCTCTATGAAGGGACTTCAAATCAACAACTACAATATCTTAAAAGATAAATAGATGCAGATCAACTACAAAGAGACAAAAAAACACAAATAAAACTGATACCGAAGAAATTGGGACTGTAAAGTAAAAAAAGTAGAAACAAAATGCATTAAATTCATGATGAGAACGAGAAATGAAACGGCATTAAATGTCATCGCTTCATATATATCTTCTGTTTTTATGTTTTACATGTGTCACAATGTACAAACCTTTTGGGAATCAAGGTGCAAAAAGATTCAAAATTACCACAAAGAGACACACAATCATTACAAAGACATTCAAAAATGTTATTATTTGCCCTAGTTTAATGGTATATGTTGCATTCTGAGGAACAGACTCTATTTGGTTTACAAAATGCAATTTTACCTTCAATTGCACATTATTTGGGGAACAAAAAGCTTTGACCTGTAATGATTTATGTTAAGATACACGGCATCTTCTTAAAGTTTCTACCTGGATAAACACCACTCTGCCCCCAAGACAGATGTAGGAAATCCCCCAGCCTCCAGCACTGCAGCTCAGGGGTGTTACAAGGTCCATACAAAAGAGTGAACACCAAGCTGAGGTCACATCCTGCAAGGATAAGCACTGTAATTTATCAATTAGGAAGCGAGCGACACGTGGATGAGGCGGAAAACAAGGCTTCAGGTCACTTGATGAGTCTGAGACTACGCTGTCTATCATTACGACACTGCAGCCTAAAATACTTTCTCAGCTTAACCCCAACTTTTAGTCCTCTCATGCTAAACTAAGCTAACTGAATGGACAGACATTCATTAATCTTCTCATCTAGCTCTCAGCCAAAAAGCAAATACACCTACTTCCCAAAATGTCAACCTCTACACAGCTAATTTTTGATATGTGATCACAAAGCTCCTGCAGCTAGTGTAAGACATAGCCAAAGATTTTGGATGTGGAGCTTCTAAAGGGACAAAATGACCCGTAGAGCTGCCCAGATAGTGTGAGGGTAAGTAAACAGTGTCCTAATGCTTCACTACTTACCACGGTTAGCCAACAGAGAGAAGCTTAACTACTTATAAGTGGGAGCCACTGGCTGACCGGTTGGGTCCTTCCTTTGCTCCTTTCTACAACAAAGCCACCAAGACAAGAGCAAACAGTAGAAATCATACAGCCGCCGAGGTAGCCAATAGGTTTTTAAAGGGATAGTTTGAATTTATTATATAAGTAGGGTTTCGCGAGGTACTTATCCACAGTCAGTGTATTACCTACAGGAGATGGCAGTTAGCATGTCCCCCAGTTTGGAGAAGTAGCAAAGAGGAACAGACATAGCCGTACATTCCACTGTAGACAGGGGGCAAAAAAATCTATAACCTTTAAACTTACCTTTTACAACAGCAAAGTCACACAATAACACAGACGAACTAAGAACTAAAGCAGCAACTCCCATGTTCTGTAAAATTACTGTTTTTGTCTGGTGTCTGGTGGATTTCAGTTCCACCAAGGCTTGTTTTTAGGTGTTTAAAATATGTTTTGCTGCTGCCCTGGTCCACAGCAGTACATTCCTTAGCCTGCCTGCTTCTCCAAACTGGCAGCAAACTGTTCTTGAATGCTGAATAATCAATCAAAAGCACTTTCGGGCCTAATCAGATGTAGAGCAGTGCGATTATGTCAGATAACCAACTGAATGCTGTAAATGCTGCTATTGGCTTTACAGTGTGAGGCACTGTGTATTTGAGGCATTCCTGGAAGGCTATGTGGACCAGACTGGCAGACTGGGTAGCGATGACTAACAGCTTACCGCAAAGGAAAGAAGGGCCGGTGTGTGGGCTGCACCGGTGGGTTGTCTGTATGTGTGTCATCATGTGTACATACATGTGTGAGGAGCGCTAACAACAACTTTCCTTTCACTTCACATGACAGGGTATGAATTCAATCTGTTTTATCTTGCATTTTTTATCATCCTAAAAATGTCTTTGAGTGGCAAAGCAGAGTATCAGTGAGGTCACAGTGACACAGGCAAATCCTTCATTAGACGTCAGAGTTTCGGAGAAGAGAGAAAGGCAAGAGAGGTGGGCTCCGAAAGAGACAAGGACTCTCATTCAGCGACTACTTATATTGCTGTCTTTCAACGTGCACTTCTCACTCTTTCACTTCAGCTCCTCAGTTTGGGATTGGATCTCGTCCTTAACTCCAGGGAAAATGAAAAGGAAACAACTTTACCAATAAAACATTCATATTTATTTAATCATAAAGTACTTATTGAATCTAAAGGTGTCCAAACTGCATGTATAACCATGATAACCAGCACTTGTTTTCCACCTCAAAGCAGCTATTGGTCTTGGCATTGCATGGTGGTGAGAGATGGACAGCCAGCATGCAGTCACACAGCCTCGAGGCTTTATTACACCGAGGGAGAGAGAGAGAGAGAGAGAGAGGAGAGCAATGATAAGACCCGGCCTTTACACAGACTGATAAAGTGGGACACGCACACACATCACATGCTTGGTGTGCGCACACACATACAAATACAGGCATGTATTTGTGAGATATTTTTGTTTTAGTGCCAAGCCCAAATGTTCAACCTTTATCATGAAAATTCATTAAGGCAGAAAGGTCAGAATAAAACCAATTTCAATACCTGGATGTTCTCCAACACACTGATTTAATAAAAAATCAAATTAAGCTACTGCATAGAAATGATATCTATAATACTGCATAGCAATGCTTTATGATACAGGGTGAAATCCCCAAAGCGAATATTAAAGTCAATATAAAATTTTGCAGAAATTTTGGATGCCTATTTTTTTCTCTTTCTACCCCCGGTGTCTATGGAAGTGACTTAGGACAGAGGGTGCTGACCAGTGTTTACCACCCAGTCCCACACCCACTCTCCTCACATTGTCCTTCCTGATGTCCAAGACCAGCTCAGACAGGTGGGATCAGCACCCATTATGCTGTTTAAGACTTATGCACACAAACAACCAGTTGACTGCAGGTAAGAGAACTTGCTAAGCAGATACCCACACATACATGGGATGAAGATGCACACATGTGAGCGGATGTGCCAGTAGTTGTAATCCTCACTGGTTTACAACAGCAAATAAAAGAGATTTAAATTTGCATGTTCTCCTATGTAATAGTTTGGTTACCTGCTCAGTTTTTACACACCTTCCATCCATGCAGCGCTGGCTGGGATTGGCTCCACCCACCTTATGACACTGCCAATAAATGGTGAACTCTATACTACACACACATAAGAGGGAGACATTATCTAGTAGTAGTCTGCACAGACTGGAAGTACATGAAGGGATTGCCACCAAGTGTGTGTTCACACTGACAGCCAGTGCAGACCCTTACACCCATCTAGTGGTCACCAGAAAAACTGTATAGTTTTTAACACCCCTTGCTGTCGATGTCAAAACAGATGTATCTTTCTCTTCCATATGTTTTTGCCTGGTGCCCTCAGAGTCTGGACACAATGATATGAACACCTGTACAAATTAATGCAATAATTCAATATACAATAGTCATTGCCTTACTGTGCAGTCTCAGCACAAGATACAAGCATGAGCTTTTTAAAACAATGTATTTTCACACAAAGACTGCTTCATTGATGATGAAAAATATGAAATCTGTCAGAAGATGTCAAGAAGCCACAGGCTTATACAGTGCACCTCTCCGCAACTAAAAGGGAACAACAAACAATAACAAACAAACAAACAAAAGCAAAAAGAAACTAAGCTAACATAATTTTAAGAAATTCAACGAACACATAATGACAACAAGGAGCACAAAGACAGATCAGACAACAATGCAAAAAAGAAAAAACAATGTGGAAAAAAAGAAGTTAAATAAATATTTAAATACAAATATACATGTCAAGAAACCATTAGACATTCATTGAATATGATTGCAATATCTTTTTTTTTTTTTAATCTTTTTTTTTGTATCAAAGTACAATTTTGTACGAATAAACTAATTATAATAGTAAAACGTACAATGTCTAAATGTGGTGGGGTACAAGTACCTCAAAATTATACTAAAGTACAGTACTTGAGTTAATGTATTTAGTTACATTCTACTTCTGATTAATAGTAACATGTAGTACCGTGACTATATATGACTTTTCTCACTCCTCAACAGAAGTTGCGCCGCACATGTGCAGAGAGCGGAACAAAGTATCAGTAAACTCTTGTTTCTGTCGGTTCACAAAACTGTTGTACAGGCGGTTTGCTTCAAAACATTATGGCGTCGAGAAGAACATCAACAGTGCCAAGTAGTTTTAAAAGTTCCTCCACCGACGCTAAAAGGTAACTTTAGTCCTCGTTATATTTTATCCTTTCTTTTAAGCGAGTGTCGTATAATTCACATACATGTGGCCAGTTTAATTTAAGGAGAATTTAATGTAGCTAACGTTTTGGTAGCTACTGTAAGCTAACTTTAACGTAGAGCTTCCGGTTTAGCTCGTTTTCGAAATTAAAAAAGCCAGTTTTCTTTCGTAGTTTGTGCTCTCATATCTACTTTGTTAAATTTTATTCTTTGCTTTTGTCTTCTTCAGCTCGAAAAGTGGGGGCAGTGCTAATAAAGCTACCACAAGTGCAACTGGGAAGAAAAGTGTTAAATGTAAGTATTCATATATGCTCACGTAAGTTAACTGTTTGTTGTGGTAACTTATTGCTGTAACTTATCAGACATTACGTATTACTTAGTTAGCCAATTCCCATGAAGAACTTGGCACAGCAGAAACGTATCAAAGTCTATATAAAATATTTCTTAACCTTTTCTTATTTTTTTGTCCAACCATATACTCAGTATGCTCTAAAACGGATGTAAATAGACTGTTTTGTGCTGCTGTCATTTTCAACTTTATAATATTTGATAATGCAAATGGCTTTGTAGGACAGTTATGTCAACGTGTTCAACTTTAATGGCTTGTTTTGGATGTCTTTTTCATCAATCTTTAGCAAGTGGGACTATTGTCAAGTCTCGATATATGCAGGCTGTTGAGAAGTCATCTCTTTCAAAGGTAATGCTCTTTATAATGGTAGACATATTTAAATGTTTCAATGTAACATATGTGTTTTACTTGGGTTAATCTAACTACATCATGTATTGTCACTGAAGACATGGACCTTCGCTGCCAATATTTTGGGAGTTCTTTTTAATAATACATTTAATTTTGCCTCCTTTGTGTCTATGCAGTTCAGGTGTCTATCTGCTCTTGTCACACTTTTGATGTTACACATTTGTATCTCATTGCACCTGTGTCACCATTTTCAGAGTAACTCACTGACCAGCGACTCTTTTGCTGCGCCGCTGAGGCCTTCCTCACCTAAACCCAGTGGTGTCAAACCGAGGATCGGCACTCCACCAAGACGCTCAATGGCCCCACAAGCTCTGGCAACATGTAAGCACTGCCTATGGTGATAACTGTGAATGTGTATTTGTACAGTTTTTTGTGATAGACACATTCATTTTGATCATTTGAATAAAAATCAAAGGAGTATGATAACTGTAGTGTGCCCTAGTAGCCACAATGTTGACTTCAGAATACTCTGAACCCTAAAACGTTTCATGGCATGTTTTTGCTCCTGGTACATTTTACTGACTGTGGCCTCATTTTTAAAGTCCTACAGCTTTATGGAAACCACTTAAGCAAGGCCATAAGTAGGGAGAACTCAAAAACCCACTGCTGGGTTTTGAGGGTTAACTGCTAGTTTGTTCTAGTTTGACGAGACTCTAGCTGAGTCAGTCGTTGGCATCTTGTTGTGAACCCAGCATCTCTTTAATGGTTTTTTTCTCCTGAGTTCAGATTCAGAGTCTGTTACATTGTTTAAATGAGAATGATGAATAACTTTTCCATGTGTTCATGTTATCTTTCTGACAGCAATGAGGTCACATGAAAATGAGCCTTCTCTGCTTGGAAAAAGTATTCTGCAGTCCACTTTCTCAGACGGACATTGTTTCCGACCAAATTTCGACATCTCAGTCATTAAAGGTAAGCTGATTAACATTTTTAAAATGCTGGAAGTTTTATACAAATTAGAGTGTTTTTTGTGTAACATTTTTTTCGTCCGTCTCTTTAAGAGAAAACAGTTATTGAAAATACAGTAGAGCCCGAGAGAAATCCAGAGAATGAGAAGAGGGTCATAGAGATGCAGACATTCCTATTGGCCTACATCACAGCGAAGGTGAGTGAGTCTATCTGATGTATCAAGTGTATCTGATATGCTGAAAACTGCTCTAATGTATCTGCTTTGTTAAATCAGTATAAAATGGAATAAAAACAAATAAGTATCATAAAAGTAGTTTTTAGTGATGTGTCCTGTGGGGAATAGCAGCTTGTTGTGACTGATCGGGCTCTTTCTCCTTCATTTTTGAATTAAGATGGAGAGCAATACTGCGAAGCTCAAGGCTGAGGCAGAGGCAAGGATCATGCAGGAGATGGAGGAAGAAGACGCACTGCATGTTGAAGTCCAGGATAAGAAATGCCGGTACCTCCTCATAGAGAAGGAGAGAGTCATAAATGAGCTGCTGGATTTACAGGTAAAAAAAATCACTTCCTTTCTGGTGCCCTTTTTTAATATTTGGTTTGTCTTTAAAAATATTTCATGTTGAAATAGCAGAGTGAAAGAGGAATATGTTTTTCCAGTGTCTCTCCTCATGATCGTAGCAACAGACAGGACAATGGTACCTTCCTGCCAAGCAGCAACAGACGTGTAGCTCAAAAATGTTTCTTATGTAACATGTAAAATCTCCACCTGTATGGTTGAGAATCATGACACAAGATTAAGAGATATTTCACTGGAGACACTTTGTTACTTATCACTTTTTGCACTATTATTTTGAAATGGAGAAAAGGAAAGTATGAGTACATGATTTTCATTCTAACATCATCACTTTCCGTCAGATTGCTGCCCTGACTCCTGTGGCAGAAACTGCAAAGCTGTTCACAAAGAACTACAAGTCTTTTGCCACAGCTGTGGACACCACCCGACATGAGCTGCCTGTCAAGAACTTCTACATCGACGGAGATAGAAGGGAATTCCTAGGTATGATTTTACTGTTTAAAGGTTGTTGGTTTTTTAAGTTAAAGTTGCATAAAACAACAAAGTTACCTATGAATTAAAGAAAATCTGCTTGTCTGCGTCATCAGAACACTGTGTAAATGTTTGTCAGACTGTTCCTGGCAACACGAGACAACTGATTTTTAAATGGGTAAATCAATTTTGGTGCATGGAAATATCTAATATAATTTTCTCCAACACAGTCTTTCACTTCAAACCTATGACTTGAGCACAGACAAAAAAAAGTACAAGAATCTCTCTTGTAAAATAATCAATATTATGATTTTGGCGGATTGGGTTGTGGTGTGAACTTATTTGACATAGTAAGACGTTGATTTTCAGAGTCTCACAAAAGGAATTAAATTTTAGAGAAACGGCTATTGGATCGTTGAAATTATACTTTGTGTCATAATGAGTGTATTTTGCAGGAACTTGTATTAAATGTCCTCCTGTCTCTACCCATCTTAGATAAAGCTGAGGCGTGCCTGAAGGAGAGTGAGAAGTTACTGATTGAGTGCACAGAGGGAGATCATAAGAACAACACCACTTCTCTGGAGTGCCTTAGGGAGATAAAAACAACATCAAAGGACATCAGTCAACAGCTGTCGGGGTAGGCACATACTGTTTATGGAGAATTTTTCTTTTCTGAACATTTGTGCTGTGGATTTATGATCTGCTCTTTGATTTATTCCTCTTTTTTTCTTTCCCAGAGTATTTCACTGTAAGACATGACTGCTTTGCTAAAATTGTTAATGAAAAAGTATTCCTTAGGAGTCACCAGTTTCATATTCATATAGATGAAACAAGACAGTTACTTTTTAATGAACTGAACCCTATCACGTATTCAGTGGCACCTGAAATGCATCCTGACCGTAACGAGTTGTATTTGTACTCAAACATTGCTGTTTTCCTCTTTTCTAGTACGTTTTCTGAGCTGATGGAGCTGTCATCATTGGTGAGCCGCCATGCGATCCACGTCCAGCAGGCCACAGAGGAAGAACAGCTTGGCAATAAAAGAAGCCACAAGCTCTTCTGCCCTAAACAGTGAAGGAAGGATACCGCAGCATGGGATTTACAGTACACGCACTTTGGAGACACCACACCCCCAATCGTTTCCCACATTAACATATTTGTACCTTTTATGTATATTGTCTAATTTCTTTGCAATAAAAAAACACACAATAAAAATAGAAATTGAACGGTCAGCATGGACATTCCAATTACAAACAATGATGTCAAGAAAAGGGTATTGCAGTTTTATATGGTGTTAAATACAGCTGCAAAAAATATAAGAAGAGTAAAACATGAGCAGAGCCGGGCATGCTTAATATATGTTAGATTTATGTTCAACTTGATTTAAAAGCATTGGGTCCCCACTGTTACCATACCAGTGTAAGCCTGCTGTGTGTCGAGTAGGAAGGGTCTGCACACCACTTTAACAGCACCTCAGCTGGCGCTGGATGCCCCGCTCAGTTCAAGCAGCTAAAGCGACAGGTACGCCTACCTCATCCATATCCCTGATACAAACACAACAACATTGCAATTTTAAAATGATTAAAAGTTAGTTATCTGCTTAATGTGTTCAAGCTGTAGATTACCAACTGTGCTACTTATAACATACAGGAAAGCAGTTTGGGAAAATGTTTTCTCCTCGACTTCTTCGTTTTTTTAATTGTTTATTTAAAAGAAATATCAAAACCAATATCCAGTATTTGGGAATTTTCCCTCCATTTCAGAGATAGATTCAGAGACACTCCTCCCTCACAGTATTTGAACCAGTTTTCTTCTATTAATCTCCGCTCTGTGGCACACAATTAAGGCACAAATTAGGCATGTTTTTACGCATTTTTGAATATGGTAAAACAATATGATTTACGATTTCATTCACAATCATGCTGACCACAACTGTTTATAAACAATCGCTCGGTACCCGGATATGACGTTAAGTCAAAACAACAATGACACATTTGTATTGGCTGATTCTGGAAAGCGACGACCGGTTTATTCTAAAGGACCAATGAACCGCAGGAGAGCGCCTCGTCGCATGTGAGTACATGATTTTTATTTTATATGTCAGAGAAGATTTTGCAAAAAACAAAATGACATCCATAGCCGTCGTTTTCCATCGTAAGTTTACAGCTCGCTTCATGTAACCTCTGTATTGTTCGATAGTAGAAACGCCACACGCCTCATCTGCCGTTGTAGCTAGCATTAACTTAGCTAACTATCAAAGCTAGCTAATAACTGTTTAAAATAAGCCTGAAGGTATTAATGCGAGTACGTTGTAACTTAAGGTTCCCAGTAACGTTATAGTCGTTACCAGCTACTAACTAAGTGCTGTTGTGTCGCTTGTTGTATCATGTTAGAAAAAGAGAGCTAGCGTTAGCATGACAGTAATGCAGGGTTGAAATTAGCACCAGCCAAAGCTGGTAAAATAGGCAAGAGGCTGCTAGATTTGCTTTATTTGCATGCCAAAAAGGGTGAGCTATGGACCCTTTTCACAGCCGACATTTTGAGTGGTCATAGTAGGGAGAGCACAGGTGAAATTTATACAAAAACGATGGCTCAGCTCCGTTAAGTATCCCAGTAAGGTATCCCATTGAGACAACACCAGGGAATGCAGCCATCATCAATGTTATTAAGTACACCTGTGTTTTTTCCTACTACAGCATGTCAAAATGTCAGCCGTGAAAAGGGTCTATTGAGTGGCTCAAGTTTAACTACTATATATACACCTCTCTCACAGACAACATTGAGTATATTAGAGTTTATGTGTCAGGGGGTACAGGCTGTCAGGTGTAGATACTTATTATATCAGACTATTCCCATATCTATATGACTATACAATTTTGTTTGCCTTAAAAGTATATAGTATCTTCCAACGTGCATGGTATGTCAAATGCAGCATGCCTTCAAATACCTACATTTCTTACTGTATCAGATTGAATTTTACAATATGCAAGTTAATATACTATACATAAGTTCAAAATGCAATGTTATGACAAAGAAGTACATCCGGCTGTATGCATAATGCATGTGACTGTGCATACTTTGTATAGGCAGCTGCAGTATGTATTAAAAGCAAAACAGAAAAACACTGAGATATGTAATGCAGTAACTATTTCCTGCTGATAACCAACCCGTTACCTTCATGCAGCTCTCACTCTCAGAGGAGGGATGCAACATCAGGAGGAGAATGGAGAAAGAGGAATGATGAGCAGTGGCGAGGCCAAGACAAAGCCCAGCTTAGAGAGGTGGAGGATGATGAGAGACGTGACCAGGATGGGAAAGAAACCGTGCCCAGGGGGACCTGCCAGACCATGTGTCCTGCCCGTGAGCTGCGGGATCGTGAGGCGCAGAACCGCCTTCACCGTTTTGAGACGTTGGCAGGCATGGAACGTGTTCGACGGCCCAGAGGTGACCCCTTGCGTGCTGTCAAAGAATATTCCAGACCAGCAGCTGGGAAAGACTCAACAAAACCCAGTGACCTCCGTCCACCTGCTGTGTTGCTGAAAACTGTGCATTTCCTTATTGATGACATCGCTGCCTCTCCTGACCTGCATCCTTGGACTGAGGCGAGTAGTGTTTGAGTCACTCAAACAGCAACTAATGTTTGAAGGAATTGTTTGCTTAAAATTGGAGCTCTTGGTATCATCTACACACCCTGATGACAGTTTGAACATTAGTTATTAGTACACCACTTTGTCTTTTTTACATTCCAAATTAAGGACATTGGCTGGTCATTTTGTTTTTGATATGTATCATGAATCCATAAACTCTTCACATCATAGATTAACGTTAATTCAACTTGTCTTCCAGGTGTACAGCTTTGTCTTTGATCGGCTGCGTGGCGTGAAGCAGGACATGATCATCCAGAGGGTGTCAGGGTTGGACTGTGTGGCCATTTTAGAGAGAACAGTGCGTTTCCTAATCTATGCCTCTTATCGGCTTTGTGGTGAACCACTGCGGCTCTACGACCCACGCATCAACGACACACACCTACAGGAGTATCTGAGCTGGCTTTTGGATTGCTATGCAGCTGGAGGAGGACCACATCCAAACCAGGAGGAGTTTCAGGCTCTTGGTCTGCTGTACAACTTGGGTTAGTTACTGTATTGAATTGTTTTATACAAGTTTTTGCATGTTTTGTTTGCATGCATGTTTAAGCAACATATGAATGACATAAGAAGGCAATAGATGCAGAGATCTGATGAAAACTTTGTCTTGTGAGCAGTCCTTCCATGAATAACTTCTTATTTGCAACAAAGGGTGTAGAAAGGCTGAAAGATATTTTTTCAGAAATGATTAGCATAATGTCTTTATGCTTCATCCTTTTTCTCGTTTTCCCCTAGGTTCAGCTCGAGCCACGCAGCACATCATGGAGCTTCCTGAGCGGCTCCGCAGTTCCCCTGCCGTCACACTCGCTCTTTCCATCAACAGAGCTTTTCTGGAGCGAAACCCCGTACGTTTGCTGCGATTGGCTCGGAGGTTGAACTTCCTACAGAGCTGTGCGCTGCACCGTCACCTGACGACATGTCGCAGAGATCTGCTGCTAATATACAGCCACGGGTTCAGCAGCCGCAACTGTCGCTTTCCTCTCGATGGACTGGCTCAGCTCTTGTCCTTGGACACATCACTCACATCCCAACTCTGTCAGGTGTATGGAGTAGTTAACCAGGACAACCAGTTGGTTTTCTCTAAGGCTGCTTTCACTGAGCCTGAGCAAGGGAAACTGCACTGCAACCTGTATCACGGCATCGTGGCAGAGAAACAGAGAGACCTCAGAGTTGGAAACATCATTCACGGTTGCGCTTGAGACAAACAAAAGGGAAATCCGTTATACAAATAATGTGATGCATTTCTGGTATTCATAGGAAAATTGACTGTCTGTTTTCCTGTGGAGGGGACAGTCAATTTTCCTATGAATGCCAGAGCCACTGGCAGGGTTTTAATGTCTAGTTTAAGGACTTTTCGGCAGGGGTTTCATCTTTCTTCACTTCATATCTTGTTATTGGATTTGAGCCTTGGTGTTCAACATAAGGGTCAGGACTTTAGTTGAGTTAATGTGATTTGCCAAAAGAGACCTCTTGGTTCTGGAGGTGCTCTTCCTGTTCATGCGCTGATGCATGATGCAAAGATGTGAATTGCTGTCATATTGTTACTTTTTACTGATTATATTGTGACTGTTCAAACCTGGGCTAGGCAGTTTTCTGGAAAGGCAACAAAAGATATTAAATCTGCCAGAATTTTAATATTCAGCCCTTTTACTGCACCTCTAGGCCCCTCCCCAGACAATCATGGGCATATGCACATGCTTTATACAGTAACCTGTATGAGTGCAAGTCATTTATTTCAGTCGTCCGAATCAGGACTGGGATCCCAGTGACATTATATCAGCTGCTATTGTGGACTTGTAAATCCTTTTGAGATGCTACATAAACATGAATTTGAATTAGCAGCAGCTGTGATTCTTTGGCTACGGCTAACTGATTTCTTAAACACTTATATTGACATGTTTTTATTGTGTTTGTTGTTAGACTGTATTTTTGATAAGTTGCTCTTCCTTTTTTGGGTTGCTTAGTGTGGGCATTTATTGCCAATGCCAGAATAGAGTGCAGGATTTTTCAATACTGAATCAGACTTTAACCATGTGTAAAGCCAACAGGAAGCCCTCTCCTTGAAATGACGTGTGATTGGCCAAAGCCTTTAGTTTTTTATCTGACCACTTGAATTTCAGCAGTTTTTTACTCACTGATGTAAAAAATTGTTTTTGTGAAGCACTTAAGAAAATCTACTGTGCAACAGTATTCATGTATTCTCATCAATGCAGTACCTCAGAAACATTTCAATAAATTTTTATTACCTAAATGCCTTGTTCTTTTATTTAGACTGAGACCTTTCCCTTATTTCAAACTTGGCTGCATCTGATCTTATGTACCACTTGGGGGCAGCAGATATCTGCTGAGCGCACCAACGTACTCCAACTTGTACAAAGTAAGTGAGTACATTTTAGATAATCCTGCTTAAAGTGTTTGTTTTGCGTCGTTGTTTTTTTTAAATAAAACTGTTTCTGTGTTTTCCGGTTTAGCAGTCTTGTGATGTTTTCCAACGCAAAGGGAGCTGGCTGTAGCCGGTAAATCCTCCAAGATGTCCAACTGAAGCAGAAGTATGTGAAATGTGCAGGTAATTTATCGTGGTTTAAACAGCAGGCTCGGTGGCGCTCCTTACACTGGGGTTAGTCATGCTCTCGCAGCACAGACGTGAGAGGAGCTATTGAAGTGAGTGAAGCGCAGCCTGGCGCCGATCGCCTCCTGACTCGCTGCCGTAGGAGCAGGAGGGGAAAAAAGATCCAGCGACTTGAAAGGGATCACCAGGAACTATCTGGGAAGCAGCAGTTGCACGGATTTTTACATGTCAAACATTTCGTTACAGTGACATTTCTGCTCGCTGAAGTGGGAGGACGCTTAAAATTTGTAATGCTGAAATATGAGAGAACGGAACCGGGGCGGGTGAAGGCACATGGGAGAGGACTGTCCGTGTACTCGGGGCTCTAAAAGGAAGAAAAAAACACACGATTTGCTTGGAACTGGATTTGGCGAAGTGGGATGATTACAAAAAGTTGATCTTTTGGTTCCGGACGAAGCTCTGCACACCTACCATGCCAGCCGACCTCAATGGATAGATAGAATGAGAGAGCTGTAGACACAGACTGCTAAACTCTCATTTAACTTCTCATTAGAGTTGGAAGATCCCAAACTCCTTCAGAGGGGAGAGAAGATATCCAGCGTTATCTCGGTTACTGAAGCCAAAATGTTGCGCTTGTCTCTGACAGCTTTGAGTCTTTCATGGACTTTGTTCATCTGCAACGTGAGCAGAAGTTATGCACAAGAAAGACAGTAAGTAGCCTGTGTTGCATGCGTTGCCTTTGAAGTGTGGTGCACTGCTTTGAACTCACTACAAGCATTTCCGATGCCCTCAGTCGGGAATTGCAATATACAGAACCTTAAATGAAGCCACAAAGTTTTAAATAAAACTGAAAATGTATGCGTTTGGTCATAGAAACATTATAATTTTAATACAAAAAGATATACTGGGAACATCTTGATCATTAATTTGTAATATTTATCACACAAACAATCTGAAAAAATGTCTTATTTGTAAATATATGAGGATTTCATGTCATCACTGATGATGACATTGTACTATCACAACCTCTTGCCATTCATGTTTTTTTTTTTCTTTCACTGCTGTGTTATTGGACCTCTGAGCAGCAGCTCGCTCTGCTGATTTTGTTGTGATAGCTGGAATATATGCAGCTTTTGGAGAAGCTTTCATATGCCAAATAAGAGAATTATAGCTATTTTATTCAGGTTATCCCTCCAGACCCAGAAGCAGAGGAGGTAAAATTATATTAAAAGACTTATTTCAGGCTGCTGTCAGCTGCTTGGGAGCCTAATCCTGACCCTGAGAGTTGAGTTAGTAAAGAGTTGTAAACAGTTCTTCCAGGTAGTCCAGGGGGAGGGATTGAGTGTAGCGCTATTAATAAAAATTATGGGAAAATGCAGGCAAAAAACGTAATCTTTGTCAAGAATGAAACAGCTCAGCTGAGTGTGAAATTTGGACAAAAAGCAAAAAAGCTTAGAACATAAAACCATGTGACTGAAGTAACAAAAAAACTGGCTGTTGGAGACTTCACCTACAAAAGAGAACACAAATCCTTCTCAGGCTCTGACCGGCTCTCAGCTGAGGACAAAAGTTGGGCAAAACAATGAGAACTTGAGTACATCAAGCCATGTGACTGAATAAGCATGGTCTCCACCACCTGATCCAGGCTCATCCAAGAGCTGGTTAAACTCACTGTAGATCAAACGCGCGGAGTCAATTTCCTCGTATTATCTTCCTTCTCCCGAAGCCTTATTTTCCAGGGGATTTTCTCATGACTTTCTCTCTCAGGAACTGCAGTTGCCTCCGGCTGTAATGCTGTAGTGCTGTAATGCCAACCACCTGATCCTTCTCTCAGGCATGCAATTGGGTTTGTGCTCGAGGCTTTGCTCACTCCTAATTTGTGTGATCTTCAGTTAAGTTTTAAGGGAGTGAGTCGGCCTATTTGCCTTTAAACAATTAGAGTTGGAATGACTTGGTCAGAACTGAAGCAAACAAGGAGATATTTCATCCCCAAATCAAAAATACTTGTTTTCCCTCTTACCTGTATTGCCTTTTCAGTGTTTTCCAAACTTTTCTGGACCACGTATTTACAGGGGGGCTGACGTTGGACCATCTGTGTACAAAAAATTGGAAAAACTGCTTTAGAGCAGATGATAAATAAACAGCACCCAGAAAGCATCAGTTCAGCTGAGGTGGTGCTCAAAACGGTGTGGGTGCTGCACTAAGCCTTTTAATGGTAGGGAAAAGCCTGTATTTATCACTCTAGATTGTTTTGGTGTGAGCTGCAGAGTGCTGAAAGCATCAGGCGAGGAGATGTCTATATTGCTTGTTGGGCACAAAGTGGCAAAAACATGCATTTGAAAAACTCAACAGCAATGCCTCTGCAATCATGACTTGGTTACTCAAGATCGTCCGCGCACCTTGTTGTGAGCAGTTTCCATGAGCAACCATTTTCTCTCTAGTATAGCAAACTACAGACAACAAGGTCGGACATCCAACAGTCAGCAACTCGCAGTGAAACCATCTAGATTGATAAAGAGCAAAGCAGGTAGTTGCTTTAAGGCGTGTGCTGTTTTAGGTACGTAGTCAGAACCAAGTAACTTTTTGACAGTCGCATCATTTGGTGGATGCTGTTGTTGACTGTTCCTCCTTACATAACCCCTAATGGACCTTGCTCTAATGATTTAGTTATACAAGATAATGTTAAGAGCACCAAAATCTTGCACTTTGGCTCCAGAGTAGCGCTTTGCAAATAAAATGTATTGTTATCATCATATATTTCTTACCTGAGGAAATAGTCCCTCAGCGCCAGATGGCATATTCTTGCATCCAAATTAAACTTAAATTGGGCTTTTTTCCCCCCCTGTCTGTTGATAAGCATCAAAGAATGACCTTTGCTCTGTGACCTCAGTGACAGGCTCCTTCCCTCAATTAAATGTCAGAGTGACTGTGTGGAATCTCAGTCGTTATTTTTCAAAACAGGCGCCAAGGTTCTGTCAGAGGTGCCAGACCACCCAAAGAGTACACGAGAGCGGAAAGCTCATTGGCTGACAGGTACTGTGTCCCTGGAAACCTTTGCAATTAAACCTGATCTCGCTGCACAAATCCATGTGGAATGTCCCTGTTTGTATGTGTTTTGTTGTGTATGGGGACGTGGGCCAGTTAAGAAGCAAGAAGCAGTGACAGAAATGTGAATTTAGTTAACTTGATAATGCTATTATTACAAATGCTAAGTGGTATAATAAGGGCCTTTATATTTGTTTATATGCGCCGTATACTAACCTCTGTCCTCTTCATGTCTCTTTGTTCTCTGACCTTTACTCTCCCTCTGTTTTGCCTCTTCTACTGTTTCTCCTCCTCTGTGTGCCCTATGTCCTCTGCTCTCTCTCTTCCTCTTTATCCACCTTCATCCACCTCGCCCTCCTGCTCTTCTCACAGGGGCTATCTGGTCGCTGCGCCCTCGGTGTTTCGAGCAGGCGTAGAGGAGAGCGTGAGTGTAACCATCTTCAATGCAAAAGCAGAGACGCGCGTCCAGGTGCAGCTGACGGTGAAGGGACAGACGGTTGCCCACAGCCACGGCTCAGTGCTCGGTGAGAACAAAGCTAAGGTTACACTGGCACAATGCATCACTTTTAGAGAGAAAACTTGCTCTAACAAGTTGAGCTACGAGACGCCCCCCTCTTTTTGTGTAATTTGTACATAAGGATGTAGAGATCACACAGGCAGACATAGACTGAAGAACACACGCAGCATGAGCCTGATTGACCTCTGACCTCACCGTGTGCTCCGGACCAGCTATGGTTTTTATAGACATTATATTTGATTGGAGGCATCAGTCCAGCCCATCCCACCAGCCACTTAGTGTACACAGTGTGTGATTTGTTTGACAGCAGCATTAATAGATGGTGCTTGCTCTACCTCAGAGTGGCACAGAGACAGGCTGCAGCTGGGTTTCCTGCTAAACTCAACCACAGTCTAGTAGCTCACTAATAGTATGTCATAGATTTTTTTTTTTACAGATTTCTGACATGCAAGTATATAAAGTGCTGTAAAAAAAATACCCCACATTAAAATATCTCATTGTTTCTATTTCAGACAAAGGCACCATCAAACTAAAGGTGGGTTTAACTGTGTGTTCAGCTCAGTGTTCAGTTGTTTCCTCAGCAGTGTCCTACAGTAATGTGCATGCTGCTTTCCAGAGATGTTTAAAATGCACGGCGCTGTTTAGCGGTGACAGCTGCACAGTAGTGAGAGCCCCTTGTCCGTTGTGTGCACATTCCTCAGGCAACATGCAAATCAACACTAACATTATTTGTAATGCAACATCTGTCTCTGCTCATTCATTGGGAATAAGGTAACAGCCTCAATATAATATGCAACAGCTGTTGACGTGCATGTATGGTCCGCCGCCCCCGAAGGCTGGAATAGATCAATCTAGTATACACAACTCGATTCTTCCCCTCTGTCTCTCCCCTCCCTGTAACCTCCACCCTCATTCTCGTGAAATACAGTCATGTGTAGTGTGCTGTGTTATAGCTTGGCATCTTCCTCTTTAGTTCTTTTGTTATCATGTGGCTTATGTTTCATAAAACTGTATTAAAATGTTGAATCAAGGTGAATTCTGTACAGAAGCCCGGAGTAAATCCTTCCCCTATTGACCTGATTTACTGCTGGTGATCCAGGCCCTGATCCTCTTTGTGCTTGCTTTCGTGTGTGTTTATGTGTGTGTGTTTCTGCCACCAGGTTCCCTCGGGGCTAAGAGGCCAGGCCCATCTGAAGGTGTGGGGGAACCGTCACCTCACAGAGGGAGGCTACATCTTCCACAACTTCACCACCGTCACAGTGGAGAGCAAGGGCACAGCTGTCTTCATCCAGACGGACAAGCCTGTCTACAAACCCAAACATAAAGGTTCCCTCATTGTGCACCTGGTAGTTAATCAGTTAATCACTGCGCAGAAATGCAGAGACGTGAGGCTCATTTTGGGGGTTATGTCATAGAATCAAACCTTGTTAATGAAAATCAGCCCAAAGATGCAAGAATGTTGATGCTGTGGAGGAACAAAGATGAAAATAAGTTCTGTGATCAGATGATCCTGATAGGTAGTATGTTGTACTCTGATAGGCAGGAGTACTGGCACTGAATTTTAGCAATGTACTGCTCTGGAGTATGCCAGCAAAACATATTTTTTTCCACCATGAAAAACAAATGAATTTCAGTTTAAATTGTTGCTAAATTTAGAAAACAATTCACTGCTTTTTCTTGCTTTAAGTCATGTTTAAGTTTGCGCTCGGGAACTAACTCAAAGCCACCAGACTCCATCAACAAAAGACTTCATTTTACCTTGCAGAACACAAGACTGTCTGGAACTGCTGCCTTGATTTTTTTTAGTTTATTTCTGTAGGAGGGTGACTTCAGTAAAGCTGAGCTAACCCTTTTAAAACACCAAAGTCACACAACAGCACAAACTGATTGAGGCAGTGGTACACTGTGTTCTGAGGTAAAGTTACTGTTTTTGTCCATGGAGTCTGGTGGCGTTGAAGAGAGGATAGATGGTTGCATCAGTCCCCTATCAGAAAGGGCCGTCTAACAATAAGGTACAGTGGTGAAAATATTCTAAATATAGCATGCACTTAAACTGATACTGATTCTTTTACGTGGTTAAAATATGTTTTGCTGCCTCCGTCCACATCCGTCCCTTGCTTTCATGGCCGTACTCCTAGATTCTTCTAAACACTAGACACGCTTACAGCTATCTACTACTACGATTAGTCAACTAATCAGTCATTAAGGTCTTAGTTGAATAAGATTTCTTTCTTTCAAGAAAATGATGAGTTCACCCCCGGTGTGGTCTTTGTGAAGAAAATCAGTTGTACAGATCTGTTTTACAGATTAAATCAACTAATCGGTTAGTTGACAAAACTGTAGTGTTAGTCGACTACAGTTTTCTTTAGTTGAGGACAGCCCTGCTTATTATGGATAAGTACCTCATACATCCCCACCTAAACAAATCAGAACTATCCCTTTAAGAGGATGAAGACCTGCTGTATTTTACAACATTGTGTTTCTTTTTCTGCCTTTAGTGTTCATCAACGTCTACACAGTCACCCCCGATCTGAGGCCAGTGAATGACAAGGTAATTCAGAATACATGTTGTGATAAAGCAAATAAAGTTTCACTGCCAATACATGCACCTAAACATCACACACTGAGAAGAACTGAGTATTATCCTGTTTAGTCTAAATGAATAGAATCATGTTTACATTACACACTTTTTACCATATCACTCTGGCAAAAGAACAACACAATAGTTAGCACGATGCTTTTTCATCTGTAATTGCTGGAATTAAGAGGAGAAATCCAGTTTGCTGTGAGTGCAGAGAAATGTACAGTTACCTATTTACAGGAGCCGAGCTCCAGTCATTTCTCTTGGAATGTTAGCAATGGCTCCAAATATACTTTGCAACTGTGCAGACAGACGGTTTATTGATGTTTGCAGCTATAAAGGTCTGCTGCTGGTACAGGGCAATACTCACTTTCACAGATGGATGATTGTTGGATAAGGAATGAGTGAGGAGAAGCGTTGGAAAGAGGCTCGGGATCCTCTCTCAGCTTTCTAGTTTGTGTTTAATTCATAATGCCTTGTGCTTTCTCTCTCTCTTTTTTATATTTTGCAGATTGAGGCGTATGTTTTGGTGAGTGGAGGCTGGCGGGACCACCCAGGGGACAGTGGCAATTTGAGTTCCCAGCCTGGTTGGAGATTACAGAGCAGAAGTCAGGGCAGCTCACCTAGATAACAGGGTGCTCTTTGGAACAGTACAAGGATAAACAACATGAAAGGAACTTCTTCTCTGCTCCTCTCTTGGTTTTGTCTTCATCAGTCCGCTCCACAACCCCACACACACACTGTGTCTCCCTCTCTCGTACTCACTTCTCTCACTCATTTATTGTCTGTCTTCCCAGATCTTGAGTTGTTTGTAGAGCAAATAACAAGCTGCTGCACCATAGGAATCTGAGGAAAGCCTGTGTATGAAAAAAGCT
>CAFUXE010001221.1:242568-255747 GCA_903364295.1 Serranus cabrilla | reverse complement strand
AGCAGATGTAAAGTTGTAAAAGTATTTTGACAGGGGTTTGAGTCAGGAGCCAGGACTCAGGGTCATGTTCAGTTCAAGGACTGGATGACGATATGCAAATCAATGGCAATAACATTTAAGCACTTAAACGTGAAGTGAGTCATCCTAACCCTGGTTTCACAACTTCTTCTTTGATCTGTCAGGACCCAAGAGGATCCAGGATGGTCCAGTGGAAAAGTCTAAAATCTATCTGCTGTGGTGAGCCACATTTATTTATTCTATTTAAAAGGGACCAAGTACAGTTTGAAACATAGATGTCACCATTTGATGCACAGCACCAGATTATAGCTTTAAACTAATTTGGATCTGTAGTTCCCTTGCAGGTCAAAAACAGAGAAACAGCAAAATAAAAACAGAATAGAGTAAAAACCAAACATACAAGTCACACAATTCAAAGCTACACACAATAGCACACCACAAAAAAGTATGATCTTCTATAACATATTTATAATATAACTTATAGATTCAAATGTTTTGAAATAAATCTACTTACTGTTGTGTCAGGAGTGTGTGTTGTGGTACATTATACAGTTCATCATTATCGTGCATACAGGCAATGAAGGTGTTAACTGCAGTTCTTTGTCCTATAGGTGTTGTGAACATGAGTTTCCCTCTGTCTGACCAGCCTGTGTTTGGAGAGTGGTTTATCTTTGTGGATGTGCAGGGCCACACCTATAACAAGTCCTTTGAAGTGCAGAAATATGGTGAGATCATGCACGTACAAGAGAGTTCAGACTGTTTATCAAAAGCACTGTGTAGAGTAAATTGCCCTGAAGTTCTGTTTTGGTTATGGAGCAAATATAACTTTAGAAACTTAAAGCATTTACTGAAACAAAAAGACACTAATATCATGATTATCTTGTCACTTCCCTCACAGTGATGCCCAAGTTTGAGTTGATGATTGATCCGCCACACTACATTCGTGACCTGAGCTCATGCGAGCAGGCTACTGTCAGGGCCAAGTAAGTCACTAAATCACAGAATATACATCAAACAGTGTAGTTCTGTTTTGGTGCATTCATCATGCTTTTTAACTGTTTGGTGATTCACTGACCTTGACTGCCTGATAGATGTTTGACAGAAGTCTGACATTTGAATGCTGTGCAGGTACATGTTTGGGAAACCAGTGACGGGGAAGTTGACAGTAAATATGACAGTGAATGGCGTGGGCTACTACCGTCATGAGATGGGACATCCTGTGATTAAAACCATGGAGGTTAGTTTGTTTAATTATTGCAGATATCCTAAAAGTGTTTGTTAATGCTGCTGGTATGAATTTATTATAGAAAATGCAAAGCTGGTATTGAAATACGACTTTTGATTGTTTTGATTTTGTGAATACTTTTATTATCATAATAATTATTCTGAGTGATCCGAACATGTACACTTGGATTATGTTCAACACATTCACACCATCGGACCCCTCCTCTCCTGTTCCCAGATTAAAGGCTCCGCAAACTTCAGCCTGTGTGTCAAAGACATGATGCCGTTGGATGTGGCCGATCACTTCAGGGGCACTGTGAGCATTTGGGCAACAGTGACCAGCATAGATGGGAGCAGGCAAACCACGTTTGACGATTCGACACCCGTCCATAAACAGCTCATCGACATCAAGTACTCCAAGGACACACGCAAACAGTTCAAGCCTGGTCTGCCTTACAAAGGGAAGGTGAGACCGTGACTGCAGACACACAACTACTATAAGTACTGTGAAGACAGGAGAAAAGATTTCACAGTAATGCTTTTGTTTTGTTTTCTGTGAACTGAGTTACTGACTGGATATCTCTTAGGTTGTGTTGGTACACCAAAGTAACAACATCATGATCATTGACATAGAATCATTTATTTACTGGTGTATAATATATATATAGTCGCCCAGAAAGTTGGAATTGAATATGTTTTACCGCTTTCCATGCAGTGATTGTGACAATGTGATTTATTATTGACAGATAAAGTGAATAAACTTTATTAATCAATCTCTTCCAACCGTATCACAATGAAAATGAAACCACACAGAGGATTGTGTCTGAAAACAAAATTATTACAACTTTATGGGTGACTGTGTATATATTATTTTAATGTATATATAGACATTTTTATTTATATGTAAAAGGTAAGATAATTATTTATTTATCCTGCAATGGGGAAATACAGCTGCACAGAAGCTTAAGAGATAGTTTTAAAGATATAAAATAGTATATAATATACACACATTCTATGTTATATAAATAAATACTTACATGGCTGCTATTGGTCATATATATATGTTTTTTTTCACACTACATTACATTTTATATTCTTTTAAAGTTCAGAAATGCACGCTGCTCCCAAAGTCAATGAAGAATTGCGTTAAATAATTGTGATTTCAATACTGACCGAATACTGAACACCTATGAATATGCTATAGATTCAACTGGCTATTATGGTAAATATTTACCCTCCTGTCTGCTTTTTGTATTCTTCCTTCATTGTTTGTTAACTCTCTCCCTGCAGATTGAGGTGACCTTCCCTGATGGGAGTCCAGCTGATGGGGTGAGGGTTCGTGTCAAGGCAGAGCTGACCCCCAAGGACAACGTCTACACCAGCGAGCTGATCTCCAAGGACGGCCAGGCCACCTTTGAGATCCCCTCCATCCCTACTGCTGCCCAGTATGTCTGGTTAGAGGTCAGTGGATGTAGTAGCAGCAGTTTCTAGTGTGGGGTGATTTGGTGAATTAGCTCATTTTAAGCAAAATGTTTTTTGTTTGTCTTAGACCAAGGTGACTTCCATTGATGGCAAGACAGTTGGAGACCAGTACCTGCCCAGCTACCTGTCCATCAGTAGCTGGTACTCTCCAAGCAGGTGTCACATCCAGATTCAGAGCCCCAGCGGCCCACTCAAGGTCAGAGCTCCCGTCCTTTATAATGCATCATAAAGCTACCGTGTGATCAGTACCAGAATGAGCATCTTTCTGTGTGCACAGGTCGGCCAAGAAGCAGAAGTTGCTCTCAAATCCACCTGTCCCTGCAACTTCACCCTACACTACGAGGTGGCATCCAGGGGAAACATCATCCTGTCAGGCCAACAGTTAGCCAACCTGACAGCCTTGCACCGAGGAAAAAGGGCGACGGTCACCTTTGACAAGAACATTCACACCACCCAGCTGCCTCCTTCTGCCTCTGGTAAGTATGTTTTTATCCCCCGGATTTCAGTAGATTTACAGAAAAACCTTTTTGGAGGCCTGTGTCTATTTTTACTCTCAGGAGCATGTGCTACAAGTTAAAATATCTCAACATTAAGCCTAAAGAGGGTTTTCAGTAGTTTCATCATAGTAGCAGGCAGCAGGCCAGCACTTTATGAAAGCATCACACGGGCTCCTATTCCCTGCAAGAGTGTGATACCGTGTCCCAGCATCTTTATCACAGATGTCTGTCTTTATGAAGACTGTGTCACCCCTCCTTTGCTGTCACTCTGCCAGGTGTTGCAGGCTCCTCCTCCTCCCAGGCTGAGATGGACAGCTGCGTGTCTTATCTACGGTTTCCTGTGAGCCACAGCATGGCACCGCTCAGCCGCCTGCTGGTGTACTACGTGAGGGAAAACGGCGAAGGTGTCACGGACAGTCTGCAAATCCCCATCCAGCCCGACTTTGAGAACCAGGTTTGTATTATCTGACATAAGGCTTCACTGGACTGAAGGGCTTTACAGCGATTTATGATTTATATCAGCATTATTCACTACAATATGGTGAAAACAGAATCAAAATTCCTCTTTTTAAACCTTTATTTATCCAAAGAAAAACATATTATATATAATACCCTTTATTTCCCTATAATGACACACATACATATATTAAACCTATGATGCCTGGGGGGAAGTTCTTCCCAAATATTGATGTTGGATGTGAATTAGTTATTATAAATATAGTTTTATTATGTAATAATGAATAAAAACCTGGAAAAAGTCTGTATACATTTTGGAGCTGAATCCAAGTATCCATGCACCAGCTCCGTCCACAGTGTAACGTCTGTAAACAAACAGCTGTGTTGGCCTGGGAGAGCTCCCCAGTTCCTGCCTGCATTAGGTGGAGTTAACTCCCTGAAGTATTTACAGCTCCCTGGTATGCCATTACAACACTCTGTGTGTGTGTTTGTGTGTGTGTGTGTGTTGGAGGAGGGGGTTGTGAGGGCATGATGAGACAGAGGCCATGCAAGCCGCAGGCAGATGAGTGGGGTCGTGACAGCAGAGGATGACAGGTTACAGAGTGGTGAAAGGAGGGCAGCGGAACCGATTAACGGGGCTAATTTGTGACTGCGCACTGCTGAAAAATAGTTTTGAAGTGTGAAAGTTTATGGCCGACACTCTCACCATCCCTCCCTCTTTCAAAGCCTGTAGTTTTCCACTCGCTGTGCTTATGTTTCCCACCACATCTTACTATTTACCACCATAGGGTTGGTGTTTGTTTTGTACGTGATACAAAAATTGCTGCTTAAGAGCGGTCAGGCAACACTGCCAACTAGTGCTGAAATGTTTAGTCAATTAATTAAATAGAAAATGTAAATTAAAAAAACAATTTTTTTATAAAAACTTTACCAGTTGATTTATCACCTATGCCATTTATCAGGTAAAAAAAAACATAATTTTTTCTTTTCTTTTGTTTTTCATTGACAACCAGAGGATTTACAGAAGCTAATTACAAATACTAAATGCATAACAGCAAGTGCTTTTGGGAGAAAAACATCCCAAATTAATAAATGTTCAATGTTCAAATGCATTTCTCGTAAGCTTCATCAAAAAGACATCCATCTCTATTTTATAAGGGTATCTTCCTTACTTTACTCTTTGTCAGTTGGACATTTTTTCTGACTTGTTACAGTCTCAATGTTTTAATCTAAAAGTGTATCATCAGATTAATCAATAACTAAATTAATCATTAACTGATTAATCAACAAATCTCTTAGTTTGAAATTTAATGCAGAATATTCTGGTTCAAACAACTGCATGTTGGTCCGTAGTAATTCCCATGTTGTGTGATCATGTAATGTCCTGTTGAATCTTGCTGGTTGTGTTGCAGGTGTCTGTTTCTCTGTCAGCTAATGAGTCCATGCCAGGGGACCCGGTGACCCTGCACGTTCGAGGAGAGAAAGGCTCCTGTGTGTGTGTGGCCACTGTGGATAAGAGCCTTTATCTATTAAAACCTGACTTCCAGCTCAGTCCAGACAAGGTTGGTCATAAGTTCACATTGATATTTCATTATGTGCATCTTAAAACTTTCTTGTTCATAACAGCATGTGGGCTAATTTTTATGTTAAGGATTCAGAATGTTTTTTTTCTGGGAAAATCTGAAGGATGTCACGTTTATGCATGCACCAAAGTTTCTTGCCTTACTGCAGAAATTAGGTCCACTAAAGTTAACAAATGACCAGAACCCACCACAACACACAGTCCCCCATGAGCACACACACATCTGATTCATGGAGGAACTTTCATTTGGTTTGGGGTTTCAAAATATTAGTAAAAGTACAACCAGATTAATAAAAAAGTTGATAAACCTTTAAAAAACGGACTGCATGGAGTGTGTGTGGTTACAAAAACTACTTTTAACATGAAATAAACTGTCTTTCTACAGTGAAATATATAATATAATATCACAAAGACTTCACATTTCACACAGAACCTTTATGTTTAACTGTTGCTTTTTCAAAACAAGTAAATGACTGTTCCCTGTGGGCAGGTATTTAAAGAGCTGGCAGATTTTGACGTCTCGGACGCCTTCGGCATTCCTAAGGACGACGGACACTTCTGGTGGCCTGGGCTGTCGTCAAAGAGACGCCGGCGCTCCTCTGTGTTCCCGTGGCACTGGGACATCACCAAAGACGCACGCTTCGCTTTCTCAGTGAGAACACAGACTTTGTTAAACAGCCTACGTGCTGACACGAGAATGAAGAAATAGTAATTATTGTTTGTATGTTTTTTTTGTATTCCTCTGTATGTTGAACACAGGAAACAGGGCTGGTTGTGATGACAGATATGGTGAGTTTAAACCACAGGCAGAGCGGAGGCATGTACACAGACGAGGCTGTTCCCGCCTTCCAGCCGCACACCTCCACCTTAGTGGCTGCCATGCACTCTCGACCCACAACCAGGTAAAGGAGCTGCTGTAGAGAGGTCAGAGGTCATCTCTGGGCCTCATCTAACCCCTCTGTAATGTTCCAGCTGCGGTGTAGAGACTATTTAATAGAAGAAACACGCATCCTTCTGCAGCTTTCTCAGTTAGGATGGGCCCCTTTATATTTTAGGATGTTTTTCGGGTGCCTGTATTCAAGTTATTTATCCCACTCTCTTGATGTCGGATGGCAGAAAACAACAAGTCATTGATGAAAATCTACTCTGATCTCTGCCTGGACCACACACAGCTACTTATGCATGCACTTTTCTGAAAACAATTTATTTCAAAGCAAACCCATGAGAGAGCAATAATTACTTAATGTTCCTGAGAATTACATTCTGGTAATTCACATTTCAGTGTTTGTCATGCCTGGGTTGGATAAGGTCTCTGAAATGAGTAATGTAACAAGAAAGAGAAAAACATGACAAAATAAATTAGTTTTGTTGGTTTGTCCATATTTCAGGTCCACATTCCTTAATGCCACGAACACTTGATGATGAACATTAAACACATGACGTGACTGAGAGATTGTCAGTGTGGAATTCAGAATAATACATTTCCCAATTATGGTGTTGTTTTATTGTGAGCAGCTGAAACCTTTTATTGATGTCAGCTTGTGTTTTGGTTGCAGAGCAGAGAAGCGGAGGCGCACATTTTTCCCAGAGACTTGGGTGTGGCACTGCCTCAATGTCAGGTATTTAAATCTTTGTATAAATATTTCACTTGTGTGTTTGTGTGTGTGTGTGTGCTGTATGTGTGTTACATGCCTGTGACTAGAAATATTAGGTGCACCGTATTGCCTATACTTATATGAGATTTACTCACAATCTAAAGTATTTAGAAGAGCAGAAAAACAAGTGAAATGGAGAGAAGTGTGGAGGGGAAGAGAAGACAAGAGCAAACATACAAAAACCTGGAATGATGATGAATAGATAGGAACAACAGGAAAGAAGTTTAAGAGGAGACGAGAGGAGAGTATAAAGGTGTGAAGAGAACAATATAAGTAAGTAGAAACAGAAAGGAGATGGTGACAGAGGAAGAAAAGTAGGATTATAGCTGCACTATATCCCAAATTGATGACAAACACACATTCAACTAATTATATAAAAGAAAGAATTCAACATAAAAACATTTCAGGTGAAAAAGGACGATTTTAATCACAAAATGTCATAATATATTGAAGTTTGGAAACATAATGTGATATCCCCATGAGTTACATGCTTCTCTTTTTGTTTAATTTCAGTTGATCTTAAGATAATCTACAAATAAAATGGAACGTTTCTGTTCAAAATACTGTTGATAGCTCGTATAAAAGCGATCACAAGGAAATAAGTTCAAGTGGATCCCGCTACAGAGGGGCAATAGATGAAAATAATAATGGAATATAATGTAAAAACTGACACATTGTTTAAGATTACAAGAAACAGTGATGGAAGAACAGTGGGAGAAAATGGACATTGTTCAGGACCCAGAACAGGGACACAGACGATGTAAAGGACGACTGATTTAGTTGATGAAACTTAGGGAATTGTTTCTTTCAAATGGAAACTTTTAGGTTTCTTTGTTTACTTTCATCTGTGGGTTCTATATGTCTTATGTTAAAATCATTTTTTTTAAAGAGTGGGGGAAACCTGGTAGAGAAGATGGGAAGTTGGGATAATAGGAAAGGGGTGCTGGAAAAGAGAGATGCAAGTGAGCAGAGAGGAATGAGAGAGGAGGAGGAAAGGTGCGAGTCGAGCCTGGTGTTCCATCAGTGCGGCAGCGTCCAGCGTTTCCCCCCTCTGGGTGTGAATGTGCCTCATTTAAATTGGGCGATCTTGGAACGGACTGTCACTTTCTCAACAGCTCCTTCTATTCATTTTCAGCCAATATAAATGAACTGCCCATAGATTTCCATATGCTTGATTCCTTTGGATGGGACCTCAGCTCTGCCTAATTTCCTGCGAAGTCCAAAGCTCTGATTTCCCTTAAAAGTCTATTAAAGTGGATTTTGGGCAACTTTGATCAAAAGGAAGGGCGTACATGGAGTTTTTCAAGTTTATTATACCCTGCAACAGTTTGCCAAGACCAACATTAAATATGCATTGCCAATAATGAGCTCAGTCCATTTAATCCGGGGAAGCAGATCGGGTCAACACCTGACTGTCCCTCACACTTATCCATTTCAGAGTGTTTGGTGTAGTTACATCGGTGCAGGTGCTGCTGTTGACACAGGTGTTGCTAACATAAAAGTGATGCACAGTGATTCATCAAGCCCGTCCTTGTAGTCTGTGCCTTTTTATTGCTCATGTTGTATAAAACCATGTAAGGATGATAAAAATCTTTTTAAAGCAATAACAAGGAACTTTAATTTTGTGCTGATTTTGGCGGCCCCTGTGGATAAAAGCTGCAGCGTTTTCATGAGCATCACCACCCCGGCTCATAAAGATCTTGATCTGGATCATGCGTTTGTTTTGGAAGCGAGTGACAGAAAGACGCAACTTATTTTTGTGTTTTAAACACAGCTGTTCACAGGATGCGTAGTGATGAGGTAATGTGTCTGTTTATGAGTATGTAAGGTTAATAACTGCAGTATGATGAGGGTGAAGCAAAGTAAACTTTGCTGAAATTCAAATATTGATGTAAAACTCTGTCTTGCAATGTATTTTTATAAATAAAAGAGACATATTACTTAACTGTCCAGGAGTATGACGGACAATTCAGGATCGGTTTTTGCCTCGCTGTCACTTTTAGCCATATAAAGGCTTCAGAATTACATTAAAACTGTTTTGTAACCAGTTAAAAACTCCCTCGATTCACTCTCCAACTAAGTTACTAAGCCACTCAACATGTGTCCCTTCCAGCTCTGAAACTGGGGAAGCTGAGCTGCGACTGGAAGTGCCGGATTCGATCACCACATGGGTGACGGAAGCTGTCGGCCTGTCAGAGGAAAAGGGTCTGGGCTTAGCAAAGAGAGCGGAGCTTCGTACCTTCAAGCCCTTCTTTGTTGACTTCACTTTGCCCTACAGCTTAATCAGAGGGGAGCAGACCAAAGTTCCTCTTACTGTCTACAACTACCTGCCAACCTGCTCCGAGGTAAGACGCTGAACAAGAGGGCAGACTGACAAGAAAACGAGTTACAAACTTTTCTCCGTTAATGTCAAACATGTTTCTGAAGATGATGAAGTGAGAGCTTAAGGGCTATACTCATTACCTACAAATTGTGTTCATGTTATATTAATGCTACCAGTCTTCCAAAGGATATTTAGAAAATAGAGTTTTCAGATTATCTGCATGTTTTGAAAAGTTAAGTTTCCTTTAAAGAAACATGTCAGAAGGTATTTAAAAGTCTATAAAGACTCTTTTTTTTTTTTTTATCTTAATGCGGCTGTTGGAGTTCATTGCAAATGTATTTTTATGATGCTTCGAACTCCGCAAACAAAGGGCCATTTAATTCCATTTCACTCAACAGAAGACAGACATCTGTACAGCTGATATCTCCCTCACTCGTAACTCCCACCAAAGCAATTTATAACAACTGATGAATAGAACTTTGTTTGTTTTTGTTACAAACTTCAGTCTCAGTAAGTTGATTTACGCAGTGTAATGAGTAGATAACAGAGACTGTCAAAAAAGTAGTAAAAGTCAAGGCAGTTGTTTTATACAGCCTGATATTACAAAGTTGTCTCTGAGGACTTTACAATCTGAACAGTACGGAGCACGCTCGATCCTCAGTGTTTGAAGTGAAGACTGCGGATCACAGAGAAGACACAAAGCATCTTCCAGGTGTTGGAAACCAAAAACACATGATGTGCTTCATAGGTGATGGGCTTAAACATGCAAACCACTATGATGGCTCTCGCAGAAATCTGTGTGATGTCAAAACAATGTGATGAACTAGATGAGGCTTGTTGTGGAGGAACTGGTGGGTAGGTAGACCCCGGGGTACTGAGGGGACGGTGGCCAGAGGAAGCACAGGTTTGTAATGTGGAATCATGAGATTAGCCCAGAAGTATGTGGAAGCGCTCACTTTGAATAGCCCTCTACGCTCTGTCTTGGCTTTAAACGGGTCCATCCTGCGCTCCACACAGATGACATCATGATGTTTGCAGATGAGCCTGTTAAATGGCCTGTGCGTGTGCAGCCCTGATGTCATGTTAGGTGAATATACAAACCAGAGTAGCCCTTCCTTTGATGTCCACCCCGGCAACATATGATTCCTATATTTTCTGCTCAGTTATTTACGACTTGTGGCGTGTGGATAAAGAACAGTTAAAAGATCCTTCTGCATTACCGAGCCCTCTGTGAAAATTGGACGATGAGTGGAACTTAATCCTTCAGGGAGCTTGAGAAGCATGAGTCAGTCAGCATGGAAAATTCACAATGTGATTTAAAAATTCTCCCTCGCTTTCGGAGCTTTGAGGAGAACACGCTATAAGAGGGAGGGGCGTGCCGGCAGAAATGATGTCATTGTGGCCTGTCAGAGGAGATCAATTGCCTCTGATTTGTCTCTTCCTCTCCTCTGTTCTCCTCTCACAGGTTCATGTTAAAGTCTCAGTTCCGAAAGGCATAAAGTTTGTTGGCCACCCTGGAAAGCACCACCTCACCAGGAAGAAGTGTGTCGCTCCTGGAGAGGCAACACCGACATCCATTGTACTGTCTTTCACAGAACTGGGGTCCGCAAACATCACAGGTAGTCAAGTCAAGTCAGCTAATAGCTAATTGCACAAATTTTTAATTTATACATTCATACAACACCCTCTGTCTGATCATTAATTTGGATTTGGAAAAACTTCTCCAACTAAAACTCTTCAATGGGGAAAAAATGAAGAGAGCCGGTACTATAGAGGGAATCAAATTAACAACAATAACTGAATCAAAAATTAATGATTCTTTATTTTTCTGTCAGCTTTTGTCTTCCATAGTAGTAAATACTTTTGTGTGGTCGAGTTTTAACATTATCTTCTTCCATGCACATCTTTTCAACGTCATTGCACTGCCATGGCAGTTTCAAGGGCAAAGGTCATAGGAGAGGAGCCAGACACCAGACATTTCATGACCATTTGCAACACTTGAGAAATCTGTTTTCTCCAGGCGTGCATTGTCACTTGTAGTCATATTAATAGATAAAGTGTATTATTATTTTTTTAAAAAGTGACAAGACAAGATATTGAAATGTTTTCAACTTAATGGATTTTTGCAATTGTATGAATTCTGAATGTGATGCCAGCAACACATTTATCAGTTTAAACTTGAAATACATTATATTTCTACAGTTTTTAATTTAATTTGTGTCAAAAATGATCATCATAAAGTTTTTGTAATCAGGGTTGTGCTTTAAAGGCACAATAGGCAGGATTTTAAAAAAAACACACAAAAAAGCTCGAGGACATGGCACACAGAAAACAATACAAACTCAAATACAGCAAGGCAAAATGCCAAGTGGACAAGACCCGTTCCAAAACAAGAGTGTATCTGGGGTTGGCTGTCACCCGCCGGCGAGCACTGAGGCCCCGGGAGGAGGGGCCAACTTTGAAAGTTGTGTTTACAAACCGCAACGGACAAATCCTACTCATTCCGCCTTTATGTAAAGTTAATTACTGAAACATTTTAGCATATTGTTATATACCACACTCCCTGTCACATGATCAGAAATGACGCAGGCTCTGCCTTTGTTTTGAAGATATGCTTCAGAGGTTTGATGCTAATGTAAACAATACAGATTAGATTGTGCTGTATCATGGAAATAGAGTTACTTGAAATCTTAAGTGGCATAGCACTTGAAAAATAGCAGCCTTTCATCGGGGCGTCAGGGCCCTCAGTGTGATGCCTTACAAAAAGGGCAAGCCTTTGACTTAAGAGAGCTCTGCTGGCCCAGGGGCCGAGCTGTGTGTGATCTGGTCACCCACCCAGAGTTACAAACAGTCCCCTCCAGAACGCATGTAAGAACAAAGCAGGCCGGCAGTGGGGGAGCAACCAGAGCTGTGCTGTGACACTCAGTGGCATGTTGATGAGTTTGCAGGTCACTGGCGGTCAATGGGCCCCCCATGGCCCCACTCCTAGTCCCCTGGCCCCTTGTGTTTCCCTCTCAGTACACACACACAAAGAGATGCCACTGGCACAGGGCCACATTTCCAATGTGCTCCCCAGCAAGAGAACTGGGAGTCCTCTTACAGACATGTTTGTCCTGTGTAACGTATGTTGATGTCCGCAAATGACATTAGAGACACGGCCTCATCCGGGTCCTCGTGGTAATTGACTTCAGAAACACTTTTTGTTGTTTTCCAAATCCTTTGAAGATTTGCCAACATTGTTATGATATATATATATTTATTAAATCCCCCTAAAGAGTGAATATTAAAGACGTTAGGTAGGATGAGCCTCAGAATCTAGATTGGCAAAAGTCAAAACAAGTAGTTGCAAGTACTCGCAGAAGCTGAGACATCTGGAATTGTTTGTCAAATTACAAATTTGAAGTGTCACAGCTACCAAGCAACTCAAGGCGGACAGATTTAGAGGACTTAGTCCCTCAGCCCCAGTGCATTTTATTAAATAACACATAAGACATATAGAAAAGGACAATAACTCAAACCTAGCGACTGGCTTTGGGCGACACTCTGTGAACATACTGGACAACCAAAGTGGTGACATTGTGTGGTGACATAATTAGAATAAGGAAAGCTGATTGTGTCCTCTGCTGCCCGGTAGCTCGTGCTATCGCCTACAGTGAACCAAGCTGCTGTTCAGATGGACTCCAGACAGGCAAAACAAGTAACGACGTGGACGATAGAAGGACCCCAATCGGCCTGGACTATGTCCGCCGGACTGTCCAGGTGGAGGTAAGAGAGCTTATATTCACTTCAATATTTATATTGACATGTTGAAGTTAATGCCATTTGATAGAAAACTTGATTAATCCCACTTTAATGCTTTCTTTCTCTTCCTCTCACTCACCTTGTAGCCAGAAGGTCTTCCCAGGGAATACACCTACAGTGTTTTCTTCTGTCCCAATGGTC
>CAFUXE010001221.1:202492-224419 GCA_903364295.1 Serranus cabrilla | reverse complement strand
TGTTATGGTATTTTTTTTAGGTATGATAAGAGAAAGGCCAGCCGTCTCAGACTCCTTAGAGTTACAGTGTTTCAGGGTCAGAGGCCAATGGGCCTCTCTGAGCCTACAAGGCCAAACACACACACACACACACAAACACACCCCTCTGGGCATTGTGATGTACATACATGACAAAGGACAGAGGGAAGACAGCGATATATCATAATAAACAGAGAACTGGAGTAACAGACGTAAGATGGATGGGTGATTTGAAGAATGGCTTTACTGATGGAGAGCGAGAGAAGGCGATGATTAATTTAAGGGCTGGATCCAGGTCAGCTCCCCAGTCACCCATCAGAAGCCTGTCCCTCATTACTGGACAGTTATAGGGCCTTAGTCTGCAGACTCCCACCTCTAAAAGAGCCACCTCTCTGGCTACCTGGGGAGATGTTAAACACACACACACACACACACACATATACCCCTGTGAGTGTGTCAGTCGAGGCTGACCTGTGTTGTAGTGGCTAACAAGCTCAGTTTACACCCCTGCTGGCCTCCCTTGGAGTTTTACTGCTGCCTGCCCGACTGCCACTTACATTCCTCAATTTATGGTGGCAAGCTTGGCTTCTACAGTCATGTCTAGTTGCTTTCATGGAAGCTGTAGTCATGAATGATTAGTCCGGTGACTGACTGGGAGCTACCACAGCCATGGCCTCTTATCACCCAATATAATGAGTTTTGTTTAACGACCCAGAACACACTGTGGGTATAACATTAGAGCATTGGGAGTTCATTGGCAATGTTTAGTTGCTAGATAGACAAACAATGCTTTTGTAAACAGAGAGACCAATTGTGTGTGTGTGTGTGTGCGTGCGTGTGTGCATGTGTGTGTGTGTGTCTTTCGGTGGCGCCAGCTCAGGCTGAGCACCTCATAAACCCCTGCTGTCCAAAGGCTGCCACCTTTGACAGAATGAAAAATCCCCCCACCCCAAGGGGGGAATTAACTCTGCTGGCTCTCCATACACACACTCAGCTTTGCCGTAAACAGCTTCCCCATTACTCATTCATACACTTATACTTACTAGATATGGTCATACATGCACGTCTGGCCCAACTTTACATTACTGCACATGGTTCACCGGAAACTCCCTGAGTATAAAACACTGATGGGGCGATCCCAGAGGAAAGCTATGATCCTTTGTTGGTTTCAGGGAATAAAGTTCTCGTCATGTCCGTGATTGGTAACCTTTACATTTTCCACCCGGTAATCATGTCATGGTAGAGTGGTATGGTATCACTTTCTTGATTCAAATTGTTCAAATATTCATAGTCCTTGAGGTTGCAGTTTCAGTCATTCCCTGGCTGCAGAGACTTTACAGAGACGCAGAGAACGTTGATATTGACCAATCAGGTCAGTATCAAGCCTCAGGTGTGGGGCTTAAAGAGACAGGCAGTAGAATGGTAAATTAAAACATCCAGTATGACAAATGCTTTTTGAACATTAAATCATGTCAACATTTTTTAGTTGAAATCCAACATACAAGTACAGAACTTGAAAACTAGTATAATATGTCTCGTTTTTATCTCAGTGACTAATAAACTCTGGTTATCATGACGGAGCTGTCCAGTCCACCGTGGTGCTGATTACTATTTATGTCCATTTCCACGTCCATGACTACTAGTTGTCCAATAAAGTAAGAATCAGATGCTCATCCGTATTTGTCCATGCATGCACCGAAAGATATGATTGGTTCACTTCTAACTTTTACGAATTGGTAACTTATGACAACTTTTGTTTCTTGCCTGAGACGCAGGCAAGAAACAAAAGAAAAAAAACAATTAAAACCCTGGGAATTTCTGGAAAACAGTACTACTGAGACAGTACTACAAAAAGGGTTTCCGACAGAACTACCATACACTTCACATCTCGTTATTACAAAAATATTAATCTTATTCAACTGAAAAGCAAACAGAGAACATGACACAAGTATAAATTTGTGAGTGATGTGTTTACAATGGATCATGCAAGTTGGAAGTTCCAATATATTAAATCCAGTATTTGTTAAGTGTTGTGAAGTCTGAACAACAAAAAACTTTTTTAGAAAGGTTAGAAATATGGGATATTAACAGCCCAATATTTAAATGGGATGAAAGTGTGAGAGAAGGGTAAACTATGGTAAACTATGGGAAACTACGAGGAGAAATGGGGAGGGTTGACTAGTATAACATGTGCACATACGCTATAAAATATCTGGACAAATTCCAGCACTAAACCAATTTAAAAATCTTTTACTCTGTGTCTTTACAGATTTGCTTGACTCCCGTTGTGACATGTTTTTCTAATAATAATAAATAATAATAAAACAGTTATTTTTATAGTACTTTAAAATGTACTCACAGTCACTTTACATGGTAATAAATACAGTATAGGAAACAGTAAAAGCAATAATAGTATGAAAAAAGCTACAACAGTGGGGGGGAACTAATGGATCACAGATTTGAGAGAAAGGAGCACGGGAGAATGTCTGAGGTGTTTGGAGGGAGAATGCGAGAGGGAGTGGGCAGCCGTGGAGAAGGCCCTGGACTGGGTGAGAGGGGTGAGGAGGTTGGCGAGCTGAGGTTGCGGTGCAGGAGATCAGAGGGGTAGACAGGGGGAAGGATGTGGAGGTGAATAGGAGAATTTTAAACTGGATTTCTACAATTTTTCTACTTTCTCCAACAGCTGCTTATGGACAAACGTGTGGGTCTGAAGAGATACGAGCTGAACGGGAGAAAAGTCTTGTTTTACTTTGATGAGGTGAGTTTGACTCCATGTGTATGTGTGGAGAGTTACTCATCAGGAGAGTTGTGTGTGTTTGTGCAGAAAAGTGTATTTGCATGCATATTTTCATTGCTCTACACTTATATATGTGTCTGTTTATTTTTACTGCGTTTTTTGCTCCTCCTCAGATCCCCAGTCAGTGTATGACGTGTGTCGCCTTTCAAGCTGTCCGGGAATACATTGTGGGCAAGACAGCGCCTGTTCCGGTCAAGATCTATGACTACTACGAACCAGGTGTGCCTCTGATGAATATTTTAAGTACTGCTCTTTAAAAAGTGACAGAGCAGGAAAACTGTCTAACTCGCCCTGATTTATGAAGTGGCTTCTTTTTTTGTGGAAATTGGATTTCTTTTTTGAAGTTTATGACCTAGTTATGGTGAGCGTCATCGTTGTTTTGTGTGTGTGGATGTGTGAACGTGCTGGTGTGGGTCTGTGCTTGTCGTGCAGCCTTTGAGGCCACCCGGTTCTACAACGTTAGCGAGAGCAGTCCGCTAGCACGAGAGCTGTGTGATGGACCCACTTGCAATGAGGTGGAAAGTTCAACCAATCAGTGGATAGGTGAGACTCATGCTACGCCCTTAATGATTCACAGACGACAAACTTCCATCAGTCTCATGAAAACACATTTTTTCTGCAGGTTTTGTGCAGGCGAACCAGTGCAACAATGTTTTTGGCTGTCTAGAGGAGGAGCAGTTTGAACGGTGCACTTGCTACAGGGACTGCGGCTACGACGGGGAGCCGGTTTGTGGGTCGGACGGCCAGCTCTACCAGAACCAGTGTCAGATGGAGGTGTTCGCCTGTCGAAACGGGACACGCATCAAGCAGGTTCCGCTGTCCCAGTGTCCTCACAGTAAGACCTCTCTCATCACACAGCGCCTGGACTTTAGCCTTTCAACAAGTCAGATCTGTTCAACGATTCCATTCTGCTGGTTGGGGAAACAGATGCTGCTTTTAGGGGTCTCTCAATCAAAACAAAAACAAAAGTCATGGTTTTGTGATGTCATGAAGTAGCATAGGATCCTTGGAGTTGTTTTCATCACCATTGTCGTCATTGTAGTTAGCTTTTCCCAGCTTAGGTTCACCGTTCACCGAGCTGAATTATCCACAGAGGTCTCTTCCTCTTTTAAACAAACAGACCAGGTGATTAAAACTGGTAAAATACTGAATAAAGCACTTTCATGTTAACACTTTCATTCCTCTAATATCCACACATCTGGTTTGTTTGAAATATAAATGGTGAAATATGACCAAGAATCGTAAATGAGGCATAAAATTTCTGTCAATTTATGACTCTCATTCTTAAAACTGTTGCATGTGCATGTTACCTTGATCTAAATGACAGATTTGTGTTTGATACATTTGGGACAATGTAAGTAAACGACTCAGCAAAAAATATATCCTTGTGGATTTTAAAGAGGAAAAGTTACATATTGTAGCTTTAAGTGGGCAGGATTGAAAAGTGGATGTCATCCTCTAACTGAGTGAACTAGCTGCGGAGCTGCATTCATGGAAAGTAGCGACAGCGTGGATGAGACTGAGTCATCGGTTGTAAGTCCATGTGCAGAAACAGCTCTTAAATCAACTGCAAGAGCAAAACAAAATAAGAACTTGGCTGCTGCTGCTTATCACACTGTGCTGTGTGCATCCCGGAGCAGCGAGTATCGGCTCTATACTGTTAATTTACACAATAGGTGGGCTGTAACTCACAGACACTGACAGAATCCGCCAGAACTTTTCCTCCCTTTAGAGGAAACAAGTATGTGTCTGTGTTCCCAGGAGCTCTTGTCAGCTTGTGTATTTTATCAGATACAGTCTCTGTAACTCAAAGTGTAATCGTCCTCATGTCCATTGAGCATTTCTCTGTATGTGTGTCTGTTCACACGCACGTGCGAGTGCGCCTCCGCTCATGTGTGTGCGTGCGCTGTGATCTGAGCTGCAGAAACAGCTGTTCAGGTGTTGAGCTGATTACTGGATGAGTTTTCTGAAGAGAGCTCCCCACCGACCCCCCCCTCCATCCTCTTTCGCTCTCTGCTGTATTACAGGGCTCTCTCCAAATGACAGAGTGCTTTTGTCCAGCCCTTTGAAATCCTTGTCACATTCCTTTCCGACGCACAGCCCAACAACAAAGGAGCCTTCATGTTGTGGAGCAGATTGGGAAAAGGCATAGACAAAACTTTGGTGGGAAAAGACCTCGGTTTGTGCCAAGTGGTTCATGCTGTAGATTATCAAAAGAAGCGTATTTTTGTTTAGCGCTCCCTGACCTTGTTTGTTTGTGTATGGTTGCGTGGGGGAGATTCATGCCATCATTTCCCTGTTTTGAAAAGGAAAAAGATACAATTTGTTTCCACACACGGTCCCTCTGGCCCTGGTTTGGCTCCTGCTATTTTTGGAAAGATTTTAATGCAGGCCTGTGTTGAGACTGAGTGTACATCATTGTTTTGCCAAAAAGTGTTGCTCAGTGGGGTGGATAATGCTTCTGGGCAGTATTTAGATTATGCAACACTGAAACTCTGTTGAATTCATTACTTTTTTTAAGGTGCTGTGGCAGCCACATAAATGTGAATAATCTAACGTGTATGTTTGTGTTTATTTGTATTTCCAGTGGAGACCACAGTGGAGGACAGGCAACCAATAGCAAACCAGGAAACAGAGCAGCCCTCAGTGCCTGTACACACAGGTAACTTCATCTACCACACCTTTCTCTGCACACACACCTCCCACCTCACCTCTCTCTTGCTCTCCAGTCCAGCAGCAGAGGCCGTGCTACTCTACATATTTCTGCCTACAGTAGCTTTTATATCTTCACTTCACCACTGCACGTGTTTTAAGAGTCAGCAGGATGTGGCATTTGCTGTCGGAATGCTGCATCTTTGATTTTGAAACAATGTAATCTGCATCCAGGAATACTTCACCTTTAAAGCTGCCATTAATCTAACTTATCATGTTTTACTTTGAATTCTTGAAGACAACTTTGTTTTGCTTGGATGGTGAACGCAGCATGAGAAAACATCAGAACATGTAGTAAATCTTCAAAGAATTAAAGTAAATATGTGCAACTAACCAGTGGTGGAATGTAACTAAGTACATTTACTCAGTTACTGTACTTAGATACAATTTTAAGGTACTTGTACTTTACTTTAGTATTTTAATTTATGTAACTTTATACTTTTACTCCACTACATGTTGAGGCAAATCTTGTACTTTTTACTCAAGATTTAAGGTTTAAAAACATGATCCATTTAAAATGATTACACATTTATGAATTAAAACACATACAAGTATACAAGTATATTAAGTTTTTAAAATAGCCATACCACAACAACATTAAAATGCTGCTTACATTAATGCGTTGATAATAATACAACAAAATAGTTTAGTTTAGTTTAGTTTAGTTAAGTGCTTGTAGTGGTAAAAGATCAGAAAACAACTGCCACAGTTGTTTGCTCATTACTTCCCAAACACATGCATTTATTTTCCCTAAAAGCTTACTATTTAAGGAAGCAGGGTTAGTAATATACAAATGGTCATTTTAAGTCTGGGCTTCTTTGTCTGCTAAATGTAAATATATACTTCAGATGTCATATTTTTAGTACATTCTGTGTGTTACTTGTAATGCGGAGAGTGGGAGTTCAGAGGGGCAGAAAGAAAAAAGAGAGAAACAAAGAGATGAAAGGGTGTGTGTGGGGGGCGTAAAACTGAGAAAAGAACAGGGGGGGAAAGACAGTCGAAGAAGGATGAGCGAGAAACAAGATGAATGAGAGAAAAGAACAGGGTGGAAAGGGAGAAAGGATTAGAGGAAAGTAGATATGAAGGTGGGGTGTGTGTGGCAGCGCATTCCCCTGCCACCACATCATGTCTGCAATCGGTGTGATAAATAGGTGGATAGGTTTCACACTGCAGGCTTGATTGTTGCTCTGCCATGAGCTTAGATCAGCTGCCACTTCCAGAGAGGCAGCCAGAGAATTCCGGATAGGATGTTTGGCTGCGTGAGGAGGGAGGATGTAGCTGTGTTACATTTGGCAACAAAAACAGAAAAAAAAGGCACTGCAGTCATTCACAAGTTGCAGAAAGTGTGTGCATACTGTCCGTGCACGCTGTGTGTGCGGGGACTGCATGAGGTAATATGTGAGCTGTTGCTGATATATAACATTAAAGTCTGCCTCTGTGAATGTTTGAGTTGTGTACAGGTGTGTGTGTATGTGTGTGTGTGTGTGATGTGGCACAGCCTGCACTGACTTGTTTCCCAGCCTGCAGCTCCCGGTAGCTGCAGCTCACAAAGCTGCTCTCAGTCAAAGGTCTCTGTAGTACAAAAGCTAACGCTTCACACTCACCACAGGAATGCTGTTATGCACTCACACACACACATATATATATATCTATATATGCACACACACACACACACACATACAATGCATGCTCAGGCAAATACGCCCACACAAGACACGCACACACTCACCTAGAATATGATAACCCAGGGGTGATTAGATTGAATAAGTACTGTAAAAACACTGTCATTGTAAACCATTAGAATGTTGACGACATGCCCGCTAAGTGCACTGAGAGTGTAATAGGTGAAGGCGGGCTGTGCCAAGGAACTGACAGTTTCCACTGGAACAGTGGAGGAAGCTGAAGCTCTGGAATTAGCTTCCCTGTGCAGACTTGTCTTATTAGTGAACTTGTACCAGAGGACAACATATATATGATGGATACACACACACACACACACTTGCAGGCTTCATTTGAGATGAAATGTTCCTTCATGTGCATGCACTATAGTCTTAGAATTTCACTCTTTAATAATCACACATTTACACATTCATTTGTGTGTGAGAGTTTAGACCTCACTATAAAGTCCAGCGTGCACCAAAAACTTTAAAGAAGCTGGACTTCTTATAGTAGGTACCTAAAGTACATGCTCCTTAAAGCTACAGTATGCTCTGATCTAACGAGGGAGTTTGAAGTAGCATGCTATGTGAGAATACAGCATTTTAAGCAGGGAGGGACCCCTACTGTCTGTGAAGAGGTATTGCTGCAGAGCTTTAGATGTACAGGGTATTAAAGGTGCCCTGTGGAGTTTTCTTGTAAACAGATTGAACTTGTTTTTACATTCAGTATTAATCAGAAGCAGAGAGTGCGGTGTGTATCCTCAAGGTCTAAGAAAACATGTTGAATGTATTTTCTTCCTCATAAAACATTCGCAAAGTTGATTAACCTTCAAGAAGTTTGAGCGTCTGCAGCTTCTGTACAGTCAGGTTTCTCAGTGAAACTGTATTTTCAGAACAGTTATAAGAGGGATTCAAATCAAATCCTTTGCTTTAAATTGGATCATCTAAAAGTTGGTGGGCTAGAGTTTAGCTACAGAGGCTCCACATGCACCTCCGACACCTGTTTTTAGATTGGGAAGAGAAGCCAAACACACATCTCTTCCTATCTTTCTCCATTTTGCTCCGTTAGCTGCTATGACCCAGTGTGGCTTGTCTTATTTGATTCGATTAATTTTTGTGATAGCCTGAGTGCAGGAGATCACTAAACATTTGAAAACATTTGATACTTGATTTTGGCAAATATTTGGCATATATCAAGAGAAAAGTTGGCAGTTAATATATGGACACTGGTTTAAAAGTGGGAAAATGTATTTTTCCTTTCACTAGGACTTCAAAAGTTTCATTAATTAGCATCCAAGTTTACTGATAAGTTTCTTCTTCTTCTTCTTCTTCTTCTTCTTCTTCTTCTTCTTCTTCTTCTTCTTCTTCCCTAAGACAATCCTCTGTTTCTCTGTGCGTTGCTGCCACCTGCAGATCAGCAGAATAGTATAAATCCTTTGGCAGGAATGTGTATCGGATCACCCGCATGCGTGTTACTTCTTGCACAAGAACAGACAAAACAGAGAGCCACACGTCACAACAATGATCCACAAGCTTCTAGAGGTCACAAACTCCACAGGACGCCTTTAACGTCCATGACTCTAAGTTCCCACCTCTTCTGTATTGTATAAACGGTCTTGTGATCAACCATTCCCTGACCTGATTTTGACCAACTCTTATGACCTCTCCAGGTGAAGAGGAGCAGGGGTCCATGGCCGAGGTGTCCTACTACTCCTATGAATATGACTCCGATTCTGAACCTTTCCTTGCTGATGCAGAGGGAGGGGACACTTTTGAACTTCCTGAAGGTGGGGAGGAGGTGGAGCAGAAGGTGCTCTTGCCAGCAGATACCCAGCTACCCACACTGGACACAAAAAACACCCCTGAGCGATGGTAGGAGCTGCTCCAGCCATTTCTCTGTTTGTTTTTGACCCCAGACATGTTTACAATGTGTTTTTCTACAGCATTGTTGTATTTTGTATGTTTTGTAAGTTGTCTGCTTAACAGCTGGGCACTGTAGTTTTTTATCCAACATCACTCAAACAACAGAAAATAGTGATCTTGTTCTGTCAGAGACAGATGCTTAAGCAAGATTTAGACTTTATATGTTTGTATCTGCTCTCACACATGCAGCCCAGACTTCCTGTCTAAACAGTAATAACATTTGGTCAGGAGTCATTAAACAGAAATGAACCTCTTGGCAGTATATTAAATAGTCTTAATGAGCCATATCTTTACAAAATTAAAATGCTGCTTCCATAAATGCATCAATACAAATAATCTGATAATATATTCTGAATATATAAAACAATCTGAGTGGGTCCATTCTGCATAACAAGTACTTTTACTTTTGATACTTAAGTACATGTTGATGCAAGTAGTTTTGTACCTTTACCTAATTAAGTTTTGAATGCAGGACTTTCACTGTGTGGTATTTGTACTTTTACTTAAGTAAAGGATCTGAATACTTTTTCAACCACCGCTCTTCAGTGAATTTAATTGTACTTTATTTGTACTTTAATAGCATTTCTGATTACAGATTTACATTTTTCAGTGAATTGAGTGTCAGTCGTGTCTGACATGATGTAATAATGAAAGCTGTCTTGTTTTCTTGTCCTCCACAGAAACGCTCACAGAGTGAAGCCATACCCACCTCCAAATTGTACATTATTTGTGAATATGCTAGTGAATGGAAAGAGAAGAGAGACTTGTTCAGCCTGAAAGGAAGCGACGATGGAGTCTGGAGAATGAGAGTGTGACGCTGTGTGTGGGTGTGTGTGTTAGATTTTGAATGGAATCTGAGTGGATGCATTTATACATTTGTGTGTGTGTGTATATGTGAGTGTGTGTGTGTGGTTGGATGTGACTCTGTATGACTGCTGTTTAAGGTAATGTCCTCCAGTCTTTCATTTTCTTCCTCCAGACTCCTGGTCACCAATAGGCACCATAGCATCTTTGTTATTCACTGTACTGCCTTTATAATCACTAGAAGAAATAATCAAGTATTTATGTTTGTAATTACACCTGACTTTAAGCAAAATATTTTGTTATATTTTCTATCTGTGGTATTTATTTGTAGCTAGAGGTCATATCATTTTTATTTTTTATTTTTTTCTTGTCATTGCCCGCCCAAACAGTCGACTCTGTGCCCTTTGTGGTTCTTTGAGTTCAAACACAAGATATGTGCTGTCAAAGGCTTTTTTTTCCTTACATAGCAAGCTTTAACCCAATTATTGATATGTTTGATGAAATTCCTGTGCTGATATCCTGCTGGAAAAAGACATATGCTAACCATATGCTTTACAGAAACATAAGCTCAAATGTTTTCGTTTTAAAGATTTTTGGGGGGCTTTTTGCCGTCATCAGACAGCACAGTAGAGATTGACAGGAAACATACAGACAGAAGGGGACTGACAGGTAACAAAGGTCTCTGACCGACTCAAACTGGTCCACCAGCACACACCAGCTCGAACATTTCTGACAGCAACGTCATCTACTCTCAAGTCACCTTTCACCTTACCTACCTTGAGATTTGATTGTACAGTTCATAAGCTATTGTGTTTTTGTTAAATTTTGATTCGTGAAGCAATCAACTTAAAAATCAAGAATGAAGTTTTGAATTTCTGTAAATTTACCAAATTTGATTAAATGTAGCCCCTATTCATATAAAAAAAAATTGTGCTTTTTAAAACCAACAAGAATAAAATTTGTATACAATCCAAGTTTTTGTTGCCTTTTACACTCAAATTGTTTGGTATAAGCAGACTAAACTACTGTCCTGTCATTAACATGGGTTACCTGGGTTTAAAGGGGAAGTTCATCCTAAAATCAAATAACATTTTTTTTTCTTTTCCATGTAGTGCTATTTATGAATTTTTTTTTTAGTTGCACTACATGGTGCTCGGCTTGTGGCAACAAAAAACACATGGAAAACTCAAATGTAGACTAAAAACATGATAGTTCCTGTATGAAATAGCACACAACAACAAACAAGACTAAACCGGAAAAAATATGTATTTTGGGGTGAACTGTCCCTTTAAGACAAACACTTTGGCACTTTTCTGCCACACGTATTCCTTCAGTTTTCGCTTGTTTAATTACACTTTATATATGTGTAGGAGAGAAATACCTTTTTCGAACAATGCGGTCTGTGCAGATGCAGCACAGTGCATGTATCCACTCCACTAGCAGAGGAGCTGCACGTTATGAAAGCAGTGTTGCTCCATTTCCTTTGAAAGGCTAGTTAAGTCTGGAGATGATTTCCTGTCAGCAGTGAGCTGTATTACAACCCTGCTGCTTCAGAGGGCCCTCTGCTTTGATAACAGACTCTGTGACCCCTGGCATGCTTCTGTGTTCGAGACAGAGAGCACGTACATGTGTGTATCACTTGAATACATCTCTAGGTCTGTATGTACACGGCGCCATATGTGTACGCTACAACAGATTCAGGTTACCAGAGCAGCAGCCAGGAGAGAGTTGGAGCCTGTTAAAGTTTAATGTTTGTTTTCTGCACAAGTCAGTTGTCGACCCTCTCAGTTACTGTGGCCTCTGGCAGCTCTGGCGTTTAAACGAGTCTGTCAGGTCCAAACTACAAATCATCACGGGGATTAGAGGAGATCAAAGAGGGCTAAACTGTAACTGCATCTGGTAATCGCTTTGACCTTAAGTTAAAGATGACAAATCAGAGGGTTGTACTAAATGTTGGCAGTTCAGCGGGGCCGGACAAACGAAGGTACTCTGCCTCTCACTGCTCCAGGTGTGCTGCATTTGCATCCGAGCCAGCTGTGGTGGAGCTTTATGTGTGTGTTTTAAGAAAGAAAACACTCTCCCACTTTCATAAATGTAAACAGGTGTGTATGGAGAACTGCAGAAGTTCATAGTTTAAGATAACAAGGTAAGTTATGGGACTCTAAGCTTACTTAAGGAAGTACCCTAGTAAATGTACTAATACCATATTGCAAAACAAAAACAAGTTAATACAAGTTTTTTAACAAAGCATCATATTTTATTAAATCTCCATCAGTGGTGAAATGTAACTAAGTGCCTTTACTTAAGTACAATTTTGAGGTGCGTGTACTTTACTTGACATTTAATGGCATTAAATACTTCTACTCCAGTACATTTTAGGCACATATTGTACTTTTTACTCCACTACATTTAGCTGCCAGCTCTAGTTACTATTCAGGTCAAGATTTAACATAAAAAAACATGCATACATTTAAAATGGTTAGACATTTATTTTAATTCATCCTCATAACAGATGATAGTGATTTATAAAACAATCTGAGTGGGTCCACGATGTACTTTTACTTTTGATATTTTAAGTACATGTTGATGCTGTTACTTTTGTACTTTAGTATGTTTTGAATGCAGTACTTGTAGTGGAGTAAATTCACAGTGTGGTATTAGTACTTTTACCTAAATAAGAGATCTGAATACTTCTTCCACCAATGAAATGTATACCACACTGCAGAAAAATACAAAGTTTTAGAACAAAGCATCAGATTTTATTAACTCTTCATTTATTGTGTGTGAAGAAATCTTAATTTGTAAAGTAACTAAAGCTGTCAGATAAATACAATAGAGTAAAAAGTATGTTTCCCTCTCAAATACAGTGGAAAATGTAAAATTTAAAACTTCAAATACCTTAAATTGGTACTCAAGTATAGTACTTGAGTAAATATACCTGCAGGAAAAATGTCCCTGCATTGATAATGAGCCAGCCATGCAGGGGACCTAACTGTAGCAAACTATCCACAGCAGTCTCCGTGGCAACTGCATGCATGGCTGAAGAGTGATATTGCGTCTCCACACTGCGATGAGCAGAAAGAGTGAAAAGAGAAAGGAGGGAGAGGGGGATCTTGGTTTCATGGTTTGCAGGGGGAGCTAGCATTACATGAGAGTGAATCGGAGTGATGACATTGTTCCTAAGTACCAGCTGAGTGCACCTATACATCCACCTCTGTGGAGGACGGGCCATTCACCTGTCTGAGCCACCACAGGTGGACAAAGGGACAAACAGGCCGATAGATAAAACCCTATCCAGTGGAGAGTCGGCTCTGCTGTTGACACTTTGATAGGTTTTATACGTGTCAGGTTTCCTGATTGTTTCAGAGGAAATTAGGGATTGATTCTGGATCATCCAGGGTTCTGGGTTTCACTGTCAGCCGGGGCAGGGGTGACGCTGGATCCTGCAAAAACAATACCATGATATCTGAAGAAAGACCACCAAGATGGACATGGACTGAGGGGCTCCTCTAACTACTGAATTTCCAAGTATGCAGTCTGGCTCAGTTCTGTCTGAAAGGGGGAATTATCTGCAGCAAGGTGCAGAAACATTGCATTTAAGCTTTTGTGCTATTTCTTTCTTTAGTCAGCTTCTTGTTGTTATGAGTGGTATTCTGTGTGAATGTTTCAGTAGAACTGCTATCACTGAGGGATTCCTGAAGTATCCGTCACTTCTGCAAAGACTCAAATGGAGAGAAAATACCCAGTAATTGCAGGAAAAGAAAAGGGTAAGTTCATCAGTATAAGCTATTTTACTGATTATGTAAATCCATGTTTATAAAACTGTACATCCTGTGTAAGAATAACAGCCATTTTCCAGTTGGTCATTTCATAATTTGAAAGGGGCAGCACTGACTACAGCAGAGCAGAGGTATGCTGACCTGCCAGGACTCGCTCTTTTCTGTGAAAAATGCTCCCACATGCTCCACTTGTGCACATGCCACTGAAAACTTGTGCTGATGTAACACTTTCGCTCTGGGTTTTATCTTGATGTGTGTCTGGTGCATGACAAATGATAGACACAATCAGATGCAGCTCTAGGCTTATGGGCATTTTCACAGCAGGCATGACCTGTTATAGCAGGAAAAGCACAGGTGAAATTAATAATGTTATCAGTTCCTTTATTGTTATTGAATACACCTGTACATGTCAAAATATCTGCTGTGAAAAAGGTATCCTGACTACCAATTATAAGGTGTGATGATGCAGATCCCTGTTGCCTCATCAGCTGGTTAAATAAAAGGTAACAGTTATACTGAGGAATTAATTATAGATATGAAATGACTGGTTCTAAAACACACACAAATGGCAGAAGCCCAGCTGCTTACATGATTTACAGAAGCCATGATTTACACAAAAACTGTTGCCACTTTTAATCTCCCTTACTGCACAACTGTGTTATTTATGCACTGTAAATGTGATTTATATAATGTGTATGTGTGTAGGCCGTCCATCATTGTGATATTTCCCCGCGTCTCTAGGGCCGGGGCCTGGGCGCTATGGGCTGCCTCCCACCATTGGATTTATGGGCCATGACTTCACCAAGCCACTTAGCCCCGCCTATTCTTTCCATGGCAGGATGAGTGACACCAGTGAGTTATTTATCTCTTTCTACAACTTTTAGATGATCAGAAAGCTCCACAGAAAATACTGACAGCAATATTATGTTTTAACCTGCAGTGTCTCAGTCAGAAGTTTGATGTTAAAGTCATACATTCCCTCATAAACTGTGCACATTTTCAGAATAATTAATCTCAAACGCATCACGAGCTCAGTCTGATTATGTTCTAAATGGTGTAATGTCAAAGTACAGCCAGAAGGGGGAGACAACGCCTAATTTCTCACCTTACCTTCACGGATTCAAGAGTATTTAAGGAGCATTGCATAATTAAATCCTACTAACAGAGGAGATATTACTGAATTCATTTGATATGTTTCTTTTCTCTTCAGTGTATTGTGTAGACTCAAGTCCAGGGCCGCAGTATCACATTGATGCAAAAGTCACACGTTTTGGAAGGGACGGCACACCTGCATACTCAATGCTGGGCCGAGAGAAAGCACAGAGTAAGTACCTCTCCATAATAAAAATAATAACAGAAATAGACAAATTATTTTGAGTGCATTTAGTTTCAGATTTATATAAGTTGTAACTATGCATTTAAGACCAAACTAATTGCTTCATTGTTGTAAAAGGAAAAACCCCTCTACATTTGTTTTTGACACTTTTAGAAATCCAGTGTCAGCTGCTACAACTGAAAATCTGAACCCCACTACATAAACACTTTGCCATATGTTGTTAAGTTGATGGTTTTTGTTATTCTACCGTTTTCTGTCCACTAGAGGAGCTTTTCCAAACACCTGGCCCAGGCGCATATAGCCCTGAGAAAACCCCATCATGCAACCTCCAGCGCAGACCGCCGTCCTACACAATGGGCTCTCGTACACGCTACCGGAGCATTGATTCAGTGCCTGCTCCAAACAAGTACTGTCTCCCTCCACTCATGGGCCCACAAGTACCAAACAAGCAAGCCAGTGCAAGCTACACAATGTCCAGTAGTTACAGCACAGGGGGGCCATCTGTGGATTTAGCCAAGACGCCAGGGCCTTGCAAGTACAACAGTACAGACCCAAGTGTTTATCTATCCAGACAGCCGGCGTTTTCCATGCTGGGACGCCACTGCCTACCCAGAGATGCCACCAAGAAACCTGGTCCTGGAACTTATAATCCAGAAAAAGTGACAGTTCACAAGACTCGGGCACCGGCCTACTCCCTAGGCATCCGACACTCTGAATTTGTTACTCCACTAGTCGTCAATGTTTCTGACTGAACATAATCACAGAAACAGAATTCTGTAATCTGGGAGAAAGATACTCATGAGCATACATATGTGAAGGGGTACATTTAATTTTGTTCTTTCAGCCACAAATAATGTGTTGAATCAACCATAACTCACGGTCACAACATTTATAATATCTAGAAATAATATTATGTACAAAACAAACTTAAATTTAAAGAATAGGAAAGACATGGAAAGCTGTTTTGGGAAAGTAATGAGCTTGAGAGAAATAAAACACTATGCCAGTACTCAGCAAATAAATCACAACAATATGGCATAGAAAGACATTTAAAAAGGTATTAAAATGTACAATTTACAGGCAAACGTTTCACAGTGGAGTCAAGCTGTTTGCCTCTTAACCTCTTAAAATTGAGGGAGATGGATAGGACAAAAAAACAATGTAACTAAGGGTTTTCTACACAATACATTAGAACATATGTAGAGGGAGATGTATGATTCAAAGATAACACAAATCAGCAAAGATGAAAGCAGGAATTGTATAGATGGTTCCCATTTAATCCTTTGGGAGAGGTCTTCTGAAAAGCAGTATGTGAGGCTCTGGAGAGTAAAGCAAAGAAAAAACATCTGTCAGCATCTTCTACTGTACAGTACAGTGGTAACACCATACAGTGTACTGTCAGGCACAAAGCTTCATGTGCATTAAACTGTGATCATGGTCCAATGGCAAATGCTAAGAGATATCTTTCACATATATCTTAATGTAATACATGATGCTGATCTACATTGGTTGTAAAACAAGAGTAATTATTGTTTTGCTTGCTGAAACTGAAAATATGGTTGCCATTTGAAGTCACCTTATAGCTTGAGTAAACAAGATACTATGCAGTTATACATGCAAGCATAATAATGAACGTGTGACTAAAGAATAAAAGCTCAACTACACAAAGTATTAGTATAATAGTGTACTTCCTCAAACTAGTGAATTTGGTGTGTCACTTATTAAGGTATATGTTGTACACGCTCGGCTATATTCATTTTTCTACCCTGCTAAAAGATCATGGGGTACCTTTTGCCTTTTCTATTTTTTTAGCTTTTTGTTTTTTTATGGTGCATTTCAGCACATTACAAGGATTGTAGAATGTGTCCCTCATTTCTTGTAGAAATGATGTCTTCACAGCCAGCATGGCCAGAGAGGATGAGTACAATAATTAATACCTCTTCCCTCTGCATAGGGGCTAGTGACCATTGTTTTAGGACAAGGCTTAAAATGTGAATCAGCATTACTCACCTGGTTTGTGGATCATATAGTGAATCCAGCCCTGGCTCTGTTGGACCCCCAGTCCCCTCCACTCGTCTTCTGTCATCAGGTGGGAGGTGGGCACCAGTTTGGACAGCTGCTTTGGAAGCACCACATGTCTATGGGAAGATAAATACAACAGCCAAGAATGACACAGAGACTCAGAAAGCAGCAAGTTATTGTTGAGAAAAACGGTTATGTAACTTTAGCGTTTGCTAACAGTAGGGCTGACACTTGAGGCCTCAAGTAACGATACTAGTTAACGTCTGTTGTTGGTTTTATGTTGATCTGACAGTACGTTGTAGCATAACGAATAAACCAAACCAATTTGACTGAATCAAACACTGATGTAACGTGGCAGTTAGCATAGCTAATGCTCGCTATTTAGTGGATCAGCGGTTGTTTTGTTTTGATAGCCGTTTATGAAACTGAACGTCATGCTAAGCTAAATAACATTCTCTGTACTGTATTTTGCCAAGTCACTTATTTTAAAATGAAGTTGTCAGCATTAGTTGAGTCGTGTAAAGTCAACTAATCAAAACAATCCTGCCGTCAATGACGTTAAGCTAACTAACGTTTACGCTACACAACACAAAATAACTGACTTTTGAAAACGTAAGCTAATGTAGCTAAATACCTGTACTCGAAGTCCTCGTCGTTGTACTTGTCAGAATAGTAAATCTGTTTTTTCGACATTTTCAGTCGATGGTAGCAGTCAGAGCTGAAGTTTAGAAAGCTGTTTTCGGGTGATGTGAAGTAGCTAGCTCACTAACAATCTCACTAGCAACGTCTGTGAGCGCAACAAGTTGCTGTCATCTGCCGCTGTTTTCAGAGGACTTTTCAAACCCCAACGGCTCCCCGCTCTCCTCTGATTGGCCAAAGCTGCAGCACGTGGCGTTCCCTTATTGTCAGATCGTCTGTGTTTAGGAAGATGAACCACTCCGGCTGTGAGAGCACAACTCTTCAACGACAGTTTACAACAGCGCGTTTATTTTGCTACTAATTATATAAAAGCATATACTTCAGCTATTGTCATCAGTTGCATCATATCGTTTAATATTTTATCCGTTTGGGCTGCAAAAATATGTATTTGAAAACGTTTCCGGTACTATACCAGAACTTTCCTGAAAGCAGAAAAGAGCCTTTGGGAGAACTCTTCGTCTTTCCACTCTCTGCGGTACGTTGCGTCTCTTCCTGTCTCCTTCCCCGCGGTGTATAAACGGATGTATAAAGTGTGGAGCCAGAACAACTTCATGGACGAGCTGAGCTCAACTTAGCAAAAGGCGTGTGCACAAAATATTTCCGTATGAAGTGCCAAAGACGTATGTATGGTGTAACTAACAAACATTTTGGAATTTAATATGCAGAGGTAGAGTGAAGTTATTTTTGGCACAACTTCACCTACTGTAACGTGCATAGAGAAGGTAAAGAAGTCTAGAGGTCAAAAATCCAGCAACACTTTTAGTGTATCTAACCTTTATTGTCCAACACGTGTCTGCTTGGGGCATTTATCTGGATGACCATGAAACAAGTTAAAAGGAAAATGTAAATACCACCATACACAATGTTTGTGTATGTTTGTAATGTTTTTAATCATGCCCTTGATAAAGGCCACAAGCCAAAACATGTTATTCCAACAGAAGAGTGATTATATACGTTTTGCTGTTTTGCTTTACTGTTTGGAGTTAAATATGCACCGTAAGTGGCAGTAGGCAGACAAAGCCAAACCATCATTGCCCCATACATGTAGCCTACACACAACCTACAGTGAGTTTCAAATCATGTCTTGTTTGGAAATCTAAGGCCTAATGTAATACAGCGTTTTTAAACATATACAAGTAGGCCTATTATTTGTTTAAAAATGGTCATCCTTCATGTTATTTTCCCAGCTTACATTTGTTTCATCTTCCCTTCATATCACCTGCCAAACTGTTCATTTAAAATTGTAATTGATTGTGTCCATGGAGCAGCAGTGTGTATGGGCCCAATAATTATATGCACTAAATCAACGTTATGCTGCTTTACCATTGGCTCTTAGACTAAGCTATTATAATATTTAAAATATATATATATATTTAATATCATAATTGCTTTTTGGAGCAGGTCTTAGTCAAATAAAATATTTTTTATTGACATTGTTGCTGATTGCTGAGTTGAGGCAATGACGATTTTTAAGACAATTTTCTATCCAATTTTAAAAAGGAAAAGCTGAAATATCACATTGTTGAGAATTACTAGTATACAGACCCGGTGTGATGAATCGATATCATGCACTAACATGAACAACAGAAAAAATAACACAAGAGGACATAAAAGTAGTAAGTACAGAAGGCCAAATACATGCTCCAGTTGTTCAAATGCATTGGTGACTATCAGCTGCTGCTCCACGGACAGACAGTCTGTTACATACATCCCATCCAATTTAACAAGAGCTGTACTATTCATTAAAATATAACCACAAAACTTCCCACAATGTCTTACATGAATATATCACTTTCCTCTGTCAATGATTTCTAAGTGCTTGGAAAATAGACGCTCTCTTTACATTTTAACCAAAACAATATCGTTTGAAGATCCTGTTGTTGCAAGTAACCTATGTTCTTCTTCTTAGTTGTAATCACTGTTGTCAAGGTAATGGCTGCTAATGAGCGGTGGTGTATTCACAGCATGGTGTGTTCCACTTGTATATGCAAACGACCAAAGTCAGGAGGTAAATATGTTAACTCTTCACGTACAGGAAATCACAGCGTAGTTGAGTGATTGAAACTGAAGTGTAACATCAGGAAGTGAGTCATCTGTTGCTATTTATAGATATTAAATTCACTGCCATCCTCACATGAAGTACCTTTAATCACTCTGGTTTGAAGTAATACTCGCTTCACATCTGTTTAGTGTGGAGCATATTTCCAGAGCAGTTGAGAAGGGGACACGGCGTACTGAGGAAGGCCACGAGTGCATCTGTCAACATGCATTGATTCCATCTGGTTTATCAGTAACTTGTTATACTCTGTAGCAAACAAACAAGAGGTGATTGGCTGTTTGGAGGAAGGTGGGATGGCAGCGGTGGTGGTGTCACAGCGTTTCTGATGGTGTTTTGTGTGTGTGTGTGTGTGAGGGGGGGTTTCTCAGTGTGTGTGGTTTGTTGTAATGAGGTCTCCTGACTAGTGGAATGAAATGTTCTCTTATTCAACCATAGCTACGGCTCATCTGCGCTATTTAAAGCATACACGTTGCTTTTCTTGTTTGATAAAAGTCAGTGGAAGTTCACAGGGCTGGATTTTCTTTTCATCTTCCTCGACTTAGTGCCTCATATATAGGTAAGCTTCCTGATGCCTTTCAAAGTAACTTTTAAATGTTGTGTGAGTAGTATTTTGGGTAATGCACAATGTATAGTGTACTTTTATATGCTTTGTCCTCCGGTCACATTTTATTGAACAGACAGGATTATCAGACTCAACAAATTGTAATGACTTCCCTGATTAAATTTAAGCAATTGACAAGAACATAATGAGCCTTTCCTTGTCTGTGTGGGTGGCGTTATGTAGTCAGTAGATTGCCCCTCTTTCTGCATGACAGATGACCCCGACTATTGGGTTATTTCACAATCAGGGCAGACGTTACTCCATTCTGCGTGCATGATTAAACGACCACATGAAGTCCTGATTTACCCAATTTATTTCACCCTCACTGCTACCTTTCCTTACATTTTTGTAAGACAAGAAAAAGCGAAAACATTCAAAGTGATTTGACTGGGAATGAGGATAGTGCATGAGAGAGGGTGCAAGTGAGAAGCTAAAAGGATCATGCTGAGATGGCTGATTGCTCTCTGGGGAGGCGGATGTGAGGGGAGTTCAGCAGAGGATTCAGACAGATGGGACTGGGTGGATGTTTTCAGATCCGTGTGAGTGTGGCTACGCTGCTTCCTTTGTTAAGTTTTAGTCTATTGCCAGGACAAATGGATTTACAGTCTCACCCCCACACACACAAAATACACTTTAACTAATTGGATGAGACTCGTACCACTATCATTTAATCACATTCCCAGTCAATTTCTTAGTTAATATTTCTATTTCAACAGTGCCCTATCAGTGGGAGCTGCTACGGTACATTTGAGAACATTCCTGTACTGCGCTCATATTTTACTTCAGTAGTACCACAGTGCAGAAATACTTAGTTACAAGTAAAAGTCTTGCATTTAACTTTTAACTTAGCCTAAGTAAAAAAACACAAAAATATTGACATAGAAAATAGTTAAATTAAGCACTCATTATGTAGAATAGCACATTATCTAAACATGTCTATTATAGTATTCATATAGTGTTATAGTATTCTTCTATGTTTATTTATTTATTCATCTGTACACCACTTTAATATTTTAGTTGGTTTATTTAATTTATCTATATAGATATGTTTCTATTACCTTATATATTGCTGGTGGCTTGATATTCCACCTGGGGAACAATAAATAAAGACTTATTGATATACATCTTTATATGTGCTGATTATATTTAGTCATCTTAATCCAAATCTGAAGAGTAATTCAAGTTTACAAATAAATGTAGTGGATTATAAAGTACAGTGTTTTCCACTGAGACGTACAAAGTAAAATAGCAGAAAAAGAAAAATATTTAAGTAAAGTGCAAGTATCTCAAAATTCTTCTACTTGAGTATCTAGTTATTTTTCACCAGCAGTTTATTGAGATTGATTATCGCAGCTGCTTACTACAAACTAATAAACCTCATTGACAAATGAAATGCAGAATACATGAAAATACTATATAATCATGGAAAATAAAAAACACACTAATAGTAGAAACAAAAGAATGATTCTGTATTCACCATATGTCTGATATCTAAATATCAATGTTTTTTTTTTTTTTT
>CAFUXE010001221.1:141501-202007 GCA_903364295.1 Serranus cabrilla | reverse complement strand
CTCTGGCAGTTATCCCCCCCACAGCTCCTGCTCCAGGCGGCTCCTCCGGGCATGCTCCTTAAGCCAAAGTATGGCCGCTTTCGCAACGAGTCTGTGACCTCCTCTGACGACCTGATGCAGAGCTTAGCCATGAGCGGCAAAGTTGTGGCCACGCCGGTGGTCTCCTCCTCCGCCACGAGCCTTCCTCTGCCTCCCCTGCCTCCTCTGCCTCCTCTGGATCACGGTGCCCGATCCTCCTCCTCCGCTGGGGCTGCAGCCCTGGCCGACTCCCCGTGCCTGGATGGGGAACAGGATGCCACCACAACCTTCTGCATGCTCATCCCCAAGATGCCTCAGTGGAAGTTCTCCAACTCTCTGCTCAGCCGGAGCCCGTCCAACTCCAGCTCCAGCTCCAGCTCTAGCAAGGACTCAGGGAAGGCAGCTCCTTCCCAGGCCTCCGTCTCACATGGTTCATCATCACACAGGCACAGTGATGCGACCTCAGCCAGTGGGCCGGTGGCCAGTCTCGCAGCGGTGCTTAACTCCTGTGACCCTGTGTGTGTCACCCCCTGTTCCCTGCAGGCCATCAGAGGGCAGAGAGCAGTTGCGGCGGCGCACTCGGCCAATCCAGGGGGACACGGATTTGGGGCCACAGAGGCCATGGCGAGCCCTGGGGGTCCCAGCAGCTCCAGGTCAGGAATGAACCGCAGGACAAGGGTGGAAGGCATGTGGCTGGGGGGAGAGGACTTCTCCCAGAAGGGAAGCTTCATCCACAAACCCGCTCAAGGCTGGCTGCACCCTGACAAGAAGATTGCAGGACCAGGGGCCTCCTATATTGTCAGGGTGAGTCAGTGGACACTTTTTTAAAAATACATACTGTATATCCACAAGGTTCACCTCTTTAACATCCACTTAATTCAGGATTTGTTTTGAAAGTGTGTGCAACAAAACAACTTCTCTATCTCTGATGCTGACATAGTAATTAACTGCTCACAGGAGGCAGTAAAACACACAATATTAATGACCCCATTTAAAGGTTTCTCTATCTGGGTGGGAAACAAAAGGACACCAACCACAGTGCCAGGCAGTTTGTTATGCAGCTCATGTGGCGAGGGCTGGGGAATACATAATCCAGATAGATGGCTTGGTGTGGCTGGTAGAGACTGCGTCAGGAGAGCACACAGGCGTCAGGGTGCAGAGAGATAAAGCATGTAATTATGTGCACAGGCTGTAGTAAGGAGCATTGTTTTGCTGCAGTGTTTACGGAAGGTTGTGTGTATGGTATACTTAAAACAATTACCATCTACAGTCACGGTGCATGTATCCTATTGTATGTCTGAGTGTGAGCTTGGGGATTGTGGGAGTGGTATTCTTTGTGTGGATTGTTTACATTCATGTCTGCAAGGAGAGCAAAAGATTTTATCTATAAAAATACAATTTACAATCCTTAACCACAGTGAACACCAATCTATATTATAGCTGCTATCATTAGAGTGTGCTTTAAAGGCATTTTTAAGTAACATGCAAACTCTACTGTTTGTTTTTGTTAAAAACAAGATCAGGCTACATAAATGAACAGATGGTTGGTTGTCCTGCCAGAAAGAATGATTATAAATAAAAAGGTGTAGATTTGAAGAGCTACCTTTATTATTGTGTACTTGTGATTTGTGTTTACAAAGGGTTACCATCCCAAGCAGACTGCCTGACGTCAATGTCAATGATCTCCCCTTAGCGATCCCGCCACGCCTGTTCACCTCCACCCCGCTTGCACTCCTGCACCGCTCTACCCCCTCTCCTCAAACTAATGACATGGCTCTTGATTAGCAGTCCGGGGCTCAAGCACGCTTTCTAATGACATTATACAGGCACCATTCATTCCTATATTCAATTACATTTAATCACAGTCATTTGCATCATGTGATGTGGATGAGGACGGCTGGATCGGCATGGGAGGGGTCCGGTGATGAGTTCGCATGAGCTCTCATCACCGTGCAGGGCTTTCCTATAACAAGTGCTCATCTAACGGTTGATTGCTATCTCAGTTAATTATGAGAAGCTTTTAGCAGCTTATTGTCGTCAGCTGAAGGTGCACTGCACGATGACCCGCGTAAGCTAATGTTTGAGATGCATTTCACAGCAGCTGAAGCTGCACTATACGTGCAAATCTGTGGTGAATCTATGCAGGGAGGAGCCCTTGGTGCATGTATTAGTGTCAAAGTGACAGTAGATTTCTGCTGCACTGTGCCATTTTTAAGCGGCATAGCTACAATAGCGCGCAGCTCTCTCTCCCTCTATTTCTGTTTCAGTCTCTCTCTCTCTCTCTCTCTCACACACACACACACACAGTCAGTCCTCTGCTGGGAAAGACACAAATGTGAGTCTTTGTATTGCTTCTTTCCTTTACACCTTCCCTTCAGCCATGTCAGGCTCTGTGTCTGGCCTGCGTCTGCTTTCTCTGACAGCCAGGACACTGCAGCAACCATTAAACAAAGCACTGCAGCTGCCTAAGCAGCCATCATTTACAGAGCTACATAAAAAACAGACTGATATCATTTTACTGTTCCCATAAATCTGGTGCACATTATTTACCGGTCAAATATATTATTAGAATATTATTTTTTTTGCTATTAGTTCAGTTTCTAGTAAGGTCCTTCCATGGCCCAATGGCTGAATGTTGAGTTGGATACTCTTAGATCTCCTGTAAACAGTGCACCAAAGTATGAACTTAGAAGGAACCACACCATGAACATGAACTATGGAAACATGATTTTAAAACCAACACAGGACTTTAGCTTATGACCTAAAAACAACAGCTTAAAACTAAGAAAAAGGTTGTAATAGTTGGCTAAAAGCTCTGACTAAACAGGTCAAGTAATAAGCTGGATCAGCTGTTCCCTTAAATCTGGTGCACATTAAGAACTATATACACTTTTACTTATATAATAATGTTATTTGAAAAAAACATCGATGAAGGGTTCATGAGTTCATGTATGGAGATACCTCAGACCAAGTTTGGAAATCACTGATCTACTCTATAAAGAGGCCACTGTTGTTGACATCCAGCTGTCCTCAGAATCTGTCCATCATCCGCCCATCCGTGGTTACACAACATTGGCCTACATGCTTCTCAGTTTTGCCTTATTGGTGAAACAAGAAGCTATCAGATAATAAACAGGGACATTAGGACATGTCCTATATTAACAAACTACAAATCGGTTATGATTTATCCCAATAAAGACAGCCGCCATGCCACAACGTTTTAAACGGGTATGCCAGGGTTATTTAATTTCTTAGGAATGCTTCTTGGACACTCATTGACCCCGTATTCGTAGGAATAGTGTCCTTGGGACTTGGCCCAAAGGAAGGGAGTGCAGATAGAGTGATAGAAGAGGGGATGTGTTTCATCAGCAGATGAGTGTGTGACAATGGAAGCATTGGCAGAGAGAGGGGAAGAAAAAAGGGAGACAATTTTCCTGATGGAAGACTTCCCCTCATCTCCAAATCTAGTTAGAAAGCTCATTAAGCTCTGGGCTCAAAGGTCTCTCTCTCTCTCTCTCTCTCTCTCTCTCTGTCTGTTTGTACGGCTGCCGTGTGGTCTGTCTGCTGTCTGTTGCAGTCACTAACACTACTGGAAACTGCACTAAATACAGCACTGACTGAGTGAGTCAAAGTGCTGCTGGAGACGATGTAAATTATGTAGCAGCAAATTAGTTTCATAAAGACTTCATAAATCACACAGGCTAACATGCTGCTAAGAGTTATACATCAGATATTTTGTAGCCTGTTAGATTAGAGATCAGTTCCTGTTTGAGAAGAAGGACGAGTCACTGATGCTGCTTTTCAAAATCTATCTAATATTTTTACAGTGTGCACATTCTTTTTATTTATGTGTTTGCTTGGTGCTTTATTTTAATTGTGGCTTTACTCGTCCCTGGAGAGTTACACACTGTCATGGGTGAATTATGAGACAATGGGCCTCTGAGCACGGAGATGCAAAGGCACCACCGACTCTCATGTAAAGAAACAAGACTCACAGACTTTATAGTTGTTTGGCTTCTTTTGGTTGTTACATACTGCCTCTTTGTAGTCCTTTTGTGTCTCTTTGTGGCTGTTTTGTATCTATTTATAGTTGTTTTGATCTCTTTGTGGTAATTTTATGTCACTTTTTGCCTAGTTTGCATCTATTTATAGTTATTTTGATGTCTTTGTAGTCCTTTCGTGTCTCTCTGTTGTCATTTCTCTGTCCTTCCTGGTTGGTACGTGTCTTTTTGAGTGGCATTTTGCAGCGAAGGCCAGGTCTGATACTGTAATCCATCCATATACACTGTATTTACTGATGCTGGCATGTAAACCAACATAGAAATGTAAAAATCAGACATTTTACTCACCCTCTATCTTTTCATCTAAACCTCACAAACATGCAAATACATACAGGATGCTCTCACATGCGTGGATTGTATACACAAACACACTCACACCCTCAGCAGGCCCCAGGGGCTTCAGAAGCTGCAGTTTGTCCATGATTTGGAGCTCTTAGTGCTGCTAATCTAGTCAAGGTGCTATTAGCACCCCGACCTGATGGCCATTAGGAAGCTTCTCAGCTGGCTGCTGCTCACTGGAGCGCTCTTTAATGGCCTACATGTGGATTTGAGTTAGATAATGATGAATTGTTGGAAATGTGTCATGCCTACCAATAGATTACATTTAGTTTATTGTGGAAATGTGTGTTTTTATATTTGCTATAATGTTTGTAGTTGACATATTTTGCACATATGTTTATTTGTATTGCAAGAAAGCTGCTGATATTTTTTTCTAAATTAGTTTTAAGTTCAGCATTTATTTTCAAAGTGATCACATTTCTCAATATGAAAAAACATGGTTATGGCTCCAATTACAACACTTCTCATGAAAAGTGAATTATTATATTGAATAGAGTATCTTAATTTTTGCATCAAAAATCCGTCCATGGCCATATTTTCAGTTTTTTTTCTGTTTGTTTCTTTTTGCAGTACATGGGCTGCATTGAAGTATTGAAGTCAATGCGCTCCCTGGACTTCAACACGCGGACTCAGGTGACAAGGTACGCTGGTAACCATCTCTACTGGTAGTGATGAGTCAGGAGAATTTGATCCAAGATGTATAGGATTAACTGAAGTATCAGCCACTATCATATCAAGTTGCTACCTGCAGTGTGTGTCAGTTCTGAGCTGTTTTTATAGAGTAAGCGTGGTCGGATGATCATTTTCTTACTATTCTGCCTACATGATTTCATAAAGGATTCTTAATAAATAGGGTCAAATACAGTTTTTGGTTTATAACAGCTAACTTTGTGGGAATGTGCAGAAACTCCTGTTTATGTAACACAATGTTTAAATTGTAGTTCTCAAACCCTGCTCGGTCTGTTGCAGTGTAAATGACATGCTAACGCAGGTATAGAAAATGTATATGAATGTATACCTCGGGGTCTTTAGTATGTCTGTGTCGTGTTGTTATGTCCTACATGTGATGTTATTGTTATAAAAGCAGCTGGGTTCTTTGCAATCCTCGGCCTCATGGGAGAGGCGCACTCCCCCACTCCCTCCCTCTTTGTCTCTCACCCTCCTCTCTCTCCTCCGCGATCGATCGGCAGTAATCGGAGCCCACCGTGCATCCAAGGCTTAAGTGCAGGGGGAGGAGGCTGCAGAAGATGGAGTGATAGAGAGGGAGATCTATTATTGATGATGTTTGCTAATGACTGTGGAAAGCTGCAGTGGTCCCCATGAACGCACCCTGCTGGATAATGTCTGCGGTTGTAACTTCTTGAGGAGGAGGAGGAGTAGGAGGGAGGGAAGAGTTCAAAAACAAAACAACAAAACATTCAGAACCATACTGAGCATCAGATAACTGCAGGTTATTTTGCAGTATGACAGCCAATGAGTCACGATTGCTGTCTTGCAATGATGATGAATATGATTTGCAGTTGTTGACTATGGAGTCCGCTGTGTGCTTGTTGAATTCACTGCAGCCTTTTCCATTCAGTAGCATGAGTTACGCAGGGTATCACTTGCAGCTTTTAAACACACGTCCAGATTTCCCAGTGAAGCTAACGACACAAGGTCCCTGATTCCTTGGGGATCACGGGACGGGCCATCTGTCCCACAAGGCCAAAAATCAATTACTGGCTGTCTTAAAGGTCCTGTGTTGTTAAAAGTTAGATTTGCGTGTGTTTTGATCTTAAAGCAAAAGTAGTGAAACTCTCAAGACATGCTGAAATGCACATGGCCCGTATTCATAAACTGTGCCCTTTAAATGAGCCGCTGACTCAGATAGAAAGTGTAATTCCCCGGCTGCAATGATGGTGCAGAGCCGCACAGATGTGGAAGACACAGAAACAGTAATCAATCAGAGCAGACTGGGCTTTTTTGGGAGGGGAACTTAAAGAGACAGGAGCTAAAACAGAGGGTGAATACAGGTATATTCAGACAGACAGTATTAGAAAAATAATGTCTTGTTATTAACATTAAATTATGTAAACATGTTCTAGTAGAAACCCAAAGTACAAATAAAATGAGCATAATATGTCCCCTTTAATCAATCTAACAAACGCTACAGGATTTATTTTTACTATATCTAAATTGTTGCTTCTAAGACCAACATTTTTAAGTCAGACCAGTGCTGACCACACCAAAACATTCAGTGGCTGTCAGAATGTCAAAAATGCACTTCAGCTCCTGGATTTTAAAAAGATGCATTCTCTCAACAGAGCTCTCTGTGTCACGGTGTTAAGCAGCAACACCAGGGATAATGAGGCATTTTATTGCAGGGAAGATACAGAGACTGCAGACAAAACAACAACAACAGCCCATCTCTCTCTCTCTCCTCCTCCTCTCGCTGCCCTCTGAGTCATTCGAACATTGTGGTGTTTTTCAAAAATCCCTGAGAAGACCTTTACTCGAGATGGGGCCCGGGACGCTGCTTTTTAAATATTTACGAGCCACTTGATAGGGGCAGCTGGGTTCTTGACTGCTGTCCCCGCTGTCCCCTGGCAGCGCGAGCTCAAACTCCAGCCTTAAATCCACATTATGCCTCACTCCCGCCATCAGACTCACAGGGGACACAGGCTTTAAACGCCCATTAGGCCATCAATCCCAGGAGTTAGTGCGGCTTTATTGCAAAGTTGTAACAAATCTGCAGAGAGAATTGCACTGTGGAAAATAAATGTGACTAACGATGCCCTGAAGAAGCCTTAGAAGACACTTTGTTTTGGCTCAAGTTGAAGTGTTTCTTTTTCCAAAACTCTACAGGGAGTTAAACACAAGTTTGATAAACAGATTGGACTAACAACTAGATTAGTGTTTTTGAACAGACCTGCTGGAAAGCTTTTCCTGACCTTTGAACTGTGGCAGGCCTGTGACCTCTGACCTGAGCCCGAGGGAGGGAACACAACGCTTCTGTTCATGTTTAACTTCAGGTTTTCCATTATTGTGATGCTGCAGCTTTTTGTTGACTCAACACTTAAACTTTTAATCTCAGTGATACTCCTCACATTGTTGTCACTGGTAGTTAATATTTGGGTAAACAGGAAACAACATGATTTTTTTATTTTTAGTGTCGCTGTTAGATCAGAGTGTCCCTCTATAATCTGACCTTTGACCTTTCTTCATTCCCCTGATTAGGGAAGCCATCAACAGGCTGTGTGACACTGTGCCAGGCGGAAAGGGAGTCTGGAGGAAGAAGGTTCATAGTAAACTTTAATATTACTCTGCATGTTTCATAACAAATACATTAAATACAGGATGGCATTTCTGTTTTCTGTAACAGATTATCTGTCTCGTCTTTATTCCTCATGCAGACACAGAACAAAGCTCTGCAGTCTGTTATGGGGAAGAGCAACCTGCGATTTGCAGGCATGAGTATTGCAGTAAATATTTCCATAGATGGCCTCGGTCTGCTTATCCCCACCACACGACAGGTACGATGCTGTTCAGAGATGAAAATGTTTTTAACAGTGGTGGAATGTAACTAAGTACATTTACTCAAGTATTTTACTGAAGTATAATTTTGAGGTATGTAATGTGATTAATTTAACTTCAGTCAATTAAGTAATTAAAATGAACCTTATCTTTACAAAATAAAAACTCTGCTTTCATAAATGCATCAATACAAATAATCTAATAACATATTTAGAATATATATAAAACAATCTGAGTGGGTCCATTCTGCACAATGAGTACTTTTACTTTAGATACTTTAAGTACATTTCCATGCTGATACTTTTGTACTTTTACTTAAGTAAGTTTTGAATGCAGGACTTTTACTTGTAGTGGAGTAATTTCGTAGTGTGGTATTAGTACTTTTACTAAGGGATCTGAATACTTTTTCCACTATTGGTTTTCTTTTTTTTTGTTTTGCAATTCATTCAGTTATTCAATGTATGTGTCAGTTAATGAATTCTGTGATCAGCAGTCCCAGAGTTTTCTCAAGTAATTGGAGTATTCACTGTTTGCTAAGACACATAAATAAGAGTTCATACACCTTGGTTATAGGAAAGAATTTTAATGTTTAATTTAGATGATGTTTAGAAGCATTTCTTCCATGCAAAATATGGAAAATAACATTAGTTGTGTCGTTACATTAAACTTTAAAAGTGAAAATGTATCAGCATTGCATGAACACCTCCATGTTTGTTGCCTGTATCACATGAATTAATTACAATGAAAAGTAGAACACTGGCAAATCTGTTTTATCCACTTGTCTTCCAGGTGATCGCACACCATCCCATGCAGTCCATCTCTTTTGCCTCTGGAGGAGACACAGTGAGTGCAGCGCTTCCCTTCCTCTCCTTTATGTCGTTGTTGCTGGACTGACATTTCAGCAGACTGCACATATCTGCCCTGGAATTCATTTTACTGCTTTACAATCTCATGACCCGAAGAATCAATGAGGCCTTTAATTTAGTTATATATGTCTAATTTATGTGGTCTAATTGAATTAACCGTCCTTTCTGTTGCAGGACATGCCTGATTATGTTGCATATGTGGCCAAAGATCCAGTGAATCAGAGAGGTATGTCCTGAAATGCTTCTCCTTCAGCTTCACTGCCTGTTTCATTTATGTACAATAAGAAAGTGTATCCTCAGCATGGCTTTCTCTGAGAAAAAGCTCACTTTTATCTATTTTATGATGCCACAATACAGAAAAGGGACATTAAAACCTATCCACCAAGTTATCACAACATGAAATAAGACCTTACTGTGACATCTACTGCAGTTATCCATTTAGAAAAGACAAGATATCCCCGCCAAAAACAACAAAAAAATCATTTTTATTAACATATAGTGTTTTGGAAAGAAACACTTCAAATAGTGGGATTAATACTGAGCTAGTATCTTATTCCTTAAACAACATCTTCTCTTGTTTTTGTCTCCTCCAGCATGTCACATCCTGGAGTGCTCAGACGGTTTAGCCCAGAGTGTCATCAGTACCATCGGCCAAGCCTTCGAGCTGCAGTTCAAACAGTATCTGCACAGTCCTCCCAAGACCATGGCGTCTATGGAGAGGTAACATGCTGCAGATGAATCTGAGTCTTTCAAGAGTTTTTTCACAGCACTCCAAATCTGGGGTGTGGTGACACAGCAGTACATCATTTTGTTTTTTAAACAACATTTCCCTTTAGCAAAAAATATGAATATATTTTAGAGCACTGGTTCCTGGACTTTTGCCTAAATGGGAACCCTTTTATATTATCTATGGGTATTTTATATTATATTTATCGCATATTTATGTATGTATATTTTGACATTTTTAACAATCATACGAACTTAACAGGCTTCTTTCTTTTTGTTGTTGACAAATTCTGTTTTTCTCTCCCTCAGTCCATTGTTCTATTCAGTTGTTTTATCTGTGTGCATTTCTAACGCAGGCTGAGGCTGTTTAACACAGAGAAAAGACATTTTTTTCTAGTTTTATGCCTTATATAATAATAAGATTGACACCCAGAGGAAGTGAAGGTGGTGGTCGGCGCAATCACTCACACTGACTTTGACATAAACACTGAGCAGACATCCTGCAATAGAAGAGCTTCGTCTCATTTTCCACCACAAAAACCTGATCTACTGTCCAACTCTCACATTTCTTTGTTATTTATTACAAGGAGACATGAAAGTTAGTTCCTGCATTACCTCAAAGACCATCTCCTGTCATCATGTTGATCCTCAGATCTTCTCACCTCTTCGACCAAACCTCAGGTGGTGCAGTGATGCTGCTGCACACACAGGAGGAACTCCACTCTGTTGGTCTTTCATATTCTGGTTTCAAATGATTGTCTCTCTGCTGTCAGCAGCAGCAGCTCTAGTGATCTATAAAAAACTCCAGCAGATTTTTATAGATCACTTTCGGATGTGAAGATGCCATCTGATCGGACTGAATCAATTCGAGAAGCCAGATGTCCTTATCATTATTATTACTATAAATATCTCTGTAAAAAGCAATGACACAGTTATAATAAGCAGCATCATTATTGTCCAAATTATTTTATTTTTATATTAATTTTGTGGTAATAATAATAATTAAATAGATAATTTCATTTCCCTTCTTCAGGTCAGTCCGGGCTGAAGAGCCGATGTGGGCGGAGGACGAGGACTTCTCTGAGCATGATTACTACAACAGCATCCCAGGGAAGGAGCCTCCTGTCGGGGGAGTGGTGGACTCCAGACTCAGGCCCAGCGGAGCCCTGCTGGGTCACATCCACACACAACCACAGAGCAAGACGGCAGCACAGGTGAACCTCCAGGCATGATGTTGAAAAAACGGCATTAAAGGGGTTGTTTGGATTTTTTAAATCAGGGTTGCATGAGGTGCTGCTGTGGACGGAGGCAGCAGCAAAACATATGTTAGTCGCCTAAGAAAGGCTTCCTTAAAAAAAGTCAATAGCAGTTTAAGATGACACTATATTTAAAATAATTTCACCCCTTTGCCTTGCCGATTGAGACAGCAGTAGACCAGCAACTTCTGTGCAAGGTAAAATGACTGTTTTTGTCAATGGAGTCTGGTGGCTTTGAAGAGAGAAGTGGCTAAAATCCATTTTGTTGTTGCCCCAGTCCACAGCAGCTTGTACTCCTGCCTGCCTCCCCAAACTGGAGATGTGCAGACCACCATCTACTGTAGGTAAAACACTGAGTAGGACTAAGTACAACCTCACTTAAAAAGAAAAAAAAAATCAGAGCTTTCCGTGACCCAGACCCAGATCAGCAGCCGGACTCAAGCTCTTTAATATCTCCCTCATAAACTGATGACTGATGTGTTTTTCTGCTTCTTCCCCGTATTGTTTACATGGAATTCATCAGAAAATATGCCCCATAACTGTCTTCCTGATGTGCCTGCACTATAATTGCCAAAGATAGATGTGATTACATGAAGAGCCTTGGCTCCTCTGTTGCCTACCGCGTGAGAGAAATCATCACTCTCTCCCTGCAGCTTGTTCAGAATATGGTAACATGCTGTAGCTAATGTTTCAAATAGAGTGCATCCAAACTACATTATGTGGGGGACAAGACATGTTCATTCAGGTGCAGTGATACAAATGTGTTCTGGGTTTGTTCCTGTGGTGTGTGTTTGCAGATGGGCTCACCAGCGAGAAGGGAGCAGGCGTCTTATCCCCCTGGTCAGCTGTGCTACGAGCTGCACTGGGACACTGAGACGACCAGCAGCTCAGGTGAGACACCATGTGGCTATACACAGGTGTAACAGCTGAGGGGGAGAGTAATGAAATTGTCAGTAGTTTTCTCTCTGAAAAGATGTTTGTGACCTATTGCACCCAGTCATCAGTGAACCTCCCTATCTCTCTCAGGATCACCCTGATAGAATTAGGGCTCTTTGGATCATAAATCAGACTTTCCAGTTCGACTCGGTCCAAAGACTCGTGGTTCAAGTTTTCTGCCATCTTTGATAGGAGTGTCCTCAAGATTCCCTGAATTTCATTTAGATAAGGATGACTGTTAATCTTTCTTGTTGAAAAAGTTTATTAAAGGTCATATTACAAAACAGTGAAAATAAGTTTGAATTCTACCTAAATTAAATAGGGCAATAGCAACACACTTCCACTTCAGCAACTGGTTTAACTGTCTTAGCCTTTGTGAAAGTTATACTTCTGTATACTGTGGTGTCTGACAAAGCTCAGTGTTTCAAGTTGTGATTTCAACCACTAGAGGGAGCCAGAATATAATAAACAAAACCGTTTCACACATATAAACATAGTGTACATATGTATTGAGAGCCCCTGTCTGTCTCAGGTCTGACATCAGACGGTTACCTGTGTACGGACGGCCAGCCACCAGGCAGCAGAGATTACGAGGAGCATCAGTACGTTAACACCCAGAGTCTGGAAAACCTGGATTCACTGGCACAGGGGCCCGGTGGTCACAGAGGGCCCCGGGCGCCCGACAGTCCAAAGAAGGACCTCTTTGACATGAGTAAGTCCTGAGGGTTAATGTGACACAATCAAACATAGAGTGGAGTTAAACTCACGTTTTTATTTGAAAAATATTTCATAAATCTGTTAACATCGTTGTCCCTGTAGGGCCCTTTGAAGACGCCCTGAAGCTCCATGAGGCCTGCGGAGGAGCTGCTGGGGCTGGAGGGGGAGGAGTCCGGGTCCTGGAGGACCAGTGGCCCAGCCCTCCACGTCGTCGAGCCCCTGTGGCCCCAAATGAGGAGCAGCTCCGTAGGGAGCCGTGGTACCACAGCCGCATGAGCAGGCGTGACGCAGAAAAGCTCCTGGTCCGGGATGGTGATTTCCTGGTTCGGGAGAGCACGACCAACCCGGGACAGTATGTGCTAACTGGCATGCACTGCGGCCTGCCCAAACACCTACTGCTAGTAGATCCAGAGGGAGTGGTGAGTGGCAGCAAGAGATAAACAGCTCAACAATAATAAAACTTACAAAGTTCATGCTATACATGCTGTTAGATAGTTTGTGATGTATGTAGTGAACACAATAACTTGCATACATCCTCCCATCTCTGGCTGTCCTCCCTACAGGTCCGAACCAAAGACATGTTATTTGAGAGTATAAGCCACCTTATCTCATACCACCTTAAGAACGAGCTGCCTATTGTAGCAGCAGAGAGTGAGCTCCACCTCAAACAGGTGGTCAGGAGGAAACAGTGAGCCAGCGGGCCTGCAGGACACGGTAAGCATGCAGTACACTATCCTAAAGGATATTTTGACTTTTTCATTTTTAGATATTTTAACTGTGTTAATGCATATGGCATGTATCAAAATCTGAAAATGCATGACAATTCTGTAGGACTAAAGTTAGTTAAAATATTTAATAAATTGAAAGTGGAAAAATGGCTGATTGACAATGCAGATATTAGTTGGGCTGTGGATGGTAAACATTGATTTCCATTTTAAAATACTATGATGTTATGTTAAGAATAACTAGATTGGTATAATTCCCAGAAAAATGCATATTTTCAAGAAAATACAACCGGTTGTTGTTCACCTTGTGGGGCTGATGGAGCAGAATTTAACAAGAGTACATGTGAGCATTACATCTCTGAATATAAACAAAAGATAATCAGCCCATTTATTGCGAATGGGCTGATTATCTTTTGTTTATATCTACAGGCCTAAAAAATGTCTGTATTGACCTCCATCCTTCTTTTCTACCATATTTCACAGCTGAATTCTTGAGTTCCCCTGCAAAAACCACAAAAAAACAAACAATCACAGAAATCATTTATCCCAGATGGATAATTATGTGGACCGAAGGACATCGATGATACTTTCTTTCCATGAACAAGAAGAAGATTGAGGCATCTGACAGCTTCTTGTGCTTCCTCTGCCTTTTGCCTACAAGGATCAACCAAACTATCCCTCACCCGTCACAAACTCCTCAGCATGCAGCTATTACGCCAATAAACCAATGTCACAAAAGCAAACACTTTGTATGAAAAGGACCCAAAGCTCGGGAAATCACATAAGGATTCTACAAGGCCTGTCACAGTGACAGAATAAGTAACGGACACAGCCAGAACAAAACTGTCTCATAGTCTGGTACAGACACTAAAAAACTAAAGATGTCAGGTTATTCTATAGTTCATTTCTGTGTGAATGCAACAAATGAAAATACTGTGACAGTAAGAGACAATTGAAGAAATGTCTGTTTCACTGGATTGTAAAGACTGTTTGTCATTATGTTGTCACAGGTCTGCAGAATGGAGGACGGAAGGTGGCAAAATAAAAAATAAAAAACCCTGATGAATAAATTACATTACAGGGGACTTAGGACAAAGGTAAATAAATAAAAAAGCAAATTAAGACAGAAATATCAATTTATGTCCCGATTTTTCAATTAATGAATGCCTCAATTTGTCATTGTTATTATTACTACTACTACTACTACAATTCTTGCACATTTATTGATTAATTCATTTATAAAATTATATATTCTAATATACTTTTTTTAAATTTTATTGGGCCACTTCCGTTCTCCATACTGCAGTATCTGACTCTGAGATGGCACAATAGAAACACACTGAGCATAATTCAGTGCTGGATTTCTGAAATAGCCACAAATACTTCTGCCTTTTGTGTTTCTTCATTATAATCAAGGCACCAAATCCCACGTTAAGAAAATGCATTCATACTATCTTCATATAAACAGCCAAGGGAACATTGCCTAAGTGTTTCATCACTTTTACCATGAATATTAGTACTTTGTGTTGTGTTTCTAATCATGTGTTAAAGACCTGCTGTATGCTTTGTATAAGCCTGTGAACACTGTCGGTCCGACTCGAATGAACACCACATCCTGAGTTAAAAACTCTGCATACAAACTCAGTATATCCACGCCTGTATTTCCACAGCCCCTCCAACTTCAGTGCCTTAATAACTACACAGACATTACAGGCATTTGTGTCAGACTGTATATAATGTGCATCTATGCTCCTAACGCAAAACACTAGTTTTCTTGCCATGCCAATGAATGACTGAACAAACTTCAGGATGATTAAGCTCTTATACTTGTGAACAGTCATGTAAGCTGCTCTTGTTTTGGGGTAAATGTTTAATACTGTCTTATTGTGTCATGACTGTTATTGTGGCCCTCATTAACAATGTCTTAGCCTCTACAGTGGTTGATAGAAAAGAAAGGGGATCTGGACTTGAAATTAAACCCTTTGTTTGTCAGGGAAATGCATCACTATTGATTGTCCTCATCCACGTCTATCTTTACATGTCAATGACTTGCTCGTGTATTTCTGCTCCTTGGCTGCAGTGACAGGAAGTCCCCATGTTTGCCAATCCAATACTTTAAGTCTAACTGGAGGTAGGTCATCTGTGTTTTGCATTTCTCCTTAGCGACATATCTTTAATCAGGCCTTCCACTGTTCTTGGCTGCAGCCTCATGAATGCACAGAGACGAGGCGAGCTACGAGGCTTTTGGTGAGGTCCAAATAATTAATTTAGATCTCCCCTTTTGCTTTCTCAGGAATTTCTTGGATCTGTTCTTCTTTGATTAATGGCTTTTTGTCAATAAAACTAATTGAAAAAGAGGGGACAATTCAAATTGCAGTTTGTCATTTGTGAGTCTTCGTATCTGCCAGCTGATGGAGCTGATGGAGCTGCTCCACAGTGACGCCCAGCTGTCCAACTTTCCAGGCACACATGCTGAAGCCTAATTAAGACTTCAGATTTCCATCACCCAAAAATAGATGTGAGGGCCAGTGTCGAAGCTGTTACTATGAGAAACTTTTGTTAGTTCAATCTGCAGGATTCATACAAAGAACAGGATCAACAGCAGAGCAATTTCTTTTTCTTTTTTATTATAACAATATTGTATAAAATCAATAGGCGTGTCACACAATCAATGCACCTGATTCTATCTCCTAAATAACCACTCTGCTCACATTTACCTCCTGCTACATTAACCCCTGACTTAAAGGCTGCTGTCGTTTAACTTATCCAGCCATGAAGGCACTCTACAGTTCTACTTCTTCACTGTTTGCTTATCAGTCGAGCCTTGCAGCTGTTGTTAAATAACCGTATTGTACACATGCAGCTACGTCTGAACATGGATCAGTTGTATTTGGCTTTCTACACAAAGTCTCCGTGATGCAGATCCCACAGGATGCCGAGCCGGAGCTGCTGCATGCTGACCTGGAAAGGGACCGGAGGTGGAAAGAGACTTGAAGACGTTTTGAGTTTCAGCGTTACTACTGTGACATCCTCAGGATTTGGAGAAGAAGACTCTGCACCTCTTCATCCATACGACCCTGTTGGGCGACACAGGTCAGTGTCAGAAAAACAAGTTTCTACATTATCTTCCACATTGGTTTGTAGTTGTATGAGCGCTGGCTGAGCCTCCATGATGTTCTCTATGGGTTTATACATTCACAGCAGCAGGTTACATAGTTTCTGTACAGACCAGTTGTGGAAGAAGTATTCAGATCTAATACCACACTGTGAAATTACTCCACTACAAGTATAAATCCTGTATTCAAAACTTACTTCAGTAAAAGTACAAAAGTATCAGCATCAAAATGTACTTAAAGTATCAAAACTAAAAGTTATGCAGAATGGACCCACTCAGATAGTTTTATATATTCCAAATATATTATTGGACTATTATCACTGATGCTATGTAAGCAGTAGTTTAATGTTTTAACTTTAATTTGAAATACTTAATATACTTTTATGGGGTTTATTCTATAAACACGTGTATTTTTCATCTTGATTCTTGACCTGAATAGTAACTAAAGCTGGCAACTAGATGAAGTGGAGTAAAAAGATCAATATTTGCCCCTAAAATGTAGTGAAGTAGAAGAATAAAGTTACATAATGTTAAAATGCTCAAGTAAAGTACAAGTACCTCAAAATGTATATTTGGCAAAAATTTAAGTCTCAATACAGACTTCTTTCTGTATGATTCTAGTTAATGATTTTCAGTAAGAAACATGTTGTCTTAATGTTCTAGATTTATTTCAAGATCACAACTCTCCAAACTACCTGCAGCTTCACCCTTTCAGTGACAGGCTGTCACAGCTGCGTTGGCCCCTCCCCCTAAGACTACATAGGTCAGCCCCTCTGTTTTCCCTCCAAACTACCAGCAGGAACAAAGAGATGATTGATGTGAGTTTACTTGAGTTATTTTGGACTGTTTTCACCTTCCAATATTTGATTTGTTTGGTTGATATTCATGTATTGTGTTTTGTTTTGTTATACTAGATTTCTGAGCCTTTTTATTAGACATCTGTGTGAAATTTTGTCTTAATTCACGCTTGAATTCTTCAGTTATGGCAAAAAAAAAATGTGTTGTGTGAGGTGATGGTGAACTTTGACATTTGACCAACAAAATCTAATCAGTTTACCACTAAATCCAAGTTTGTGCCAAATTTGAACAAATGCCTCCAGTCCCGTGTGTTACCGGTGCAGAGGCCTAACTAAACCTGCCTCTGACCTCTAAGGGAGGGCAAAGAGGGGCGAGCGCTGCCACTGAAAAGAGATGCCACCTCAGTATGGCAGGCAGTCAGCAAGCTACCAATCATGCTGACCAGGAGGTAGAGGCTCCGGCTGATTATACTCTTCATATGATCAGATTGCACAGATCTACTGCAGATTCACTGTAATGCTATAGGCCCCTTTCACAGACCCAGGAGAGAGGTTATGTGCTCATACTCTGTACACCCAGACACCTGAGAATTTGTTCAGTTGAAAAGTTTAAATTATATTTCTTTCATTCTGAACAATATGCTACAATTCACCTCTCCTATACAAGTTAGAGAAATAAGACAACCAAAACCCCCAAACATCTCATGCACCAGATTTAACCCCACTTGACAGCTCAACCTGCCAAAAGCACAAAGAGGAACTAAGAAGCCAACAGTTCTCTTAAAGGTCAAACACACGGGAGCAATCTCTCATTACAACCAACATGACAAAAAGACGCAGCTAATGTGTACACCCTAGTTGTGGAATATGATGAAGCTGATAGAACAGCGTTTCCCTGCACCGCTTCTGAAATTTCATCCACTTTTGTCTGGTAAGCAGAGATGGTGGACAGATCATTCAATTGTCTGCACCACAAAGGGGGACAAACTCAAATATAGCTGTCAGAAACAGTCACAATCCAGACTACACATTGAACATTTAATGAATCCATCATGAGACAGGGCCCACTCATGGTAACCTTTGTACATCTCATAACAAAAGTCTTAATTTGTATTTTGGTGTGTATTAACTCACCTGCACAGCTGCCAGTAAATGTGAACGGTACACAGTCACCACCTGCTTGTGTTTTCTCTCCCAATCCTGCAAAAGAGAAAGTCAAAGAAAATGTTACCATCATGTGAAGGTTTAAATGTAGGTTTTGCCATATTTATAGGCAAATGAGTCAATATATACAGAAGAGAGAAATATTGGAAATGATCTTTTCCCTCACTTCACACATCCCCAGTGTCAATGTTCTCCTCACCTGGAGCTGCTGGGTGAGTATGGCGATCCTGTTCTGCAGCGCCATTTGCTGCCCAGGGTTTCCATGATGTGTAGATGATGATGAGGAGGAGGAGGTGATACCCAGAGGAGGGGACAAAGCTCCCAGGGCCTCCTTTAGCCGAAACACCTCCTTGGACAGCTCTGTGATCTGCACAGAGACGGAGAGATCAGTCTGATCACCTCGAAGCTGCTTCAACAACAGTTGTTTGAACATCTCTCACCTTGCGGTCCTTCTCCTTGACCAGGCCCTGGGACTCCTGGATGCCCTTATGGAGCTCCTGGATGTGGCTCGATTGGGCCTGTAGCTCGGCTAGCTGCTGCTGTGCCGTGGCCAGCTGGGACTCGGCGACCTGTCGCTCACTCTTGTTGAAGAGAGCCTCCCTCTGCACCTGGAACACCTAGACCAGTAAAACCACCAGTGGCACCCTGTCACTTCAGTAAGGCTTTCTATGTTTGATCACATCTTAGATTTCTGTTCATATAGAAGCGGAGGCCGACACGGGAGCACTAGAGTTTGATATTTAAAGGGGAATTACAGTTGCTACTATAATTCTCCACTACTTTGCTGTCAAAATGTGTAATTCGGAAACACGACTACTGTGTTTTTATAGTCCAGCCCTCACACACACCCTACACACATTGGCTGCAGGCTACACACCCAATACCGAAAGGCTGACACCTATAAACATCTGGAACACCGAAAAATGAAAGGAAAAAGAATACACATGCAGAGGGCAATAATTCTGCAGATACTGAATCTAAATTATGATTCCAAGGTTTTTTCTTCTGTTAGTTTACAGTATGGATTTTTAGCCCATTATCAAAAATCATACATTTGCCTAAGAGGGCTTTAGAATATGTAAAGCATATGATTCTGTCGGTTTTTGACACTCGCTTTGCATAAAGAAAAAACTGCAAAAGAAACCTTTAAATGGGAAAAATTTTAAAGAAACCCCTTGAAGAGCAAATCAGAGATCAACCAAACATCTAATGTGATGTGGAAGCATTTACCAACAGTAAATCCTATTATTAGGCCATGTTTTTATAATGAAATACTATATACTTTTAGCAGGATTGAATTTATGAAGTGCATAAAAATTCGTTTTATCCTTCTGTATATGAAAATGTGCCCCTAATTAACCTCCGTGTTTGCCTACTGGAGTAGTAGATGCAATTACCCATTTAACATAAGAGTTTTTATAGATGAATAGAAATGACTTTTCAAGTGTCATTAGTAGTCTATAGTGCACCACTTCAGTGCATCAGTAAGCACAAGCTGCATACAGAGGGATCAATGAAACAGAAGGAGGAACTGAATAGAGAAAGTAATACACATATGAATAATGTAGAAGCAGGAAAAGGACCTTCATGGAACACAGCTCACTTTGTGGCAGACACTATAACATCTAATGTGGCTTTAGATGGCATTAGAGGGGATACAGACACAAAACAACAGGTGTGTACACACACACCTCAGTGCAGGTCTTCTCGTGTTTGCGAGTGAGATCGTTGAAACGGGCCGTGGCGGCGTTGATCTCGGCCTGCAGAGAGAGCCGCAGGGCCTCGTGGTCCTCCTTGGAGATCAGACCCTGTTCTGCTGCCTTCTGGGACTTGAGCTCCCTCAGCTCCATCTCCTTCTCACTCAGAGCCTCCTGAGCTGCTGCTGCTCTGCTCTCACTGGCCTGCAGGGTGTGCTGGAGCTCCGCCTGAGAGTCAGGAAGCACAAGATGATGTACATTCTGACTAGTGAAGAAGTTTAAGCAATATTCTCCTCTTTAGTTAAATAAATGTAAAAACCCTCCCCTGTGTCTGGGAATGTTCACCCACTAGTTCTAAAACATTTTGGCTAAGCTCTGATTTTCAGCTCGTCCTGACCTTGACTTTCTCATGCTCCTCTTTGGGTATGGCATCCTGCATGGCCTGCAGTTTGGCCTCTAGTCTGGCAGTCTGCTCCTCGGCCTGAGCACGAAGGGTCTTCTCCTCCTGGAGCTCCTGCAGTGTCTGAGCCAGCTGCTCTGACACTGCGGACAGCGCCTCCTTATGTTTTGAGAGCGGCACTGCGTCTTTCAGCTGCAGGGCGTCCTGTGCCCGGCCCTCCCGCTCCGCACACAGACAGTCCAGAGCCTGGGCGGCTTCCTGCCTCGCCACCTCCAGCTCTTCTCTCACTGCTTCCATGGTGCGTCTGGAGTGCACTGATTGGACAGAGGCATGATTATTCACAGACTGAACAGATAGTCAGTATTTACTTTTCAATTTAAGCAGAAAAACAACTCTGTGCACCTGATAATCCTGAGGGCTCCGAGCTCTCTGAGTGCTCCTCCTCTTCTTCTTCATCTTCCTCATCTCCGCGTGCAGGTGGCCTGAGTCTCTCCAGATCTAGGAGAGCATCGTTGAGCCTTCTGGCCACGTCGGCCCTCTCCCTGGCCAGCTGCTCACACTGGAGCCCCAGATTCACCTGCACCTCCTCCAACTCCGAGCGGGGCACGCACTTTCTCAGCTCCCCCTCTAGCTCCGCCAAACGCTCCTGCAGACGACGAACCTGATCTCCATCTGCTGCTGCTCCTCCAGCTTTCCCTGATGTCCTGCTCTCTGCCAGGGCTGCCTCCAACTCAGCTACTTTGTCGCAGAGGCGCTTCACTGTTTCTGTCTCTTCTCCTTCACCGTCTCTCTCCCCTTCTTCTTTCGTAGACTCTCTCTGGGACAGGGCAGCACGGAGTTCCTCTACTTTCTCTGTCAGCTGTTTGATTGTGTCACTGTCCTGGCTGCTCTGACCGCCTGCCTCGCCCTGTCTCTTAGCTAGCTCCTCCTCTAGCTCCGTCACCCTCGCTCTCAGCTGCTGCGCCTCCTGGCTCGGACCCCCGTCTGCAGCCCCGGCACCTGCTGTGGCAGTATCCCCTTCACCACACTCCACTGAAAGCACCCCGAGGCGCATCTGCTCCTTGAGCTCCTCCAGCTCAGAATGAGAGGAGGCCAACTGCTCCTTTAGCACTCGCAGCTTCTCCTTCAGAGCTGTCACATCCGCACCTCCTTCCTGAGACTTCTCATCACCACTGCAGAACAAGACAAAAATTGTTAATCTCTCATGCATTCAAACAGGAAATGTCTAACACCCTACAATAATAACCCTAAAGTTAGAGTTATCTCCAATTGCTGATCAATGCGTGGATGATATCTTGCATCAATCAAGTAAGATTTAGTCGAGAGGATGTCAGGAAATAATGAAAAATGGCTAACACAATAACTCACAGCAGGCGTTTGTAAATTGCTTGATTTGTCTGATGAACAATCAACAAACCCCAGAGATATTCAATTTACAAACAGAAGTATCAAATGATTCCTAAGCTGCAACCTAGTACAAATACATGTATATCCCTTGGTATAGCAGACAAGCAACAAAGATTTCAGGAAAAGCAAAGAAATATCATATAATAGAGGTTAAGACGCCATCATATGCACCATGTCACAAGTGCTTATTCTGCCCCTGAGCCTGCTCAGCCTCCAGCCAGTTGCAGGAAAAATGTAAATGCTCAGCACTTTTAAAAATGTCCCTGAGCAGATACTGCTGAGGCTCTGGAGCTGACACTAACAAAGGAGTGCACATCTCGGGATAAAGGCCTGATCTAATACAATAGAGTTCAAGTGAGTGTGATCTGTGACGGCCACTTCAGTTTAAATCAGTTCATCATGCTTACCGCTCCTCTGCCACGCTGGAGGCCTCGTCTGAAGCCTGAGCCTGAGAGAGGCGCTCCTGCAGGGCTTCAAACTCCTTCCTCAGGGTCTCATACTGAACTAGGGGGACAAAGTCCGAGCTGGAGGTCTGCATGTCTGTGTCATCCTTCTCAAACATCTCCAGCATCTGTGCACAGATGGAATAGAGGAAATTATAGTAGCATATGGAGACTTACCGTCACCTTTCAATACTGTCTTCAGGTATATACTTGCATAAAAAAGTCGTTTCCTCACAGTACCCTTCACATTTTTGGAAACCTTTAGTACAGGCATTAGCGCTAGGCTTCTAAGTAAGTGAGCACCATCGACTGCAGGTGCTCATTACGAAAAGAGTGCTTCAGAGATTTAGTATTGTACTTGTGCCGATTGAAAAATAAGGCTAAAATCAATGCAGCACAGGCCCAGATATCTTGACTTTCTAATCCTATTAAACATGTGGGTCAAGCCTCAAAAACACTCAATACTTCATTTTGCATAATGGAACTGGACAATGAGATAATGGGCCCCTGGGCACAGGCATGCAAAGGATCCCACCACCTCAAGACACAGGCTTTGTAACGGTTTTTGCCTCTTTTTGATTTTGGTTTAGCTCTCTTTATAGTTGTTTTTGTCTCTCTGTGGTAATTTTGTGTTTATGTGTGATCATTTTGACTCTTTTAGTGGTTGCTTTGCATCTTTTTGAAGCTGTGTTCATCTATTTATAGCCTTTTTGTAGCCACTTCATGTTTCTTTGTGTTCATTTTGAGTCTCTTCCTTGTTGGTAAGTGTCTCTTTTATTCACATTTTGCAGGTGAAGCCCAGGATGTGAGCATGTTTTCATGAGATCTCTCCTTTATGGTAAACTCACACATCTTTTTTGCTCCACACCTCCAGTTTGTAACAAAGGGTTTCTTTTATAAATGTAGAAATTATTTATGAATTGAAGCCCATGCAGAAATAACCCATGTGGCATCACCCTGTTATTTTCTCACACTTGTGACAAAACGTGGTACAACTGACCTGATCTGCTTTTTAATTAAATCATGTTAGTATGAGTTATGGAGTCTTAGCCTGCCCTACACAAAGCAAATCACAGCAGGAGGTTTTATTCTAGTTTTCTCTCTTCATTACTCTTGTTCTCTTATCAGACATTAGCTTTCCCACTTTTCTGTCTGTCTCTTTTTGGTGAAACAACCAGATCTTAACTTAAGTGCTTTAACCAGTATGACCCAGTTTGTGAAAAATGTCTCCCATGTCTGCATCTGATGCCGTTCTCTTCTATTTATACCTGTATGAGCGCAACTGCCTCGCTGCATTAGTGTACCAGAGTGCAGCATCATAAAGTCTAAGTGGTCATGACTAATGTTTGAGTCAGCCACTCCTGAACCAGCATCTTCATCTTCTTGTGTGGGAACCACTTAATAATTACTTCACTATCAATTTATCCATTTTTAAAGAGGCCTGGGACTGTGTTTGAGTGTGTGAGACAGACAGAAAGGGAAATTATGTTTGTGCCTTTCATGTTGGGAGTATTTTTTCTGTGCATATGCCTGATGTGATGCATGTCTGTTCATAAGTGTGTGCTTGTGTATTTGCACTCTCCCTGACCTTACCTGCACTTTGAGAGTCAGTTCAGAGTTTTGTGAGGTAAGTTCCTCTATTTGTTTGTGCAGCTCAGCAACAGTTCCTGGGTCTCCGGGGACAGGGGAGGGGTCGGCCGAGTCTGCCTCTCCTCGAGAAGTGGCCTCATCCTGAGCCGGGGAGGCTCTGGAGCGCTTCGAGAGCAGCTTCTCTAGAGGGAAAGTTTAGGAGAAACAGCAACAGAAAATCTCAATCAATCTGACTACTTCCTGATGAGATAGACGCACAGGAATGTCCATGTAGGAAAGTACATGCATGCTTTATTCCAGGGGCTGGGAAGTAGAGAGAGTAGATCACATACCTGGGAAGTCCAACATTTCATCCATGTCCTCTGAGTCGCTTGCCCCAATACCATGGCCTCCCTTCAGCTCCTCAAGCAGCTTGTCCCTCTCTGCCTCTGCCTCCTCCAGACGCTGCTTCAGTTGGGACAACTAGAGTTCAAACACACACATACTACATGTAAAATAATATGTTGTCGCTGAGAAAGATGCGTACACACAGAGCTGTAATGAGATATTAAACATCAAATTTAATTATTTTAAGGACTTTCCAGCCTCAGTTCCTTTTTCCTTTCCTTTTTTACAACATTGATCATTTTCGAATTTCGACAAATTTTGGTGTTTCCGTGTTTCCGCTTTTTTCATGCAAATCTTCAAAATACACATAGAAATTTGGTGATGTAAACGCAACTACTGACACAAATGCAGGAGGTACAAATGCATAAAGGAAAAAGTGGCCTATTATAACATTAAGTTAAACTTTGAATTTATATTCTTTCACGAAATATATACATTCAAGCACTTTCAATGACCCATGTCAACATGTCTATTTTCAAAACTTTGAACAGTACCTCCTCCAAGGCAGAGATGGCGCTCTGCTGCTGCTGCTCCAAGGCTTTGATCTTCTGGAGCAGACGGCCTCTCTCGAGACGCAGCCGCCGGATCTCCTCAAACACCTCCTCATCCTCTGCCTTACAGACAACCACAAAACATGTGAAACCTGGATGGAGTCTGCATTACAGGTAATACAGTGGACACAGAACAATAAAAAAACAAAAAATCAATATTGACAGCTCTAACCTGAGCTACCTGCTGTGTGTCTGGAGGCTGTGGAGAGGGAGAAGTAGACTGGGGCTCTGGGGACTGGGCAGGTGGAGCAGGACTCCGGGGCTTTGGAGAGGGAGGCACACCCTGGATCTTTGTGACGGGAAAAAAATCTTTGTTAGTCATGAAAGAAACAATAATTTTTGGTGAATATCTCGAGAAGCAATGTTGTACTTTACTGTACTTGACTTTACTGTCTATAGATGCTAAGGGTATTGTTAGCAGGAGGGATGGGTTTCCATTCACTGAGATGTTTCTCACAGTACCTGCAAAGGAGAGCGTGGTGGTGGAGGAGCTTTCCGTTTACGGGGGGTAGTGCCCCCTTGCACTGATGAGGCGCCTGAGGGCACCTGGGGGGGCTGCGTGGGGGTAGGAGGTGGATCACAGATAAGCAGAGGTCAAGCTCAACTTAAAACAGGAAAATAAAGGAAACTAAGATAAGACAAAGGCCCAGCAGCAACAGAGGAGGAACAAAAGCCAACAAAAAGAAAGCGGCACACAAAAACAATGACCTCATGTTGGAAAACATGCACAATATGATCGGCCGAAGTGAGCCATGATCTCACTTGATGGAGGGAGTGATCAAACACAAAGCTATGCAACATTACCTCCTCGCCTGAGCCCTCAGGAGCTACGTATGCAGAAGGAAGGAGACACACAGCAAGACACTTTAACTCTCTGAAGCCATGAGGTTTAGCAGCTGAGCACATGTAAATATGTGCACAAGTATTATATACTCTCAGTCCTGCCACTGTTCATATTTATATTAGTGCCCATCCATGTATCTTGTACTAAATCCACCAAAATCTGCAATTATTGAATCCAAACTGATGTGGTCAGGCATCATATGCACACCAAACTCCCTAATTTTCAACTCCTTTTCAAAAGCAGCCAAACATCTGTTTTCCATATATCAGCAATGTCTTTGCTTGGAGATAAAAGTGGAACAAGCTCTTCGTCTTTTTTTTTTTTTAAACCCCACTTTACAATCACACCCAGCTGTCCTCCTGATCCACTTCCTCCTATTGCAGTTGTTTCCTCTGGGAGCAGAGACGCAGACAGAATCCAGAGCAGCACAGCCAAAAAACAGAAGTCTGATGACCTGTTAGATGTTGCTGCCACATGTTTCATATGATGCTGCCAATCTGGGTGCTCTCGAGCTGTTGCAGTTATTCTGCTTGATTAAAAGCGAGACACTACAGGCAAAAACATCGTTTTTCATGCATTGGTCAATTTAAAGATTTCAGGCTATTTTGCTTTCATAACATCGTCTTTTTTAAAATAGCGGATAGAAAACATCCAGAATACGCATCCAGGTGTTAAAATACATAAACAACTGGGGAAGTTTCATGGTGATTTCTATTAGTTAAAATGTTTGCTTGTAGTGTCTCTGCTTAACAGAACTAACTAGGTTTGATTTATGATACAATTTAGTATTGCATTCATGTTACTTTATACTTCTACTCCACTACATTTTGGAGCTAATATTGTACTTTTTACTCAGTTACTTAGTTACTTTTCAGGTCAAGATTTAACATAAAAACATGATCAATTTAAAGTGCTTACTTATAGTGCTTATTTAAAGATACTTTTACTTCAGTAAGTTTTGAAAGCAGGATTTTTACTCGTGGTGGAGTAATTCAATAATCTGAATTCTTTTTCACCACTGTACCTGGAGGTGGTCCATCTTGCAATAATTGCATGATACGTTGGTTGCCTGTTGTTGCACTGTAATCAGTAGCTTTGTGTCCGAGGGCGTCAACAAGCTGCGTGTCGGCCCCGCCCCTGAGAAGAGCTTCTACAGTCTCGACGCTGTCACTCTCACACGCCAGCATCAGTGCAGACCTGCAAAGAAACAATGCATCAGAATCAAATATCTCCATTTCTGACTCATCAGCCATTTCAAACTTTCCGTATGCTTAAACCTACTCTAATTTCATTTTGTCGAGGATACCGAAGATATCAGTCACATTGTGATTCAGAACAAATTGCAAGACCAGACATGACATTTTTCCATTGCATGTAATGCTGTGCCCTAAAAATACTTTAATCATCCTCTCCAAGGAGAAATCCAAAGCCACTCTGAAAGCTGTTGGTCCCTGCTGGAGGCCTTGACCTTCATCTTTCTAAATGAACCCGCAGCACTGGAGACTTTCTGCTGGAATCCTTTCTGTATCCTGACCCAGACAACCCCACTGCTGTGAGAATAATCCTGCAGAGGTCCTTGGCTCTATCTTTGCTAGGAAGTCTGTTTCATGACTCAGTCAGGCCCAGCATGCTTCCCACTGGATTGCTCTCTTGTCCAAATCCAGTTGTCCCTCTCCCTTATCAAACCCTGACTGCCGTCCAGGAGCATCAGTCCAGTACCTTCCCTGGTTGTCTTGTATGTTCGCATCGGCACCTCGACCCAGCAGGAAGACACACAGCTCCACTCTGCTCATCTGAGCTGCTAAGATCAAAGGTGTGGCCCCGTCCTGACAGAGAGATACACACAAATACTCAGACAACACATACATAAGTAAATCAGCGATGATCATTTATTTATTTATCTCACATAACCATAATAAAAAGGCAAGCCAGACTTTATATACTGTAAATAAACTCTACCCCATCCTGAACATCCAGATTGGCTTTAAAATCCCACAGAGTCTCCGAGCAGGACAAGCAGCCACTGACCGCTGCAGGATATAATCAGAAATACTGTCATTATCAGGGGATTACGTACAGGACAGAAAGCTGTATTTTTACATCATGAAATGCAACTGAAATCTCTAAACACTTATCAGTACAGTTTAGACCATAGCTTAAATATTTGGTTGTGTTCAGCTTCAGTGTTGATTTGTATTCTGCAGCTTCTATGGACATTATGGCCGAGGTGAAGAGACCGAAGAGGACGTTGAAAAGGAGAAAGTGACTGAGCAAGAGGCCGCCAGACAAAAAAGTAAGACACATAGTAATATTAGCTGGCTTGTTATGTCTTGTGTTGCTGCACCTGCTTGATGTTTGGCTGTGTTAAAATGTAGATGCACTAAACTGCAAAAATAATAATTCTTACGTAATGTTGCCCTTCAATAATGGGTTCTATGAGATGTGTTTGTTGTATGCAAAGCCTATTTTATAAGCAAACTGGTATCATATTGTGGTTCTGTAACTGTTACCTGCGTGATGGAGCGGTGTCCTACCAATACTGTCGGTGCAATCTACTGCTAATCTCTCCTGTCAGGTAAAAAAGAAATAACAGCAGATTATATTATGTATGCTTCCATTATTCTGTTTATATTTTACAGTATTTGTTGGTGAACCTGGCTATACTGTCATTCTGTGTTTTACCTGTAAGAGTCTCTTCAAACACTCTGGTTCGCCGTTTTTGGCTGCGAGGTGCAGGGCGCTGAAGCCTGCATTCAGTTTATAAAACAGACATTAAAAACACCCGTGACGCGTGATTCTGCAGCCTTGGATGATGAGATAAAAATTTTATTTGATAATAAAATACCCTACCGGCACCATCCGTGATGTTGACGTCTGCTCCATGAGAGATGATGACCTCCAGACAGTCTAGCCGGCCTCGAGAAGCACAGAGGTGGAACCTGACAGAAGGTTGGAGGACAATACACGTCAACACAAGTGTTTGGAGATGAGAAGCTATTTTCATTTCCATTTAAAATGCCTGAGTTCTTCTGCTCCAACAGCTGCTGGTTTTCAACTTGTATTTGAGCCAACCTAAAATATTTTTTTCCTGCTAGTTTTAGTTTTTACTTAACTATAATAGGCTTGGAGTGTAGGAAATAAGAGTTAACCATTTACCATAAAAAGATCAAGGAAAAACAAGATAAAGAATTGCACTAACAAGGAAAGGTAAACATTAGGTGGCCAACTTACGCTGACTTGCCCTCGGCGTCCAGCTTGGTAGGACAGAGGCCTTTTTTGACGATGAGAGCGGACACTTTGTCCGGCTCATTCTGCTCCACAGCCTGAAGGAGCCTCTCATCACTCTTACTCCAGTCCTGACTCTGAGGGGGGCAAACCAGAGACCAGGTCACAACCCTGAACTGCCCCAATGGAAACTGATACCACACTGACTTATAAAAAAACAAAACAACAGATGACTGGGGAGCCAAAATAAATAAAAGGCATTAGAAAAACATATACATGTTGCCTGAGATCCACAGAATAAAATACCAGTTTTACAAGTTAGAATAAACTACTTTTATGACAGAATTTTCATTAAAAAGAGGGATAAAATGTGTCAATTTGCTTTCCTAATCCTGCGATTAGTGGATAGAGAGAGAAGATACCTACTGGCAGCGGCAGCAGGCTGAGACAACAGAGCTGCTTCACCAGGCTAAAAACAGGCTTCTGAGGATCCATACTGCTAGCAGAGCATCACACACTCACCACTAAAGAAACCTACAAAAGCCACCGCTGTGCGTCCTGCCTGACCATACACACTGCCGCATGGCTACATATCAAATATACACAGTTACATTAGAGACTGTGGGGGACTCCCATAACTTTATCCCAGATACCCTTCAGAGGTCACAGCACCATAGCAGAGATCTACATACCGGATCATTTATGCTATCCTCAAAATCACACCCTACAGCTCGACCCACAAAAACTCTTGACACACACACACAGTATCACTGCTACATGCTCTCCTCACAACGTCTCCCTGTGCAGTGCTCCCTGTCCGCATTCAAAAAAGCTACCCATCATCCAGCCTCGGCTGCTAACAGCAGGGACACAGCCGGTCTGTCACACTGCACCTCCTTCCTCTCCTCCCTGTCCTCCTTTCTCTAACCTACTAATTCCTCTGCAGCCTTCTTCTCTGTAGCAGCCGTTCTATTAGTGTTTTGTCAGGTCCTGCATGGTGTACCCCCCCTGGCAGCGTCATACTGTAGATCTGTTTCTCTGCAGTTACAGAGCGGGGCCTGGGTGATGTGAGGACTCAGCAAAAAGGAGGAGAAACAAGCTGGCTCTCTGCTGCCAGTTTGAATGGTCACTTACAGGGCAGAGGGGACACACAATGAGCCTCACAAACAAGCTGGAATCTAGTCTCTTAGGCTATGGAGAGTAGATGCCTGTCAGGCTATGTGATGTGGGAAACCCTGGAAGATATCTATCTTATCTGTCAGTCTGACAGTTTAACTATAATAATTATACGACACAACTTCACTGAGTAACTATCAGGTAAAGCTGCTCATCTAAGGGGATCAACCTTGTCACCTTTGATCTTGAACACTAACAGGGAGGTAGAATTTCTCCTTTAGGTGACGGACAGTAACCGGCTGTAATGGTGCTATTAGCACCACCAGGAGCCAAATGCTCAGACCACGTGGTAGGTCTAACGGTTGCTAGTTTCACTGCCCAGTGCTCAAGGGTGCAAGGTCACTGACCCCAGTATGTTGACCTACAACACGCAATTACAGCAGGCAAAAAAAGAAATAGGATCTTCAAAATAAAGAAAACTAGGGAACAAGTTTAAATCCCACATTGCAAAGCACCTTTAGAGTAGCATGGCGGCGACAGAAGGAAAGTGGGGATTCTTTGTGTGCATGTGTGTGTGTGTGCACGTGTGAATAATTGAAGGCTACCTGAGATCTCTGGTTATAACAGCAGTGTGGAGACAGCCCTGCTCTCCTGCTGCTCAGTGACACTAAATCCCAATGTCCCCCCCATGCACACACACACAAGGAGCAACCTGGGATCTATATAAATGACTACTTAAAGTGGAACAGGTGAAACTGCAATTTTAGGTTAAAACACAGCTTGTTATGGCTTATATCTCTAAATAGAAGCAGTGAACAGGTGTACTTTCAAACACATCCAACTGTAAAGCTGCTCCACAACAGATGGCTCTTACCTCAGTCTTTTTAAACTTTGCCTTTAGACTCTTCATACTGGTTTGATAGTCTCTGTCTCAGCAGGAACACTGTCAGAAAAAGGGCAAAGAGACACATTTAGCAGCTTATTTATTGTGTATTTATTTGTTTACACATACATCAACAGGGTCCCAGCAGCATTCAAACATGTGGGTGCACATGTCCTTATTTTTCATACCTTATTTTTTATAAACGAATGCCACGCTAACATATTAGGCTACAGTTAATATAGTTAACACACGTGCATACCTGCAGAAACAGCCTACCTGTGGAGGACAGTTCGGCTCCAGGTGAGTGTCTCTTCTGTCCCATCAGCGACTCACAGCAAAACACTGGAGTCACTGCTGTCTGGCGGACAGTGGAAAGGCACCCGCCCCCAATCATAAATCAACCAATCAGCAATGCGCAAAACGCCGGATCAGCGTTTGATTGGCGATGATGGATGATAAACTGAATCGTGGAGGATTTTCAAAAGCCTCGTGCTGGAGTGCAGAGCTGATCTTCTGTGTTTAACAGGCTGCTGTAAACTGCACAGTGGCAGTCTGTCATGTACAAGTTGTCATTGTGTCGGTGTGTCGAGTTCCTTATTTTGGACATTTTTTTAACCAATCACTGACACGTTGAAGTGCTTGTAACCAATGGCAGAACTGGAGGAGCTGCACCCGGAAGCTCGCATTTTCGTGCAGTAATGAGAGAAAGAGGTGAGTGAAAACTAAATTATATGGATGATGGATCTTTCTTCTTCATCTGAAACAACTGTTGGGAAAACTTTATGGTAGACCAAGAACATAAGTAATCAACTTTTTCAACAAGACATCATTTGTTGAAGATATTTGTTGGGAGATAGTTTGGCTTTTGCCACCTGGGTGATAAGAGATATCCCTTGAAATAATACGCTGGTTTTATCCGACTAATCTTCATTTGCAGAAACTCAAGGTTGAAGAGCTCAGAGAAATGTTGGTACGATTTGTTTGCTGATCATGTCTACCCCAATTTCATTATTTTTACAGTCTATGCATATTACTCTGTGAAAATGTATTGTTTGGATTCACTAAACATAACAAAAATCGATGCTCACAACTCGATTTGATTAATCTACTTATTAGTTTGACTAAATTCAATAAAAAAAAGCCGAACTTTACATCTATTCTCTATTTGTGAATGTAATAACAAAAAATAACCCCTGTAAGCTTAACAATGTTTTTAATTCAACTTTTCATAAATATTGTTATATTATATATGTAATATTATTTTTATGTTGTATTTTCCTTGTTTCACATCCATTAGTCCCTCTGGTGTGCTTGTAATTGTAGACTTAATCTATATACACAAGGTTTGTGGAACTTGTTGAAAACTAAAATAGTAAAGTGAAGGGCTAATTTTATTTTATCCATGTAAAAGTACAAATATCATACTTTAAAAACACTTCATTACAAGTAAAAGTCTTCCAATAGAAAACTGCAAATCTAATCAGAAGACACATGTACTTAGTTAAGTTACATCTCTGAACCTAAAGTAAATATTCTGCTGAGTTTATAGACTTTATAAAAACAAATTGTACTGACGGTGACGCCATTAATGCCTGTTTCCTTATTTCATTTCTATCTTCTTGGGCTTGAATGGTTACAAATGACTACTTTTTTTTCACAAACTCTGTTAAATGAGACTTGGCTCTGCTGTTGTTGCTAAAGGTAACGTGCAATACACACGAGCCGCCAAATGAGGGCAGTAAATGCAAGGCAGAGGACACTGCAGAAATTATTCCAACAGTACTAATCTGTGAAGCCCCTAAATTCAGCCGATCATATAAGGATCAAATGCATGGCTTTGTTTATGTATTTCAGGATGTACCTAAATGTCTATGGCCACTGATGCTCTGCAGCATGTTTGTGTATCTCAGATTCATGAATGATGCTGTTCAGCTGTGGAAGAGCAACAAGCATAAAGTTGAGCAATCCATATTTAGCTCTTTATAATGAGGAAGTCTTATTAATTCTCTGAAACACTCCACTGCGCCTTGTTGTTCCTCTTTGATTCAATTAAATCGTTGGCTTCCATGCAACAGTGTTTATTTTGCATGAAAAACAGAGTGACTTTCTACCTGTCTGTCTGCCTGTTTGTGATTATCTCTCACTGCAAGAGATCCTGATTTTCCATTTCTGTTTTCCTCTCCCCCGTGCTCTCCATGTGTCTTCCTCATGCTGAGTCTGACAGCTTGCACTTCTCTTTGTTTCTGATTTTCCATTTCTTGCTCAGTTTCAATCTTTTCTTCCGTAGGAGCCGGTTCAGGCTCTCAGGGTCGCCAGGATGGAAACAAAAATTAAATGTATGCTCAATATGTTTCTGGGCTGGAGGGGGGTTAGAGGTGTTAAGACTGAGCGGGCTGTGCAGATGAAAAACAGGAATGAATAGCTGAGGGGAGGGAAGAGAAGGAAGATTACTGGTGCATTCAGAGATATGAAAAGAGATTAAACAGGTAGGAAATAATAGGAGAGAAAAGGGGAAGAAAGGGGAAGAGGAGGGTTTGGAAGAACCAAAAGATGGTATTTCTTGCACATGGGTGAGATTAGCTTTCATCTTGCTCTTCTATTTAACAAACATCCTCCCCCCAAAAAACAACCCCATAAATATAATTATACACTTTAATTGTTAGGCAGCGACCTCTAGTGGCTGTATTATCTATGACAGGAACTAAAGAGGATGTCAGTTCATATGTTATAAAGATGACAAAGTCCGCAGAGGGAGGTTGGGGTTGACAGACGGGTCAAATAAAACACAGAACTTTGACTCAGGAGACTGTTTGTGTCCCCTGTAAAACCAAAAGTTGTTGTGAGTCTTTTTAACTTGCAGACGTAAGTTAACCTACATAACATTCTTATGGTACATTTAGGTAAGAGGACATGTTGATCTCCTGACACTAATTTAGGAAACAAAGTTTCATTGTTCTTTATTTGTCATTATTACATGAACAATAAGACAGCAAAGGATCTCTAGCTCTGAAAATAATAAACGACACAATAAAATGCATAGAAATAAACATTCAATACATATAAATATATCTAAAAACACTCCTGTGGGTCCTTAGTTTTATGGTTTGAAGGAATTGTTGATTTCTTTTACGCCTGAGGAAAAAGATCACAAATTGTGGCAAGTAGTTATTATCTTACGAGATCTTGCATCGAGAGCCAATGTTGTGCCAACAAGATCTGTATCAACTGATCAAATGAATGGATCTCATTCCCAGAAGATAAGACCTGGAGTGCAACTCACTGATCTTTTCCCACATGATAAAGACCAGTTCTCACAATATATGAATCTTGTTCCCGTGAGATTTTGTTGTTCCCACAATTTTTATCCTGTTAACACTTAAAAACCATCTTTTTAGTGCATGAGAAGGGGACATTAAACAGGTAGAGGAGTTCAGGGGGTTTATACCTTGGAGAACTTCTTTTCCACAGAAACAAAGCTGACACACTTTGTGCTGGCTGACGTCATGAAATCAATCCTGTCTCCAAGTTTACAGCCTCACCTCTGTAATTGATTTAAACTGGACCGGAGGGACCTGCGAGTTTTTGCAATCACACATGCTCGGAGACTTCAGGTTCCCCTCAGAAACAGACTGGGACTTGTTTTTGATCCCTGTGACTCTCCTTTAGGTCCTGAAACGGCCACTTGGTGAACACTGGAGCAGACAGGCAGGCATGAGGAGGAAGATGTGATGGTCTTGATGGGATAATGTTGATGGCTGGGGTGATAGTGGTGGGGGTGGATTCTCGCTCGATGACCTCATCCGGTCTCCCCGCCCCTGGGAGAAAGTGAGCTCATGAGTGTCGTAAAGAGAGAAGCATTTACGGTCTTTTAACAGACTTAGATGGCCTTACCCACTGTAGCACACAATCCAATTTACCAGCCTGGACGTGAGATAATGGGACATCTGTGAGAGGATGAAACACACACACACACACACACACACACACACACACACTCAACAAAATGCCTTATTTTTCAATCAGATCGGACAGGCATCAGCAGTTTTGGAATCTTGTCTTTGGGATAAGGAATGTTTTTCTGTCTGCACTTCTGTCTCAACTTCACTACAGCACGGTGCATGTCGCCCAGAGGATGATGGGATTTCCTTACTCCACCAAACGCTTTCATGAGGAAGCAGACAACAGTTTTGTTCATCCTTCAGGCGTTTTGTAGTACTTTTAGTGGGAAAACTGAAGGAAAAAAATCATTAGAAAAACCGTCAGTGAAGCTAAAACAGGCGAATTCTCCAGTGATGTCATGCGAATAAATAATGCATGTTGGAGCAGATTCGTGCGAGCTGTTTTTTTATTATTATTATCATTTTATTTCCAAGTTCTTCGTTTGTTTTCCCTCATGCAGTTATAGAGATTTTGAAAGAGGTTGTATCTCTTGTTGCAGACGGTATGATGTGCAGACATTTCAATGAATGAACGGTCGGCTGACTGCGAAAGGGAATAGGAGGATATTCCGCTGGGAATGAAGCGCCTCCCCTTTAATCGCTCGGTTGAGTTTCTCTCGGAGCTGTTGTCGCTTCTCTTCACTCGCACATTTGCAGCCGGTCGTTAGAGGAGCTCCGGCGGATTTCAGCGCTTCTTGTTTTTGTTCCGGGAAAGCTGCCGTTTTTCCTTTTTTTATTTTTGCTTTTGTGGAATAAAAAGCGCAAGCTGTGGGAGGTTTTGTCACTTCTCTGTGCCTTTTCATTGTGATCGACATGAAGAAACGCGGAGTAAAGCGTTCAAAGTGGCTGAAGGACTGAACAGGGTTGGTAAGTGAGTGCGCTTTCGTAGCGCAGCGTTTACTGCCTTTTAAATCCAGTGTTTTGGTCTCTGATTTGAACGGAAGTTTTTCAGAAAAATCCGTTTATTTTTTCTAGCTTTACAGCTTTCCAAACAAGTATGTTCCAAAACCTAAAGTGCATTTTATATTTGATAAATTACAAAACATAGAATATGTCTAAATTTAAAACCATTTTCTTTAATTCCTCATTGCTTTGATATATTCTCCTTCTCAGTCTTTGTATTCCTTTTATTATCAGCATGTTAACGTCGGACTTTATTGCAGGAGTGTGAGATGTAATTGCAGCCTTTGGGCAAAGTCCAGATGCCAGACGTTATTATTGCTCCCTGCGTAAAACAAAAGGAGTGTGTAAAGCCCAGCTGTTGGTGTAGTTTAATGTCACAGGAGTGCATGTAAACGCACACTGTGTGGTTGAGGGTTTGTGTGAGGAGGAAGTTGTCCAGCACAGATATTATGAGAGCATCAGGACCTGTGGATTAATATTGTTCTGTGATTTCAATTTCAACTTTCTATTAAAAAAAAACAGTACAAATCCAATCCATAGCTGAAACAATCGCATCAGAAAATAAGGTCAAGTAATAACCTCCATGTCCCTATCTGCCCTCTGCAGCCTGCTGCTCTCACTCCTCCACACACCAGCACCGTTTGCGATGGCCAAGTGGCTGAAAGACTACCTGAGCTTCGGCAGCAGGAAGGTGCCTCCACAGCCGCCCACACCAGACTACACAGAGAGCGAGATCCTCAAAGCCTACCGCCTCCAGAGGGACCTGGACTTCGAGGATCCCTACGAGGACTCGGAAAACAGGTCCAGGTGTGAGTCTGGGGCTTCTGACCCTGCCACACCTGTGTACGGGTCTCCCATGAAATCGGCCAGTGTGGACGTGAAATCTCCCAAACACAGACTGATCAAAGTGGACTCCCAGGAGCTGGGGCGCACCAAGATCCTGCTCAGTGCCATCTCTTTGGAGGACCAGCAAGAGCCTGTAAGAGCCTCAGCTTGTTAACATTTGTTTGTAGGTGATGAAAAATTAAAGGGGTACTTCACCTTTAAAATATCTCTACAGCTAATATCTCCAACATGTGGTAACTCACATCAAATTAATCTAGATTTCTAAATAGATATACAGGTAAGAGGAATAATCCGTAGTTTGGATTTTAAGGTGAACTGTCCCTTTAACTTTTTAAGTGAAGGTGACAAGGAGTGATGAAGGGAAGGAAAGTAAGTGGTGAAGAGTAAAAAACACTCTCCCACTTCTCTCTCATCCCATTTCCATCACAGTGACAGCTTTTATTGATCAGGCTCCATAAGCAACTCACTGGTAATGTGTGTCTCAAATATGCATTGTTTACATAAATCACATTACACGCCATGCACCGTATAAATCCGCTACCCGAGATGGAAGAAAGAATTATTGATGGCTTGAGCAGACCATTGAATCAGAGAGGGTCACAGTCCCGTGAGTTTATGTCCTTCCATAAATAATAAATGGGGTTTAGTTTAGCAAGCTGAGAGAGAGACCCCCGCATGAGCACATGTAAGGGGCTGTATACAGCGCGCCGTATGGTGATGTGCCAAGGGGCATGGGGAGGTATGATTTATACGGCGGTGCTGTTTGTGTCATCAGGACTGCAGTGCTCTCCTGTTGTGCTGTGTTGAACGTATACACAGCTACTGCAAAGAAAAAAGGCAAGCAGATGTTGAGAGAGCAACTGGAAAGGAAGCAAAGGTTTTACAAGGAAATGGTCCTCGCATTAATTCAGCTCACATATGCTGAGTAAGTTAAGGAGTATTTCAGGGTTTTCAGCGCTGCAGTTAAATCCATGACTCCGCTCGTGGAAAATGCTACAAGTGCGAAAGTCCTGAAGTGGATTGAAGTAATAGTCTTAACTCAAGTCAATAGCTCCCCCTCTCTTCCCCACTCTCCTCCAGCTCTCATTAATTTCCCAGGGTCTGTGGGAACATCCGCACTCTAATTAACATTGCAGATTCCTGTGCATCGATAGATAACCTGTTACAGAATCAACATGGGATTAGGATGTAATTTTGTGAGGGCGTGTGCACGTCTGTCAGGAATTTGGGAGCCTTGCTACAGCCGTTTCCTTTGTCAAGGAGAGAGAGAAGCAAGGGAGCACTTTCCCAAAATGTGTATGTGCTTGTAGGTATGTGCACATGTATGTGTGTGCTTGTGACCATATGGCTGCCTTTGTATCTGTCAGAGTGCCAGCTGACCGCTGTTTTCCTCCTGTGCTTGCATGAAGGAACAAATGCTCCCAACCAACCAACCAGCTCCCCTTTACTCTCTGTGATCTCCTCATACAACCAAAAACACATCATCTAGCTGCACACAATACACAACATACAATACGGCTCCTTCCTTATGGGCTTCAAAGGGAGCTGCATTGTATAGATACTACATACACAAAGCATTGGTTTGGTTTTGTGATGTTGCAAACTAAAGATGCAAATTAGTGTCTGGGTGATACTCCAAAATGGTTTTGTCTGTAACCAAACATATAGTTAACATGCCATTCAGCGAGGGTGTGATTTGAGTGTTGCGCTGCTTTCTCAATCTCAGGACTTGATGAGCTATTGTCTGTGCAGCGCTTCTTCCTTTTTAGCATTTCTACACGTAATAGAGGCTGATTTCTCCTAATTATAAGAAAATCATCAGTGCCAAGGACGTTTATTCAAGTGTTTCACTCAGAAGTGTGATTGATATGCAACTTTTACAAAATGCTGGTATGAGAAAGCAGACTGCAAGTCAAACTCATTATAGCTCATGATTGAATTTGTATGCCTGCAAGACAAAAACATTTAGAAATGGGTTTGTATTTATTATATCACATCAAAAAGTGCTGGAGACATTTTTCTCCAACGAGGACAAGTTAATGTTCTGTAACAAAACCCATTTCTCTTCATCAGTAAGTGTGTGTTTTGCCCTTTAGGTGGTGCCGTCCGCTCCGTTGGCAGGAGACACAGATTATTCTGACCCATTCGATGCTCGCTTGGACCACAGGTCAGAACCAGATCTCAGACCGGTTCCCTGTGAGAACAACGGCTACATGGAACCGTATGAGGCCCAGAGGGTCATAACAGGTCAGTAGACTTACCAGTGTTGTGTCAGTGAGCCACGTTGTTATCACAGAGACGTGGAGTTTTTGTTCCGCTGCCTTTCTCTTTCCTGCTGCCTTTGAAGTTGCGACCAGCAGCTCTATAGGTCAATAAGTCCGTCCATCCACAAATTATCACCCTTTGTCACCCTGGGATGCTGAAATTTGCCGTGGAGTTCAACTGTCACATCAAGAAGTGTTTGTTTTCATAGGGTTAGCCCAACAGAATGGGAGTTTCTCATAGACACCTTTAGCAGGCATCATTGACCTCATGAGAGTTCATGCTCCACTAGAGAGCAATGAAATGACATTTTTGTAGGCCAGCCTGGATGTAGCAACACCTCAGGGTCTATCGAGAATTCGCCAATAGGATTTTGGATCGTTGCAGAAAGTAAGCTCTGTTGCAAACACATGTTTTTGATGCTTAAGCATTTTGTTCAGCAGGATAATCCTCAGAAATTAACACCACTTTTATGATTTTTGAAGCGTGAATGCAGCCAACAGAAGTAAAAAGCTAACGCTGTGCTAAAGAAAACTACTGTCACTACCATTAGCTTCAGACAGTCTCCGACAAGCTAATGAAACCGTAGCCTAATAAATAGTTTATTAACCTAATCTACAATCTACAAGAGTTTGCAAGAGCACTGAAAAACATGACTACCTGTCCATGTCTGGCCTGATGACGTTTAATGTCTGTACTCTCATTAAGCCACTTGTAAGTGACCGCTTTTTTAAGTTCAAGTACAAACTTCAAAATTCCCCAGTTGGGGGAATTAACGTGTTTTATGGCGCCCTGTTGTGGTAGTTATCACCTTGCCTGTAAATAAGCCACACCAACCTTTCAGAACTCGTTTCAGACACTTGTGGAGTCACTTGCTGGAGTTTATTATTGGTGGAGGTTTTTTTTTGAGGTTTTATGTGTGTGGGAACATGTTATCTCCAGGTATAGTCAACCCTTTCCATGCAAATAATGAATAAGAATAGCCTCCATGCTATGAAGTGAACATTCGAAGCACTAAATTGAGACCTATTACCTGGCAAAAATCACAATCAATTGCATTTCAGGTGTATGAACTCATGAATAAAATCCATAACTGTGACGTGAAGTAATATCGACATTGATCTAAAATCAGTTTCTTGGATAAACAACACTGAGATGAACAATGACCTTATCATTTCTTCTTCATGACGTATTGCTGCCTTTAGGGAATTATGCACTCTTATTTCCATATATATTTCTTTGTTTCAAAAACACCTGTTTTAATGCAGTATTCCTTGTTCCAGTTTAATGATTCCATTTGTCACTTGTACACTGGAGTGTTGACTCTGTCCACTCAAATGTGTTTTTATTTCATCAAAGGCTGAATTGGCTCTCAGCCTCACAAAATGTCCCCGTCAGAGATGTCTGCCCGGCAGCCAGTCTCACAGCCTCCCTTGTGATTTTCTCCCACATCATCGAGCTCACATCTATCGTTTTCCATTTGTCTCTCCTCCTGTAACATCTCTGTCTGCCCCTTTCCCCCCCGCTCTCTCCCTGCTCTGTCCCAGTCATTTAGTGTAAAAGCCATCCCCCCTCCTCTTTCTCCATCTCTCTATCTCGAGGGCTCTCCCCGGCCCTGGGGGGAGCCTGGCTGTCTCTCTAATCTGTCCTGTAGCGAATTTTATGTCCTGTTCTCTCTCCGTTGTCTCTCGCTGCCCTTTTGGCGGTCAAATGAAGTTGGCAATATCGGGCTTAAAGTGACTGGAGCGTCTCCTTTGCCGCCCAATTGAGAAACCTTGAAGAAAATCTTTTCTCGCTGCAGCTGGAGAGATTAGATTCTTAGCTGTGATGGTAGAGCGTTTGGCAAAGCATTGTCACAGCTCTTTTATTGACTTTGAATTGAGCCTGTCACTCCAGGGCTGTCTGTCTGCCCGCTTTTGTCTGTCTGTCTCTCAGACTGTTGTTCCTCATTAAAAAACACAGCAGAGCAGCAAAGACAGATGTGAGATCGGAATAGTAATTATCTCTCACAAAGACTGTCCTGAAAAGACACCTGTGTGCTTTTTTCCACTTTACTTTTTTAGGGAAAAAAACATCTTCAGTGCTTATAGTTTAGTTTGTGAGGATAAAAGGCAAATTTCCAGCTCTGACACGCATCCGTATACCTAAACACTTCCTGTCGTCAGTCCCCTCAATCTGTCACCTTTCTGTCAAATTGCTATTTTCTTCCCCCTCCCCTACCTGTGTTTTCCTCCATCGTGTTCCCGATGAATTTCTCATTTTATTTCCTGCATCCCTGTTTTTATCTCTTCGCCTTCATCTTCTCCATCTCCAGGCTGTCGCTGACACCGCGGGTTCCCAGCGCAGGTAGAGCAGCATTCAGCCCCGCTGTGCTTCTGTCTCAATGACTTAACATCAAACACTGACAGACCTCCCCCCTCACCTCCCTCCCTTGTCCTTCTCTCCCATCACCCTCCTCCTCATGCTTCCTTTTCCTCCTCCATCTCCTCCTACTCCTCTCCTCTACCACCTCCTCTCCGCTTGCTCCTCCTCTCTCCATTTCCCCTCCACCCTCTTCTCCATAACCTCCGGGCCTCTCCCCAGGGCCTCCACTTGGTCGCCATGGTGACGACAGGGCCGCCCAATAGCGTTGTCTTGTCGTGTGAAGGTTAAAGTTTTTCTCCGCCTTTCACCAGGGAACCCTTCCATTTAGTCCTGCTCCCTTCTCACGTGAGTGCACCTCCTTTGCGAGGCTGCCGGCTGTGTGCACAAAAGATGCCGACTCCTTCATTTTCTCTCCATTTCCTTTTCTTCTGTACCACCTGTTTTTTTTTAAAAGGTACATTTTTGAGGTCAGTGTATCAAAGCGCCACTCCTGATTGCTGCTGCTGCTGCAGCTTAGAGGCTCCTATTGATGCATTTAGAAATCAGATTTCATCCTCTTGCTTGCATCAATAATCTGAAAGCCTTTTATCTCGAGGCCATATTTGACTCCGCACAACAGTTGCAAGTGCTGAGAAACATTTCTTGGTTTGAACCCACTGAGAAAGTGATGAAAATGTTAACGAGGGAACACGGATGCTGTTGTGAGCTGCGGTAGATTGCTGCTTGGATTGAGGATGGCCGAGAGAAGGGGGGGTGGGTGGTTTGTCTACCGTGTTGCAACTCAGCATCCAGCCCAAGGCCTTGTTAAGCCCCCCTATATGAGATTCTGAGCCCACGGCAAGCTGTGTAAACATCATTTGTCTCTCTAGTCTAATTCTTGTCATGTCAGAGCTCAACAGGCTTTTTGTTTTACTTCGTAGTACAGAATAATATCACTCGTGTGTTCAGGGGGACTTCATTGCTTCTGGCAAATATTATTTCTTAATATTGCTGGTTTTTCTGGCAGACTGGCTACACATCCAGGAAGAGTTTTTGTTTGCCAGGCTATGAATCTGTGTGATTTTGCACCAACAGAGCTGCAGCGTGGTCCAGGAGGAGGACGATCGCGGGGCGGTGTGCAGCTCTACGACACCCCCTACGAAGATGAGCGAAGCCAGCGCCTGGGTCTGATGTACGGAGAACCTCAGGAGGAGGGCAAAGAGAGCAGCAGGCTGCCGCAAGATGATGAGAGGCCGGCTGATGAGTATGACCAACCCTGGGAATGGAAGAAGGACCACATCTCCAAAGCTTTTGCAGGTAACTGGAAAAAAGGACAACTCTAATTCAATTTTACACTTTCCAACATCTCCAAATGAACAGTTCTTTCACCTGTTTGGAGAAAAACTTCAGAAACGGAACTGTCTCTGGTCTTTGCTTGTGACTTTTCACACTGGAAAAACATAGCAGCTGTTATACAAGAAATCAACTTCAAAAAACATTTTATTCAATGTTTTTAGACCATGAAGCTGCTGAATCATGCTGCATTGTATATTTAAATCAATATTCAGAGTTCCCCAGAATTAAAGCTTTTAGCAGAAATTGAGGTTGTGAGATTGAGGATGGCTAAGCAGTGTGCAGGAGAAGCATTTTTAACTGAACACCCACACATTATCATCCATTGTATTGAAGTGTCTTTGTGCAGTAGGTGGTAGGGACTCATTGTTTAGCTGCAGCTCGAGAGCTTCTTGGCGCTAGGAATAAAACCATAAGGTGTTTTGCAAAGTATGCCATTTTTAAAGGGAATCAGTCAGTAGAATTAGTAAAAATGGTGAAGACTAAGCTCAAAAAGGGCTTTCTTTAAAGGTCAAAACTGTCCCAGGAGCACATGGAGACCCCAGCTGCTCCTACAGAGTGAAATACTCATCTAACTGTCCTGACCTTTTCACGTCGTGACTGCGCCACATCACTACATCTCCGAAGCCTTTTTTTGCTGGGGGTGGAGAGTGCTGTGACCTTCACTCTCTTAGCTCAAATGACACATTTCTCTCTGTTTCTTTGACTACATTTAACCACCTTCTGGGGAATATTGATTTCTTGCTCTCTCACATATGACGGACCACTGTCCTAACAGCCTCTGAGATGGACATTAGAATTGACAGAGGAGTCTTGTGTGAGTGTGTATATGTGAGAGAGACGTCACAAGAGAAGCTTAGGGGAGGAACGAACAGAAAGCAAGAGTCATTTTCTATTATAATCCTCATATTATGGGCTGTATTTCTAAAATAATTGCCACAGTGTATGTTTTTTTTCTGACAGTGCATGTCACATCTCATCCCATTATGCTCCATCTATTGAATATAATTGGAAGAAGAGAGTGAAGTCGAAGTCGGAGAGACTGAGGGGTAAAGAGAAACAGAAGCAGACTGATAGGTCATTTAGGAGTGGATCAGTGTAAGGCATGCAAGGCCAAGTCGACTTAATTGAGCTGCATCTCCAAGTCACCAAGGTCAAGGTGATGGGATAATAAATCAACCTTGCCTCGTGCGCACTCTGCTCCACTCCCACTCTCCTCCCCTCTTCCCATCCTGTGTGTGCCCCCCCTCTCTTCTCAGTTAATTACATGCCTGCATGTGCGTGACCGATCCAGTGCTAATAAGAGAGCCATGGTCAGCACACCATTGTCTGAACACACACACAAATACACACTCAGTCATGCACACTGTGTTCAGGCTCAAATCACATTAACCAGGGGAGCCACAAAGAGACACCGTAACTTATTTGAGAGCACAGGTGATTTCAAAAGGAGCTGCATGACAGTTAATTTAAAAGCCAGTATCACCTCTCACCTACTTAGCACTCATTCCTGCTTTATCTGTCGTTTTATTCCTTCCAGCTTTTCCTCTTTGTGCCACATACAGTATGCGCTCTTGCAGAGCGGCAGTTACAGCACCATTAGAGAGCGCAGTGGAGGAAAACGCTTGTGCGGCTCGGGTTGTCTGACCCCTTGTTTTTTCCATTTGGAGTCAGCACTCTGAGCTGGCATGCTGTCTGTCTGAGCGGACCAAAGCACTGAAGTGTAAACACACAAACAGTATTTTCCATTCTCACATTTAATCCATATTCCCAGGCCCACTCGCCGTTGCTAGGCACACATGTGAGGGAGTGGGGAGATCAGGAGGACGAGCAGAAAAGATGGAAAAGATGGGTAAAAAAAAAAAGAGGTGAGGAGGAGAGAGATGGACAGAGAGAGAAAATGGATAGAGAGGCTGTGGAGAAAGCTGGCTGGAGAGAAATGGGAAGGGACGTCCAAGGTTATGGTATGTTTGGTGGCAGCTCAATGGATGTTTGTGGAGGCCCAGTGCTTCAGAGGGGAGGAGCGTTGAGGAGAATTAATGGTCGGGGGCTGTGGCGAGGTGAAACGCAGGGAGAGGAGGGGGAGTCAGGGCCATTGTGGCAGGGTGCAATCCGTCATGTGCTAACACTAGCACACTCTCTCACACATATATACACACCAACGCGGCGGCAGTGACAGGGCTGTCCCCACGGCCCTCCCTCCCCGTGGATGTGACACACTCACTCAGATAACCCGCTGCAGGGGCCAAAGGGGGGCATCACAATCTGCCAGCAGCCCCTCATCATCACCTTCACACCGACGCTTGCACATACACATGTGGATTCTCAACTAGGTTTTCCAGCTCTGATTATCAGGCCCCTTAATTCAAGGGTGAGAAGAGGTTGTGTGCATGTTGGCACAAATGAGTGCGTGGGCGTGGGGAGGATCGCTGCTGCATATCGTATGTGGATTTGCGTGCATTGCATTCATGCAAGTGCTTCTGAACAGAATCTCTCTAATTATGATTTTCACAGCTTATCCGTGCTTAAATGTAGTCGCCCGGGCCAATTTTGCATTCTGCAGCTATTTTTCAAATAGTATCAGAAATAAGCTTGCCTCCAAAGCATTTTTATTTATTTTCCTGTGGATTTGGAGTCCACTCCAGCCAGCTGTGTGAGGGTGAATGTAGCAGTGCCTGAGGGGTCGTACGTGACAGGCCTCTCTCATTTCGGTGGGTTTTAATTGCACTGTTAGAAAGCTGTCACCATTCACCAACATCCAGCTCAAATTACAGCAGCCATTAATTCTTGGAGTATAGACAGTCCAGCAGTGAGAGATTGGCCCTGCGACCATTCAGCACCAATTAGTGAGCTAATTAAAGGTGCAATGTCATTATCTCTCTGATGGCCACACCTAATGAACAGATAAATCGGTGTTTCATGTATTTCATGTTTGTAAGCTTTATAGTCCAGTACAGGAGCTTTGAGCCATTTGATGCTGATGATGGCCATCTAAAAGTGGAGGAGTGTGCACATGAGGAGAGAGCTGCAAATCAGCTGGAAATGCGGATGAGGAAGGTGAATGAATAACATTTCCACCCCTGGAAATTACTATGATGGTGCCATTGAGAAAAGCACTTATCCTTCACTTGTTCCAGTGCAGCTGCTCATTAGGCAACAGCACAACACAGGCCTGTGCAGGGAAGCTCCCCGGTGTTATTGCAAAAGCAAGTGTGGGGGTAAAGAAGCTGTTTTTTTCCCACTGATTCAGAGAAACTCTCTGCAATCCTGCTGTTTATTTTCTTATTCAGTGGACCTTATCCCAAACAAATGTCTTACAGCCATGCTAGTGACAGGGATATAGGTGTGCCAGTTTGGTCGGTTCACCACTTTGGTCGAGACTCAAACACCTCAACAATAACTTGACGAGTTGCTCGACAGGCATGCATGGAGCCCAGAAGATGAATCCTACTGACTGGTGATCACCTGCCTTTTTATTTAGTGAGGTTGCTGTTTGTATTTTTTAACCGAAATGTGCTAAAAATGATTTGATGGTCATGAAATATGGAGCAGACAGTCACCGTGTCCTCAGGTGTCCCCTTCATTTTTAATTTAGAGCCATCACCAGGTTAAAGTAATAATGTCTGCAATGCTTTGGCTAATGACCAAATACTGGAGGTGGGACCAAGGTATTGCTTTCCAAGTCTTAAACTTTCTTTCAAATCATTAACAAGTCATAATGTGCCTTTTAGCAAATGTAATGCTGTTTTAACAAAACCAACTGGCACCAACTGGCACCCAGTGGTGTTACAGTCTTCATGGGTCCCTCCTGCAACCTGATTGGCTGCTGTTGGATAAGGGGATGGTAATTGGTTCACATGAAGTGGATCTGGGAAATGAAGTGTCGACTTCCTGGGAAATTAGCGAATGCATTAACATTCAGTTTCATTTTAATTAATTGATTTGTGGCCAGCAGGACCATCTGAGAAGCTGTCATTGGAAACTGTTTGGAAAAGGGCCAACACTCAAAAAAACACCTGGCAGGTGATTGGATAAATCACCGTCCATGCTGAAACCAATTAGTGCTGTTTTCTTTGTTATTCTTTTAATGGAGAAACACTCTTTACTTTTTGTATTTCTGATATAACTGATGCTATTCCAGTGTCTACGCCAACTTATGTTGGAGCCGCCATTGTTGTTTTGAACCTAAATGAAAAGTCACCTCTTTTCCATATTTGCTACAACATTTTGCAGACTGTTATAGTAAGAGAAAAGATAAAAAGTCATCCAGAGCATTGAATTGCTTTATCCATTCATGTGTAACTAGCATAGTTTACTGGATGCTGAGGGTGTTTTTAAAGTGTTAATTGCATACACAAGGTTGGTTTAGCAAAGCTTGCAGGACACTTTGACAGATGGTCTGCATTTGTCTGTGTTGCGTCTGGTTGTCTAGATACATGTGCTCTGACAGGACAGGACAAAGCTTCCTTGGCTACTCTGCGTGTGTGTAAATCCCTGTAGGACTGTAGACTGAAAATGTATTTTTGTGTGTGTGCATGCAGACGTGCGAGCAAGGAAGAAAAAAAAGAAGAAGATGAGATTTCCATTTCTGGTGTGATGTTGCTCTCTGTTGCTCTAAGCAGGCCCTGGGGGCATCTGACCAGCCTCTTCATCAATTTACTGGCACAGTGGAGGACTGTTGATGCTTTCTCTCTCTCTCTGTCTCTCTCTCTCTCCTTGTCTTTTACTCGTGCTTCCTTTTTCTCTTTGTCACATTTCCTCCCACTGGCCTTTTCCCTCTCCACATCGCTGCTTTTCTTTCTCCTTCAGCCTGAACCTTTACTGACATTAATGAAAAGGCATGTCCTTTGTGATTCCCTCTCGCAGACCAATATGAAAGACGGGTGGAGAGGTGATGGAAGTAGAGTAGGGCATGAGAGGAGAGGAGCAGGGGAATATGGAAAGAGAGATAATGCCCCACTTAGAGGAAGATAGGTGAAAGATGGGTGATGAAGAAAAGGGGAGGTTTAATATAGAGTGGGAGATGGTAAGAGCAGCAGGAAGCGGGGGGATAGATATAATGAATGTCTGGAAAATGGATACACAGAAAAAACTGTCAAGAAATCTGTGATGCTTAACATACAAATAGAAAAGGTGTGGATCCAAATTATGAAACTTGTATGCATTTGTGTTTCCTTCTTCTTCGCTGGCATACGGTGTTAATTGTCGGTCCTTATGGGGGCCATTTTGCCCAGCAGAAGGTCTTTGTGTGCAGAGAGAAGATGGGATGCCAGGGATGCTTAAAAAACAGATGTCTTCATTAATGGACCTAATGAAGCCTTTCCATTGTCTTTGTCTGCTCCCTTTTTTATTAGGAGGACACAGAAAACAGCTGGTGTGCTTGAAAAGTCAGTTAGCCGTAACTCAGGGCGAAGGGTCCTGTGTGCAACACAGAAAGGTCTGGTCATTCCCTCCCCCTCGGATCATTTCTGGTAATTGTTAGCAGGTAGTTGAGGCAGTGGGAACATGTTGAAATTTGGCAGACCACATGTTACTGAATTGCTCTTACCTGTTTTATCAGCTGGGTTTGAATGGTGGACAGAGCTGATGGAAAACACAAGCCTTTGTTTTAGCATATGTAATGAATACAATGTATTTAAAATCCAAATCATGTCGGCTGTGAGGGCTGATGAGAGTGCGCCTTTGTCCGTAAGCCGTTAGTGTTTCTCATTGTCCTGTATTGGAGAACAAAGCAGAGCACCAACAGTATGAGACATCCACAGGTTCCCATTAGAAGTGAATGGAAGCCAGATGTTCCCTGCTAGTGAATGAGTGACAGGGTGTGATTGTCTGTGTGTTTGCTTGTGTGTGTGTTACTTGGTATTCAGCCTTTTGTTATCAGAGTGAGGAGCTCAAGCCAGGTTTGTGTGTGTGTTGTATGTTCAGCTTTGTTCAGTGGAGGCTGCTGCCAATGCTCCAATCTAACGACCAGATAAAAATACACTAGTCCTAGTTAGCTCGGTGGAGCCTGCAGGTTTAAAAAGAGTTATGTGGGTTAACCTAAATCAATGGCAAATTATGTAGCTTTAATATAAATATACATGAAAATGTTTTTTTTTTTATATTGATGTAATATATTCTGACAGATAGCGGAATAATTCACCCCAGTAGTAAGCCACTGCGTGTTTGATGTCCTGTCGCTATTGGCTGTTTCTGTTATGTGTTTGTGTCAGTGTGTGTGTGCTCTTGCGTGCATGTATGTGTGTAGCCACAGTGACACAAAACCACAGTACAGTTTGTCATGTATCTGATGATCTCAATTGTTTACAGTACAAATCCGATAAAGGTCAGGCTGCATAAAAGAAGTAGACGTTATAACTGTGATGTCACCCATTTGTTTTTGATTTTGAAGCCTTGATTTTAGCATTTTGGCCGTCGCCATCTAGTTTTCTTGCAGCGAGAAGTGACCATATTTGGATGAAAGGGTGGAGACGGGAATTAGGACCCTATGGTTATTCGCTAATGTGAATGCAAGCTAGCTTGGTTAGCAGGGAGCGTCAGTAATTCAACATGAACAGCTGACTCCCTACTGTCTTTTAGAACAACTAAATCCTGAACAAAACATTTTTAGGTAACCAGAATGTTTCAATTTACTTTCATGAACTGAAAACACATTGTGAAAGGGTCAATTTCTAAGATGAAAGCACACAATGCACCAAGGTCAGCAACTTTTCAATCACAAGGTATTAACGCCCTAAAGTATAACCTGCATAGTTTCCCAAATAAACATCATGCTGCATTGAACAAGATTGAAACTAGTGATTATTATCATTATGGAAATGTTTACTTTAATACAATCCAGTGAGAAGTATTGTCATTTTCTCATAGACCTCTATACAGTCAGATTTTTTGTGTGCAATAGTGGAGCTGCCCCCTGCTAGCCATTAGCAAGGATGCAGGTTTAAGGCACTGCTGGATTGGTTTCACTTTTCAAACATCCGCTTGAAAATATCAAGGAAACATCTTTAAGATTTAAATCCTTGACTTTAGAACTCAATCATCTTCTGGGTTACATTATTCTCATCCAATCAAGGAGTGATTTACTGCTGAGATGCAGGATGAAAACTGTCTGACTACCTGCTATGAAAAGAAAACTATCAGTACCCCGGGCCCAAAAGACTGCACTTAACAACTTGTAAAATGAAATGGAAGCTGGAAACAAGTGTATTCTTTAAAATATCCCTCCAAAGCCAAACTCATCTCATGGGATAGAGATAAGGGAGTGGAAACAACGGAAATCATCTCACCACGTTTGGCAGATGTTTCACTTTTTGGCAAAGGGAAAACACAATTTGAAGACTCTCTTTTACTCTCGGCAGCCTGACTTGTTAAGAAGGGAAGAGAGGAATCCTGGTGATATTTTCCCCCTCTGGGGCTTTTTAAAACACAACCTGACTTATCTCTTGCTCAGATGACTGAACACATTTCTGATCTGTAATAAATTGTCTTAGCTGCCGAATTCTCTCTCTTTTGTTGTTACCGCTCACTTGCTTTTGTGTGCTTCTCATTTACACCCTTCTCTCTGTCTAATGCGTCTCTCTCGGTTTTGCTTGAGAATTAGAGGTGTGAAATGTGATGTGGTGGTGAGCGGACAGGCAGCAGAGTGTGGCAGCGCCGGTGTTTCAGGGTATCGTGTGTGTGGACCTGCGTGTTTGCGTGCATGTTTCCCATTGAGGGGTGCCAGGCCACACTTTAATCCTGGCTTTAGCGGAGGTGCGGCCCGCTCCAGATGGGGCCATTGTACTGCGCCATGCATCAATAATTCACAGAGAGCCAGAGAAAGTGGCGGAGTGTGTCTGCCTGCTCAATAATTAACCAGGGAGGGAGAGAGGCATGTATGTACAGCCCGGGTCTCTCTCCAAACGCCCATTCAAATGGCCTTTGATGTCGCCGGCCTGGGGGGTCTTTGGATTTGTCGGCTCATTAAGACGTCACCCCTCTTTTCCTTTTATTTGTTTTGTAATCCGTTTTCACTGTGAGCAGGAGCTGAATGTACCGGTGTGAAAACTGGCAAAGCGCATAATAAGTGTGTGTCCGTGTGTGTGTAAGGCGGCGGTAATGACTGTTAAAGTAGATCCTTGCCTGCCATGGTAGATAATGAGCTATTTTAATTTCTATGCACCTTCGGCTCCTCTCCAACTGCAGGTAGGACAGAGAATGGAGCATCATTCTGCTCCTCTGTCACACCGCTCTGTGGGTTGCAGTGCACATGAAGTCACGTTTTGTTTTCACTGCATCTACTGAGACTAGACAGTTTCTTAAAGTGGATTTGTTCAAATGACTATAAATAATGCAGCCCGCGACTTCTCCTGTCCTCTCCGTTTCATCTCCTCTGCTTTCTTCAGTCTTATCACACATGATAAATTACCGTAAATATAGGGTCTGAAGACTATGTTTTTCAAGTGTGCTGAAGCAAAGAGACAGGAAGTAGAGTATATTACTTCTCCTCATGACAGGAGGTGTAGTTAATTACATCTCGTGACACCACATCTCAACAGGACGTCCCTTTCTCATCTCACTCTCTCCTCCTCACATCTAAGTCTTGCACCTGATTTTCGCGTCTCAATCATCGCCACGTTTCTCACACATATCTTCCTTTCGTTAACTTTGTTCAACCCCATCTGCTGTTTTCTCAATCTGCCGCTTCGTTTTTCTCTCGCCTCCTCCTCCCCGCTCCCCTCCCCTGTATTAGAAATGAGGGAGTTGTCGGAGTTGCCCTGGCCTGCCCCAGTGGGTCAGCTGGAGGAGGAGCCCCCCATCAGAGAGCAAGGTGACCTCCCACCCTGAACATAACCCCTCCCCCCCTTCCCTGTTTCCCATTATCACCCCAAACACTCACATATGCAGTCAACCTGACCTTCATGACCCAAGCTGTTGTCCTACATCTGCTCCACCTCCATCCCAAATCCCCTTACAACCTGCATCTGCACCACCTGCATTTGTTCCTGCCTTTTGCAGTTGTTGTCTGTTTTTCTTCCTTCTTCCCTCGACCGTGCATGAAAAGCTCCCTGTGAATTAAGATGTCTGCCTTGTTCATTTCAGGGTACTTAGAAGTGCTATGGTACACTGTTTAATTACAAGTTCTGTAGATTGAATTTCAGCAAAGTTAGACACAGAAGGAGTAAATAACATTTCAGTCTGTACACGTAATTTGCTCCAGAAGAGAATCAGTATCGTCAACATCAAGTAATCTGCAGTGTAGTCTACTGGAACACAAAGACTTGCACCAGAGCCAAGCAGGGAAACCGCCAACTTCCTGCCTCTATCTGCCCTTAGTGACTCATAAAAATGTTGATGATGGTAATTGTGATGATGCTGATAGTTTTGCAGTCCATCAGACCGGGACTTGCTGTCCTCTAGTTTGAGAGATGAGATGGTCTCTCTAGTGCATGCTTGGTTTTGCTATAGCCGGATGTCTGCTGTTTACCCAAGTCTGGCTGTGAGGTTTAATCCCTTTTGATCATAGCACTGTGTAAATACTCTGACTCACTTTTTCTGTCCCCGTCTGCCAACAGTGCAGTTTGATGGCGCAGAGTGGGACCGCTCCTCGTCACCCACGGAGAGGTTGCGTCCACCGGGGCCCAGGTCCAGCCCACTGGCAGGAGGGGGGATGAAGTTTCGAATGCCGCAGGAAGGCCTCGCCATGGTGGGGGAGCGAGTGGACCCGACTCTACCTCTGGAGAAGCAGGTGTATGTATGCAGTCTTCTGTTGAACCCACAGGAGCTACTTTAAAGGGGATATTTTATGCCCATTTTCAGGTTCCTACTTATGTATTTTGGCTTTCTACAAGGACATGTGTAGCTACTTTAATGTTAATGGGCTCTTTTATACTGCCCATGGCTGCTGCACCATTCACCCTCACTCTGAGATGCTCCTTTGTGGCGCCTGCCTCTTTCACCCTTCTGAAAAAGGGAAGTCTGCTCTGATTGGTCAGCATTTCTATGTCTCTTTCATATCTGTGCTTTTCTGTCTCTGTAGCAGCACTTTCTGCTGCGAAAAAAACCACCAGTAAAAGCTTCTACAGCAAGAGGTACACAATCGAAAATGTTCCAGCGGGAATATTATCCAAAACCGGGGAGAAATGATCAACATCAGCAACCAAGATTACAGCCTTCCCTGATGTTAGCATTTAGCTACATGGAGCAGAAAAAACTGCTGGAAACGGGGCGTTCACAACAGTGGGAAACCTGAGGTTTTTGCTCAGTGACATTACTTTTACGTACACGTTTAATTTGAACATTCAACATTGTAACATGATGAATATTTAAAAAAAAAAAAAACACTAAGTTAAAGTATAATAGGTCCCCTTTAACACAAATCAGCTGCTTTGTGTTGGAGTACAGGCCACACTCCAGTTAAGGGCAGATTAAGAGGCTTACATGTCTTTGGCTTTTGATTATTAATGATTAAGTGTCTCTGTTGCCATTGATTTTTATTACCTTGAATATAATACAAGATAAAATCTTGTTGTGTAAACATAGAAACATAGGATTAAAGCAGCCATTTTCTTTGGATCATTATTGTGAGTTATGATGATTAAAGGCATCAAACAAATCAAAATTATGCAATTATTTGTGCATGTAAAAGCAATTAGCATAAGCTATTAATCTCTTGGCCGTAAACGTGTCTGCATGGCTGTCATGCACATACATTCATCAAACATTGTTATAAAAGTGATTTTGAATATTTGAGGGGGAACAGGCTTGTGCATCCCACAAATAAATCCCAAAACCCATTTTATTGCTCTGCTTTGATCTATGAAGGGCGTGGACAAATTAAAAGGAAACGGTTATGTGTTTCGGCTAAGCAGCGCCCATCAGAGCTTACAGAACTGCGAAAGGTTAGAATGAGAACTAATTAAGTCAGAACATTAAAAACACACATTTACTTTGGTCTTGTAATTTCAGACATCATTGGTGTAATTTATGTGCTGTTTCTGTGCACATAAAAGGCCGTTTTACTAATGAAATCCAAGCACATGACACCCCTTAAGCACACATGCACACACGCGACACAAACAGTGTTGCACTCGCAACAACACATACAGGCACACACATCCTCTTGAGGATGGTGGTTGATTATTATGCCCCATTACTCCCTGATGATCTCTTAAGGGTTGTTATGAGCTTTGTGGTTTCTTTCAGCTCTGCCTCTAAACAGAGAAACAGCAGCACTGTCGACCTGTAGCGTTCAGTACACCTGACCAACTCGTGTCCAAAATCTCCTTATTATGGCAGGAAAATGTTACTTACAGGTCATTTTGTTCCCTAATGGTTTTGTTTATTATCATATGATTTTTTATTGTTCTCCTGTGAGACACTTCCTGCCTAGAGGCTCTATGAGTGGCAACATCTATCTGATCCACAAACACTGAAATATCTAATAATAACTGGATGGATTGCCATTAAACATGAGGCTGACATTTATAGTTTTGAGTGAAATGTCAACAACTTTGGAATTGATTGGCAAAAAAATTGGTAGGCTACAGATATTTATGCAATCCTTGAATGATGATGAATTGTAATACCTTTGGTGATACAGTATAATTTCATCTAGTGGCAGCACAATTGGGTACAATATAAATGTATACAATACTTTGGTTTATGACCAAATAGCTGCAAAACTAATGATATTTCTGTGCCAGCTGTACTTAATTTTTACCACTAATGAGCTAATTTTTAGCATGCTAACACGCTAAGCTAAGATGGTGCATGTGAAAAACAATTTATTTCTATGACTATGTTAGCATCCTGTCTGTGAGTATTGAGATGAAAGCACCTGTGTGCCAGAGTGCAGCTTCACAGCGATGCTAGCAGGGTTGTCGACTGTTAGAAGTGTTGTTTCAGTCAATTGTTTGAGACCATGTGCTGATTGAAAGACAGGCAGCAGCGTGCTAGCACAAAGGCGAGAAAGCACTCTGCAATGGTGTTACAACTGAGAATTTACTGCCATTAAAATAAAGAGGCCAGACAGAACATTTCCTTACAGGAATTACACATTGTAATCAATTTATTTTAATCCTAAACATGAATCTGTAAAAATATAATATCCACCTCTTATATCCTCATTGTTCCCATGATCATAGGCAGCTACTTTTAAAAGGTTTCGCTATAATTGCAGTCTGTAAGTGCCAACATCCAGCAGTAAAAGGTGTAAAAATATGCTGGTATCACACTTCACTTTACCACCATGTCTTATTGTATGTGTATGTGTGTGTGTGTTTTGTCTATCAGATGGTACCACGGTTCACTGTCGCGTTCGGAGGCAGAGTCGCTGCTAACGCTGTGTAAAGAGTGTAGCTACCTGGTGAGGACCAGTCAAGGAAACCGCTCTGACTACTCTCTGTCCCTACGGTAAGACGCATAAACACACACACACACACACGCACACACTGACCTAACAAAGTAAGCAAAGCTCAAACGAACACTTGAGCACCTTCCGTATCATTCCTCGATAAGCAACGCTACAATTTAATTGCACACTTCTTATTGCGGCTGAGAAGTGTGTGAAGTATGTGTGAAGCCACCTGAGCAACCCATCTCATATCGCAGTCTCCACACCTCTCCATCTGTCTCCCTCCCTCCCCTCCACCGTCTCCCCCACTCAAGATCACTACCGCACTGATTCCTCTCCCGATACTCATTTGCAGGGCACAATACTGCTTATCTGGTCAAATCTCTCCCTTGTAATTACTACCATGATCCATCGTCCCGGCCTCACACTGCCCTCCCATCATCCCTCTGTCCTCACCCCATCCTTGGCCCCTCTCGGTGGCCTTCCTCCGTGGCCCCAGTGGGCCCTCTAAGTGGTAATCAGGCAGGTAGAGCACACTTCAGTGCGCACATCATCCTCCCCATAATCACTAATGAATATGAATTACCTTCTGCGGGGCCACACAAGAAGGGAATCTGGGAGGGAAGGGAGGGGGAGAGGCACAGAGTGACACTGTGTTGTGCTGACATATAAACAAGCTCATGCATTACTCATTTACATGAGCAGAGTGGGTTTGACACGCACACACATGCACACACATGCACACACACGCACACACATGCATACACATGCATACACATGCACATTTGCTCAAGCAACAAGGTCACTACTGGCATTGATTCCCCAGCTGGCGTCTGTGATTTGGTGATTTTGGAAGAAGGTATTTTCTCTCATGAAATTGCAAATTCTGTTATTTTGTCTGGTTAGAAGGTGGTTCTGTCCTTCGTTGTAGACCTTCAGAGTCCTAACAAAACTAAGAACAGCATGACACAATCTGAAAAGAGTCAAAGCTGCTTGGATCTTTAATCAGCTTAAAGGAAAACTTGGATTTCATACAGCCTTTATTTGTTCAGTTTTGGCCATCATTCCAACTATTTAAAATAGCATTAAAGCTGTAGTGCCGGACTTTAAGATAAAATGCTTGTTACCATTCAAGCCTTTTTTAAACAAGTCCACACAATGCAGACCAAACCTATTGCCCCCTATTGTTGTGGTGTTTGGCATTTTTGGCAACTTTCTGCGCTAGTGCACTGGAATTGACACACTGTTCCTCAACATGTTGGCATTTGTAAAATACTGGTGCTATGCTTGTTGAAACCATGACTTCGAAAAAGCGCTCCTGGGGGCCGTAATATCATTGTATGTAAATTTTAATGTGGACAAGTTGCATAAGATGTTTTAATCCTTTGTATTTTACCTCCAAAAGTGTTTCAGATCATAAAGTCATAAACCATTGGCTTGTTTGTTTAATCGTCAGATATCAGAAGTTACTTTGGTGGACACAATGCTATTATGACTAATTGAAATTGCAGTCAAAACTACAGAAATAAGACTGAAGTTGTAGTAAACTCGAATGTTCCTATTATGTCTCCAGTTTGGCATTCAATTAATTATCTATCCTGTGTGTTTAGACTGGAGAGGAGCAATAGGTTAGTCTTTTTATCAGGGTGCTGTGACTGGTTTGCTGGTTGTTGTTGAATACTGACGCTACCTTTGAGATATCAATATATCTTTCAGTCAGGAAAGCTTGTGTAATAATGACCAATGTCAGCTTAATTATATGCAACAATGTGGCATGCATGCACTTGTGGTATTCCGTGGAAAAAGTGAACCACACCTACTGTAAGATTTCACAGTAACGTGGGCGATGGGAGGAATGATGAAGGCTGTTTAACGGAGACGAAATGAAGAACCACTCCAAAGTGATTCAGCACTGAAACAGACAGACCTGCCAGATTTTAACCAACATGAATATTTATGAAAGAGCGCTCAAAAGTTCTAATGTACCACGAGATACAAAGAGTCCTCAAAACAAACAGGACTGGATGAAAGCACGCTGTCAACTCTGAGCGCTGACGTGATGAAGCATCTGGCTCTCGGTGCTCTGGAGGCCACTGGGACGATCACAAACTGCCTGTTGTTTGGCTGTTTGTCGTCTCAGTGAGCATTTTTTGGGTTTCACTGCTCTTCAAATTTTAATTCCGTTTACTAGAACAATGACAATTATGGTGACCGGTTCCAGGTCTTGTCTTTCCCTCAGCTTCTATAATTAGACAAGCATCACGACTGGCTGACTGGCTCTTAAAGGGGAAGTTTCGTGAGGTTGCCTGGCAGTTAAAGGGAAGGAAGCAGCGTGGTTCTCTCGGCTAAGCCACTTTCACAGTCCAGCGCTCATCTTCCTCACTCTCGCTCTCACTTGCTTTGCCATTTTCCTCCCATGTGCTATTACACCACTCATTCATCCATCATAATGTCCCGTCCTTCCTAATTTGTGACATGGTGTTAAATCTTGGTTAGACTGATGTCCTTAAAAGTGCAGGAAAAAGAAGGAGAACATAAATCCAGGCTGTCATTTCCACTGTGTCATTACGTGACAACATGTGCAGAAGGCTGCATGATGTTTAATGTGCCCCACATTTCATGTGATGCCTCTTTCCTCTCCTGCACTCACCAGCACCAGACAGTGGGCACTACTTTTTCATGGTCATAAATTGGATGTTTTTGGTAGTGTATCGCATTTGAATGGTGTTACTTCTTCAGAGTGTAACAGCAGTTTTAAGACTTCTGGCAACATGCCGCTTGCTGTACTTTTTGCTACACAAACATGAGACTCTACTTCTCATCATTAACTGAAGCTCTAACTGGAGTGAATGGCATGTTTTGGACCAGCCACAGTTTAATTGATAAGCAATAAACTCACCACCTGCTGCTATTCACTGTTGCCAGAGTAAGCTGGTGCTGGTCAGAGTGGGTTGGGTGGCGATGCTAGCGGTACGATGTGTGGGCTGCCGCTCCATGTGGGCTCATGTTAGCTCCTTAGCTATTTTTCTCTCTTCATTTATTGATGTTTTAGCCAACACCAAAACAAAAACAGTCATCTTTGCAGTCTGCTGTCCTGCTCTGTGCCTTAGCATCTGCTTTCAAACTCAATTCAAGGCTTAATTCTGCTTCCTAAACTAGCAGAAAACACAAACGTTCCCCTCTTAACTCTAACTAAGTGACTGACGGGCTTCACAGATTCTACCGTAATCTTAAAACATGTTCCCAGACATCCTGGAAAACTCAACTTTTTTTTATGTGATTATTTTAACACTGGAGCCTGACTTATATGGGATTTTTGAGACCAATGCTGATACTGATTTACGAGGAGAAAAGTTCATCGATACAGTGGCCGTATAGTAATTTTTTGAGCTGGAATAAAAATAAAAAAACACTTTGTGCACCAATTTTCACCACTCTGCAAATGAACCCAGAGAGCTACTTTCACAGACCAATATCGTCCGTTAATATCTGTCAATCTGGGCTCTATTTAACGCTGTGACACTGATAACAGGTAACCACGAACTTGTCACTCAGTCCGTTAAAATATAATGAATTGTGAGAATTTTGATGGTAACAAAAGCTCATTTGGACAGGTATTGCTCTCCAGTAACCCTCCGTGTATCAGTACCGCCTACACACATTTCTCACTTTCATATCGGATCTCTCCCACTCGCTTTCTTCTTTTGTCTCCTTCCTTTCTCAGTCCATTCTTCGTGTTTTTTCTCTCACAGGAGCTGCCAGGGCTTCATGCACATGAAGTTCACACAGTATAAAGACGGCAAGTACGTGCTGGGACAGAACAGCCCTCCCTTTGACACCATCCCAGAAGTCATCCACTTCTACACCACACACAAACTCCCGATCCGGGGAGCCGAGCATCTGTCCCTGCTGTTCCCCGTGCTGGTGCAGACACTCTGACTCCTCCTGGACCTCCAGGGTTTCATTGTGATCGGACACGTAAAACTTGAATGTTTGATGGGATCTTCCCAGCGGAGTGCCAGTCCTCTCTTCATGTTTGACTGGACTATTTTTGATGATTCAACGCACCAGAGGCTGATGACCTCTCCCACCACTGCTGTTGTAACTGTGCCAAGTGTCTCTAACATCCGGGGGATCGATTCACACGAAATGCAATACCTGAACTTTGGGCCACCTTTGCTGTAACTCCTCTCTCTCATCTCCTTGTTAACCTGAGGGGGCTGACTTCAGGACATGTGAAATTCTCCCTTTCTTTATTACATTTCTTACAGAGCTGACTGAAATGCAGAGGGAGTTAGTAGAGCTGTAGCTGGGAGAAAGTCTGTATATTCTGAATGTACTGATGCCCCAGTTTACAGGAGACCTGCAGGAGATTTAATTACTGCTGTTCCACAAAAAACACCTCATTGACACTGGTAAAAATATTGCTGTTGTTAGGTGAAAACCTCACCAGGCATATTTTGCTGATTTTTATATGAATCGATAAATTAAATTGTACTGTATAAGATGAGAAACCTTTTCATCGTTGGGCTTGTAAACCCCTTGTACAAATGTTGGAAAAAAGTTTCCATAAAAAAACAAAACAATGCTATTTTCAAATATATAAGGTTTTTACCAACAGCAGTGATATTTCAGATGCTTTTCTACACAAAGCCACACCTGCTCATTTTCACCCAGTCTGTTCTGCACTGTCATGCTGCTGTACGTTGAGGATTTGCTTGACACATCATGTTACTTGTTGATTGTTCACTCTGAGCAACAGAGAAGCTGTGTTGTATTGGTACTTGTGTTGACCTTGCTGACCCGTAGCTCTTGTTGGTTGCTTATGTTGCATTTAGTAGACAATGCTGGGTTTGTAAAAAAAAAAAAGAAAAGAAGAAGAAGAAGAAAAAACACAACCCGTCACTGCTGTCATTGTCTTTTCACTGACCTAAAGGAATACTTCACCCCTAAAATGACTATTTGTATACCAAATATTGGTTTTTCTTGCATGGCTCCAAGGTGAATGAGGAATCCAAAAACTGAGTCAATTCTTGATCATTTCAAGTAAATAAGAGGATGTTTAACAGCAGTCAAACTACCAAAACATCTGTTTTCAAACTCTGTTTGAGAGAAGGGTTTTTAACCTGTTCAGTTCCCAATTATTTGGGACTATTAAAAACCAATTATGTTCTTTAACATGAATAATAGATTAAAAAACGCCTTGCCTTTAAGTCAGCCATGATTGCTGAGAAAGGGGGCGTGGCTCTACTGCAGTCCACTTTAGATGATGTGGAACTCTGTGATTGGCTTAAGTTTGAATGGCAGAGGTTAAAAGTATGCATTTTGTGAAGATACATGTGTGAACATTGGGCTGGATATTAAGAAAATAATTATGTTTTGATTAGATAGAGTTTTGCTGTTAAACATGGCACCCATTGACTACAATTCATCAATAATTTACTCAGTTTTTTGGTTACTTTGGTCAAAAGTTTTCTTCAAGAATTCAAGTTAACACATGATGACAAATTGATATATAATTAGTCATTTTGCAGGTGAAGTTTTCCTTTAAAGCTGAGATTGGAAGCTGAGCTGTAAACTACATTCAAAGAGATGCTAATCAGGAAACAATGAACACAGAAAAAACTCTCAAACTTTGTGACTGTTGGCCGTGTTCTCACACTTCCTACATATCTGAGCGCAGATTCTTCTGCTGTCCAAGTCATTACATGCTGGTTGCTGAGTTGTGTTTGAGTTAAATGCTTGCCATCT